>KB664054.1:6482828-6532451 GCA_000349025.1 Anopheles minimus | reverse complement strand
TATATATATATATATATATATATATATATATATATATATATATATATATATATATATATATATGTGTGTGTTATCAACTTTTGTTTGTTTGTCTTTTTTTGTTATCCATTTTAATTACTACGGAGTTTTTTTTTTTTGTTTTTAGTACAGTATTCATTAAACACTTGCCCAGCCGTTTGTTGCAGTGGGCAGATGATTAACAGTCACAGCAATTAATGAATCATATATAGGTTGTCGAGCATAGCGGCATCACGGTCACATGAAGGATGGTGACGTTTTGCGCGACCGTGACGATTTGGATGCTTTCGACGGGCTCTTTAGGCTATGGCGTGAGCCCCGATCCGATCTGGAGCGTTCCGGTCCCCGATCGCACCACGGTTCCGGTGCACGTCCGCACCAGCGTATCAACTCCTGCACCTCGTTCTAGTTGCGCGAAAAAGTAGGTAATCAGTTTTAGAATTAATTCCCCAAAAATTGCAAGTAGCCGTGGGGGTCGGGTCCCATTACCTGCAGATACACCGGGAGCTCCTGGAAGATGTCAAGCTGCGTCAGCTCGGTGTGCTGCGACAGGTAGGACAGGCACCGTGCCTTGAGTGCGGCCGCATTGAAACGATCCGAGATGCCGTACAGACAGATGACCGACTCGCTGTCGATCGATGCGACCAGCGTTTGCTCGCAGATGGCTTTCAGATTGTCGACCGAATAGCGATCGGCAAGCAGCATCAGCTCGCACAGCTGATCGACACCGACGGACCGATCGACCGGTGCACCGTACAGGTAGAGCAGCAACCGGCGGAAGATAACCGGCGAGGTATCGTAAATGATAATCTTACTGCAAAGCAAAAAAAAAACGACACGATCAGTACTTCTTCGATGTGGGGGCGGCATCACAGCTAAAACATTACCGATTAATATCCTCCTGCATGCCGGACAGCAGTGCCTTCTTGAACCATTCGCACCGGGCCGCCACTATCACACGATGAGCCTTGAAGCAGTGCGACTGGGCACCTTTCGTGTTACACGCCTTAGCATTACTACTGCTACTGCCACTACTGGAAGCATTCACAGCCGTTGCGGATTCACTTCCACCACCACCACCATTAGCACCCTTGTTCGCACCGTTGAGCAATAGGCCCTCGTCCGGGCTAAAATCGCACGACCTAGTCGGCGTAACGTTCTCGTTCTGCTGCTCCATCTGCGGTACAACGACCTCAAACTCCATATCCGCCAGCTGGCCCGAATGCAGCAACTTCAGCGCATTCTTCGACAGGCTACTGTGGGCAGCGGTCGGCGATTCGCACAGATTTTGCACCAGATTCATCTTGACGGTAGCATACTCGAGCTGGCGCTGGCCACTCGATCGAACCGCACTACGCCGTGCGGCACATTCATGTAGCAGTGCCGGATCGACACTTCGTTTGTCCAGCAGACCCAATTCTACCAGTGCACAAGTGAACTGTTCCTTCTGCACTAGAGTGGAGATCTACAATGAAACAATAAGGGTGAAAAGAAATAATTAATTGAAAGTTATCGTATATCAAGGTATTGAGGGAATTAAAACAACTTACATAGAACATTGCATCGTTTAGGGCAGACTTGTGTTCCAGTAACTTGGAAACAATACCATTCTGTAACGAAGGACAAACGATATAGTTATCCTTGTATGTATCATTTTGGCTCAAGTTCTAGGTGTGGATAACTATAGGTGATACTAAGGTACATGGGCTTAAGAATAAAATGACGATCTTTAGAATAGAAAGAAATAACCGAAAAGACTACCACTAAGAACACATCCTTGAACAAGCCTCAGTCCCCGAGATCAAGATTAGAATCAATGACTCTAAGATGAGGAATAGACGAAACATGAACAAGGGAAGTATTGGAGAGTACAGAATCATAAAAATAGGATTGGAGAATCGTCATCAACTCTAATAAAACAATAAAGCGCTATATAAAATGTTGATGGAACAATAATCAAGAAAGGATGGGATTGTACGCAAGATCATTACCACTTGACTGGTGAGAAACTTGAAGCAAAACTTAAACTCCTTCCAGCCGATCTTTTCGTCTATCGTATCGCACAGCTCCTCTAGCTGACCGATAGCGGACGGTACCTCCATCGCCAGCTGTTCCAAGTTGCGCCGCACCGTTTGATGTTGGTGCAGCAAATTCATCTCGTTGAACGTGTTCTTCTTGTGCAGCAGCACCTCGAGCGCATTGGTAACGCGCCCATAAATATCACGCATCTTTTTCACCTCGTACATGTACAGGAAGAACTTCAGATCGGACTCGGACGTGCTCTGACCGAGCCGGGACTGCACGGTAGTGCTGCGTGCATGGCTACGGGTACGTTCGGTACCGGCACGGTTCCCAGACAGCTGTGTCGATTGGGTGGTACGGCCGCATCCACTTCGGACACTTGTTTGCGTACGTCCCTGCGGTTGTACCGCGCTTTCGTGTAGCTTCTGCTGCTGTTGCTGCTCCTGCTGGCTACTTTTCAAATCCTTGCAGACCTCTTCCAGGGAGAGCTTAATTTCGGAAACAGCCGACGTTAGTACCTCGAGCGCTCCGGTAATTTCCGGCACCAGGTAGGACACCAGATCATTACGATCATCCGGCGAAAGGCTGCCTAGAACAAGGTTCACATTCTGCAAGAGCTGATGCACCTGCGACAGATAGATCGGCATGCGGGTTCGCACGTACTTGATGATCTCGTGCCGCTGCTGGCGTGTGAAGGTTGTAGCGTCCTTCGTAAAGATGTTGCAAAACTGTAGCAGCTTCACAAACGCTGTTCCGACAGAAGCAGAAGAAAAACAAGAGTTTCAAAAATGTTAACCTGAGAGAGTGATAAAAGTACCCATATAACTAACCTGTGAGACATTCTTTGACGCCTTCTTTAAACACCTGACACAGTACACACGGACTGTGAGATATGGTGCTCGGGTTGACCATCTGTATCATGTTGTTCAGACTGTCATGCAGGTCGTTGATGATGTCGATAACAACTGGCAACGATAAACGCGGATTAGAAACAAAAATCCTCACCATCATTATCGTTCCGCAACTTACACTTCTTGAGCTGTATGTTTCGCAGATAGTTCTTGCACGGTTCGCTCATGCGACTGAGCGGTGTCGTACTTTCGCACATATTGATCAGCTGTATGCAGGTGTCCTCGTCCAGCTGGTCAGGCAAACACTCACAGTACAGCCAGTGCAAGATGGTGGACAACATCTTAGCCGGAATGTTGTTCAACACCGACAGTGGCGTCAACGGTGAGGACGGCGGTGTATCGAGCGTCGACACCGGAAACGGCGAAGGACTTCGGGCGCGGAACGGCGAAGACGGTGGTTTAAACTTCACGCGACAGGTGGCCGGTACCGCGTCCGGGAAGAAGAACACGTTCCGATCGATGTGCAGGTTCGAGTCCGAACAGGAGGACGTTTGATGGGCGGTCCGCTTTGGCACGTCGAGAAATATGGAGGATGTGTTTCCGTCCGTACAGCTCCCGTCCGCCGTTGGCATGAGACAGTTGAAGGAGTTCGATATGTTTGCCACCAGCTTCGGGGAGAGACTGTACGAGTCGAGCGACGCGGGTGGCAGAAGAAAGTTTGGATTCAGAATCGTCGGACTAGCGTGGGCACTCGGGTGCAAGCTAGGAGTGGCACTCGCACTCACACTGCACATCATCGCAGGTGAACCCCGACCGTACGTGTTGCTGCCGGTCCGTACTGCCCGGGCGCACGGTACCGAGGACACCTTCATCAATGGTGGATGAGCAGCAGCTACCTGTGCCTGTGCCTCCGCACATTCGAACCGACTAGCCAGATGCTGATAGGTGGAGGCGGCCGTCATACTGCTGCAGTCAAATCCGTTCAAGCGCAATATAGGCGAGTGCACGTTGTACTGCGAACAGAAGAAGATGATGCGTCAGTATGCAACCGGTAGCGGACCGGCACGTGAAACGTGGCACATAGACTTACGATTACATTATCACAACTCTTGAGAGTCACATCACAGAAGTTCCCATCGTCCAGCACGGTGATCAGCGTGAACGGTTCCTCCTGCCCAACCGACTGGTCCTCCTTGACGCGCTGACAGTGGAGTTCGCACCAGCAGTCACACCGCAACGACATCTGCTCGCCCGGGTTGTAGTGGTTGGTGCGGAACTCAATACTGTGCCCGGTGTACGCACCGAAGATCAGTCCCGGCCCGTTCGACGAGAGTTCCACCACCTCGAACGTTTCGCAGCTGAACAGAACCGCCGCCGAATCGTTAATCGGGCAGAAAGCCGCCCCATTGAGACTGCTCAGCCGCGGATTGTTCAGCTGCGACTCCCGTCCACTACCGTTTTGGGTGTTTGTGTTGATAAGGTCGTTGTACCAGATAATGTCCCCCATTTCGTCCAGCCGGAACTTGATTCTGTGTAGGTTTGGGAAAGTGGATTGGCTTATATCACCTAAGTATGGTGTGTTAGACGAGGATATACATACCCTTCGAGACCTAGCTTTTCGGTGGTGCCTTCCAGATGAGACTCCACAATCTGTAATATAAAAAAAAGACAAAATTTCATGCATATTCCAGATGTTGCGTACCGGAATGCAACTTCCCGAAAGGATCTTACCTCCCACGTCCCAATAAATCCGTACGATTCGTGTGCCGTCATGTTTGATTGATTCTATTACGGCGTCCCTGCTAGTTACTCACTTCATCCATTAGACTGTGCCCACCACTACTGCGGGGAATGCTTTTCCAGTGCGTCTGTCGTCCGTCCGCTGTAGAAAGGGGTTGGGCTGGTGAAGCGAGAAATTGGGAGCACTATATTTACGTCTATACGGCAGCGGCCGTTTCTATCGTCACCCTTCTACTGCACAAAAGTGGTACACAGTGGTTCACAGCCAACAATTGGCTACCAGACTACCACGGCCTTGTCTGACAGTTTTCGCATATTTGCAAACCCCCACTAATTAGCACAACCACACGTACCGACGGGAGAGACGTGAAAAGGTGAGACGCGTTTGAGATATGCTCCGTGACGTATGGTAGGCTTCAGTTACACGAGCGGCTTGCATACGGAGAACAAAGAATGTGGTGAAAAGCCGTGTCTGGGCCTTTCTTTTCGAACCAGATGCACAATTTCTCAATACCCGATGGTTTTTTTTGCGCCTGCAAATTCTGGAAGGTGATGTCTTCCAGCATTTGGACACCATTGGTTAAAAGGATGTCCTGTACAGGTGCAACCACTCCAACCTTTCCCAGCCCGACAACTCTCAAACAGATCTTCCAGTTGCAGTTAAAACGCACAATACACGCACACTTACATTAAATCTTACACACCCAAAACAAACATCGTCATATGGGGGTGGGTTTTTTCCAACCCGACGCTATTGGAAGACCTTTGCCAGACAAATCGTTGCACTATCACGATCAGGAATGGTCGAAGGTGATAGCAGCGCAGCCACGCTAGAAATTGCCGATGCCCGATGCAACTCGGTCAGCAACGCACCGCACAACCATCAGGCACACCACTACTACACAACAACGCGCGTGAGACGCGTATATGCGCACAAATCGACTCTGCCGTCGTGCATGCGAGGAGGCTGATATTTGTTGCATATGACACCCCACAAGTTTTTCATGCCAAGCGCTCGTGCGTACTCTTTCTCCCGCGGTGGTTCAATACGCTCATTTTCCTAGGCTCCGCCAATGTTTTTCGCGTATATATATATCACACCTTTTTGCCTACCCACGAACTCCAAGATAAACTCCTAGGTAACCTAGTAGACAAGTATTCTTTACTTCATTACATGTTGTGTATCTCTTCAATTAATAATTAAAACTAATATCTCGAACTTATCTCTAGCGATATTACAATACAGTAGCTACATAGAAAAAGGATTAGTCTAATGTACAACTTTTTCCAATAAAACAGACTTTCAAGCCTTTACCGCATCCACTCTAGCCCACTTACGCCATTCATTCCTCTCCTCCAGCAACGCCAGACGGGAAGATGAAAATATTGCTCAGTAGCGTGCACTGAAACCTTTCCACTGTGGCGTAGCTCCACAAATGCGTCTCGCCAGTGCCACCTTGCTCACCAACTATCTCAGGATGCAAACGTTTGACAGGCGTCCTAGCGACACTTGTGGGATTTATTTACGTTTCACAAGGAGGAAGGCGCCAATGCCAACGCATGCTGGTTGATGGTAGTGGGTGACCATTTTTCTTTTTCTTTCTCTCTCTTTCACACTCCCTCGTTCCCAGTCGTGTTGTCTCGGTAGCCACAATCATGCGATGGAACACGGCTAACAGATGGTAAGCAAGATGCACCCAACTTACCTTAACACCTTTCAGCTCTATATCCCTGGGTTTTATCCATATCTCTTATCCAACTCTGGACATCATCCGGGTTCGCGTGCACCGGGTACGTGTCACCAACGAAACTGAGATAGTAAATCCCAACCAAAACGGCCCTAGCTTGCAAACACAATCGTTTTGGTGTTGGGAAAACGATCCGGGCGGTATGCGCCCAGACTGCAAACATCGACGTTTGGAGCGAATTTTCTCCGTCAAAAGCAGAGGCACCCGCGTAGGCACATGCGCGGAATTTGCACCGTACATGCACCAGACCAACAGGGTGGGAAAGGTGGCAAACGTCAATGCTGTAGACACAAAGAAAACGTACAGCCGAATCGAAAATCTCGTTTTTCTTTAAATTCCACAAATAACAGTTGACTACTTGTCAAACATATTGCAATTGTCAGCATCTTTAATCCTTAATTCGTATCACATTGTTCTTCAAAACATCATCAGAAGTTAGATGATTTTTTTGAATTCTTCAAATAATCTGTGTACACTTTACAATTTTAAATTCCTCAATATCGCAGGATAATCGAATATCCCATTGTTATGTTTTTGGATAATTGGATGTAAATACTCGAACATCTAACGCTCTTTTCGGATGTTTTCGGCTCAGTTTTCAGTTGGAATACCTACACAAATCAAAAATATAAAAGCCCACTGGCGCACAGTGAGTGAAGCTTTACTGGAAGTGCTGCAAATTAAGCTTCACTTAATAGTTCGCAACCTTGGCGAACATCTCGACAAATTGTCCGGAAATCTTCGAATTCACGGCCCGCAACCTTCACCAGTGCATACCCCGGAAATACAACGGGCCAACATTCTTCGACCAGAAGTATTGAACAATAATTTGCATTTTTCATTGTTTTCACCATCGCCCCCTTTCGAACACATTAACCACGCGTGTCGTCGTTTTACACCATCTTCCAAATATCCGATACTGATGGACGACGTCTAATGGGTCATAAAATCGCTCGAGGTTAACGGCGAGCGTGGTAGCTGCTGCGAGACGTACTCACGCCAATGAATGGAAGGCTGCCACGATTTGCTTATCAAACGTTTTACACCGCACGTAGATCTATTTTCTCCCGATCTACACGCTACTAGCCAGCCGATGAGATAAAACCTCCAAACGGGGTGAATAATAAAAACAAAAAAACCGATGATCGATATCATCTGCAACCTCCCTATGCCCGCTCATTAAATCGAGCACTCGCGGCATAATGGGCTGCTCTGTGAACGTGCCCGCACGCGACCTCCCAACGGTAGTGCGCACTCATCTTCGGCCGTTTGCAGCGTCCTTCTCGCCGAAGGGGAAGCACGCGAACGTACCGTACTGGTAAAGTATCTCATTGACCGACTCTCTCTCTCTCTCTCCATCCTCACCCCCTCTTCATCATCATTATTACGAGCGCTAATCACATCACGATCATCGTCATCACCTTCAACATCTTCACACCAATAAATCGGCGGGACAATTATACCCGTGCCTTGATTGTAGTGCCACTAATGGTTGTGTACAGCCACCACCGCCATTGAACGATCAAGCCACTACCGACCAGAAATGAATTCCATCTGCAGACCGCGAACCGAAATGCGCGTATGTGTCATTCGCCTCTCGGTGACCTAGATCTTGTACGGTACGTTCTGCTGCAATAGAGCAACGAAAAAAACACAACTATTACATTACGCAAATACTGATCACATCTATTGGACGTCTAATATCAAAGCAACTAAATCGTGGAGTTCCCGCAGAATGTGCGTGCTGAGATTCTAATAAGTGCAGGCTCGATCGGCACAATGTGCATTAGAATTCCGGAAACGAGATATCTTCCACTTCGTTGAGGCACTCATCATCGAACAGATCTTGCGGTGAAATCTAGAATAGAATGGTAAGAAATATCACGCGGTTTACTCTCCACCGTATAGTGGCTGCGTTTCGTAACCGTTTACCTTCATATTCCGTACATCGTCCCACCTGTAGTGCTGGTAGAGGGCGATACGCTGCAGCTGCAGAAGCGACCGTAGTCGATCTTTCGGATCCGGCTGGAGCAATCGCTGGAGTAGATCGCGTCCTTCCGGCACTAGCCGGTCAACCGAACCCGGCAAAAGTCGCTTCACACTGGACATGTCGATCGTGGTGACAGCAAGCCCCGAAGCGCGTGACGCAACTGCTGGATGGGCGTTCAACCCATCCGCCGCCCTTAAATACTCGGCCGGGTCCATGTTTGGGTACTGTGGGAAAAAAAAAACACGAAAATATGTGACAGACGTACTTGGTGCAGAAGTAAAACGGGCAGCCGGGAACACAAATGGTTCGGGCTGGATGGCTGATTTGCTGGAGTCGCATGCCAATTTACGACAATTTACGCAATTCCACAATCACAATCAGCCGGCGGACCATCGAGCCCCTGACCTCCGTTGTTGACGGAAGCCACCACTTGCAAGCACCGGTCAATCAGTGTCTGTGCGGTGATTCAGGATCCAGCCAGGTGGATTTCATCGCTTCCACGGTACCTCCCAAGCCACTTTGGATGTCCAAACCTCAATCCCACGAGGTTCCAAAACCAAGATAAGATGCAACACGACTACACGTGCAATGTAGATCACTTAAAACCGCCGAGAGATCTTCACAACAACAATGTCCAAGGACGTGATGCGCCATTTTTTTCCCCCGCACCGACCAAAACATTCCTAATCTAATAGCAGGTGGGTAATTATTTTTCCTCACTGTTTCCGGAAGTTGGAGAGCGAGCGCGCGCGTGCGTCATGCTGCGCGTATGCGGCTCGGAGAGAAGGTCGTGGGCTAACCAACAACCGGCGCACGCCATGAGATGTGTGTTTTTCCGCCACGGATCACGTCTAATAACTGACACTCAACTCAAGAGGGCCCCCGCACACTCCCCCGTGACCGAGAAGCTTGGGGAAGTACTCACCGGGCCAGAGGATTCTTGCGCCACGTCCGTGGTGGTCATTGACCAAGGTCCAGCTATTCGGCCGGTCGGTTGTGGAAGCATCCTCGCCGTATTCCCTGCCTATCGCCAACTCCATCCGCCGGCCGACGATCGGACCCCGACAACACTAACGACGCTAAATAATTCAATAACGACCGGAAATTTTTATTACTATTAAATTCAATCCCAACCCCCGAGTCCCGATGGCCGGTGCCGGTTGTCATGGTGCATATCCCGAATCCCGGACAGCTTCCTTTCGGGAATGGTGCAGTTTGCCGCCGACCGACCATTACCAGTTGCATCCGACTGCTGCAAGACAGCGTGCTGGAATTCTGTACGGGTCGCTCGGGAACACAGTTTGCAGCACTATCCCGGCGACCCGGATCATCTCTCCCCGGCTTTTTGTTGTAATGGGATCGACAAAAACCCATCACCCCTGTGCGTTTGGTGGGCCCACAACGGCTGCTGCTACTTCCGATGTTAATCGCGATCGATTAACAGTTTGTTAACAGGCGAGGCCGTAAGGCCGGGTAGGGGCTCTGATAGATCTCGCCGAGACGGCACACGATTGGGCCCATCAATCGTCATTACCAGCAAACTGCTGGTACCGAGGGAGAGCGGGGAGTCCCACACGTTCAAATTGCGCCTGCCGACCCGGGGGTTTGGTGTGTGACCCGAAAGGTCACGTTTGAGCTGGCAGTGGCGGATCGGATAAAAAAGCCGCCAGAGTCTTCGCGCTTGAGCAATCCTCTAGCGGTCTTCAACGACCCGTACCGCAGATGAGGAATCATGCCGTCCTAGGAACGGCAGCAGCCCGCGACACCATAATTATTTTCCCATTATACCGTGGGCTCGCGGACGTTGGACAACGGCCAGAGCGGCCCCATAATCATTTGCCACTTGGGTTCGGGCGAACCCAGCAAAACCGAGGCGTGCCCAGACCTGAACGGTGCCTACCACGACGCCCGCTGCTCGGTTTCTCAATATAGCTCCGTTTTTGTTTCTTTTATTTTATTTTGCTGTTGCTGCTGCTGCTATGTTTTGTTTTGTATGCTCTTTCACCTTCATATAGTGCACGACCCATGGTGCTGGAATCACCAGCATTTGCCGGAATTTATCTCACACACCGCAAACGGGCAAAAACTACACACACGCAACGATCTGGTGATTTTTTGGTCTACCCGCCCGATCGATATTTCTATAGAGATATGCACACACACACACGTGCGCGCGCGCGAGCGAGTGTTACTACCCTTTTGGTGTGGCCTCGAACACCGAATGCAGAGGCATACACGGTCTAGAGCAGCCGTTCATTCAAATGCGCAATCGGAACGCACAGAGCACGGCCGGGTACAGTTGCCACAGCGCATCGTGACGTGCCGTCCCTTTCCGATCCGGCCTTGGGATCGGTACACCGGTGCGGACCGGCTGGGAAGGGACGGGATCGGAGCTAAGAAGATCGGAGGCGTGTAGGCTCCGGAGAAGAAACCGAATCGGCACACACGAAACACGAACATGAGCGTGGCGAAGCAAAACAAACACGGCGCGTCTCCGGGTGCGGTGGCTAACAGCCAGATCAGCGACTGCGGATCGATAAAAACGTCCGTTCCGTGATCACGAGTTCATGAGGTTTTGTATGCTGTTCTCGCTACCATGCGCTAGAACCTTCCCCCTGTGAGGCTGTTCACCACCTGCGCAAGGAGTGGTCGAACCGCTCTCATGGTCATGATGGTGTGCCGGACGGGTACCATCCTTCGAAGAGGGTCGAACGTTGGGATCCGAACCCGTAGCTCCGTGCCCGGAGGCGGTGGCGTGTGAACAGTTCCACTCCGGAAGCAAACTGCGCAGCTCGATGAATGTTGGATTCGGTTGCGCCGTTGTTTGTTGGACCAAAAGTAGACGAGCGACCCGAAACTGTGCTGGAGATATACCTGAGACTTAACTTTTTTGAAAGATATCTTTACATCCTCCAAGCATACTTAAAAGCCATCCAAAGAAGAGACATTGGAATATTGGAAGATATTGCCCAAAAACCCCTATCATCCCTAAGCATTTATTATAAACGAACGCAAGTACTCCAATATAATCCCTTAAGGGATTTATTGATTTTTTTTTTCTGTTCCTAGCGTTACTATTTTAGTACCATTACTGATTCTGTATCTTCACTGCAATGGCGCTCCCAACTTTTCCTCTTAAAGCGAGCGGCCCGGAACAATGAACCCGATTGGCACCGTTACTGAAATATTCAGTTAGGTTTTAAAATTACTTCCAATCACTACCGCTTCCCGGGGCTCTTTCTCTCCTCCTTTCCCTTTTCCCCCCCCCCCCCCCCCCTGCATCAACCACCAAGTTTACGAATATTGGGTGAGAAGAAATGGTAAACCGGAGATAAATAATTCTCGAAGGACACGGACGAATTCCGAACCGTCAGGCAAATATGTCGGTGGGTTGAAGGACACACAGTGTGCCGTATCGATCGATGGCAAGCCGGGGTTGTGTGCGATAAGAACGATTGCGGAGATAAACAAAAAAAACACACACATCTCCAAAGGCTGGCCATCCTCAACTCGGGTGTTTCTGAAATAACCCGAGCTGTTCAAAGTACCAGCTCTCTAAGGGTGAGTTTTCGAAATTCTTCCCCACGACCACGAGTACTGGGTCTTTTGATGAAGGGGAAATATAATAAAGTACTCGCATCTTGGGCACGGTGATCTGGTGATATGGTCCTCATCACTGCAATCTTCCAGGAGCCAACAACCGCACAACAAGGAACCCACATCATTGCCTACTTTTCGTGACGTAGGAACACAAATTTCCTCCCGCAGCGAAACCCATGAAACAACCAAAATCCAAACTTCCAAAGCAAAAAAAACCAACTGACACACACACACACAGAGACGGAGATCATCGCCAACGGCATCCGACGCATCGTAGCCGGGCGGGGGTTGCTTAGGTTGCTCGTGGTGCAGCATGTTGCCGGTGCGCCGTTCGCCCGTACGTTCGCCTCGCACAAAGTAGGCGCTGACAGGAGAGAAGGTATAAAACCGGACCGCAAGCCAGCTCCTGCTCATTGCTTATTCGGAAGCTGAATCGAACGGTGGTGTGAAAAGCTCGTTACAACTGTAAACCGGTGCCGAATTCGTACCAGCACGCGTAACTACACGCCGCGTAGACAAGTTTCTCGCCTAACCCCAAACAAACGTAAGTATGTTCACTGGGTTTTTTTTCGTTCGTTTTTTGGTTTTGTTGTTTGCTTGTTCAGTAAGTGAGTGTTGAAGCGGTGCACATTTCCTACTACCGGGGTCTAACCATTCGGAGCGATGTAATTAGTGCAAAGACGGTATAGCTCTGAGTGAATCCGAAAACTGAAAACCTGATGCCCTGCCGCCGTCGTCCAACAACACTCCACAAGAGTAATGCCAACCATTTCTATCAACCTGTTACAACAGACTTTACGTACCAGTGCATCTTGAGATGTTTGTGAATACGTGTGTTTGTGTGTGTGTTGAAATTTCCTTCTGTGAATATGAAAAGTGAGAGTGTCCTAAAGAAAGAAGCTAGTAATTCTAATAAAATAATGAACATTTCCAAAGTGACATCCTCAATATGAACGCTAAATATGGAAACGCCATATTGTTAAGCTCCACACAGCCTACTTAGTTTCAAAATATTTAACCAGTTACTCGTAATGTGTGAGAGATCTTCCGTACAGGCTATAGCAACCATTAATCTCCAGGAAAACTATTTTCTTATTTACATCTGCTTTCATTCGTCTCTTTATAGTTTCTGTACCGAAATGAAACTGTTACCAGTTTTGCTGCTGACACTGGGTGTTACCTTCTGTTGGGCTAAACCTGCCCCGCAAGAGGTACCAGAAATGCCAGTGGAAATGAACACAGCTGATAGGATGGAAACCGCGTCGGCTGTAAGCGAGATGGAGGCTACTACAGTGAGTGCGTCCACTACCACTGTGCAGTCCATGTCATCCCAACCGGTATCCTCCGTGGAGACGACGTCTGCAACAGCTGCAGCCTCTATGGACGAAGCCGTCACCAACCAACCGATGCAAACTACTGTAGCGACAGATTCGACCCCCGAATCTTCCACCGCTACGCAGGTGGTGCCGGAATCTTCTGCTGCTACTCAGGTAGCGGCAGAATCTTCCGCTGCTACGCAGGTTGTGCCGGAATCTTCTACTGCCAGTCAGGTTGTGATGGAGTCCGCCACCAACAGCCAACTAGCCGCAACACCGTCTGCCGTCGTTGCCGATTCTGTTGTAGCGCAGGCAGCGACCAGCGAGGAACCTGCCGCACAGGAATCGTCAACCAACACGGCAATGGAACCCTCCGATTCCAACACGGAACCGGCAGCTGTCAGTTCATCCGCAGCTGAAGGTGAGCAGGCGACAGTGGCATCGAACACCGACACAACCCAACCACCAGCCGCCGAGGCGAGTGATGCCACCAGCATGGTGCAGACAAGCACTGCCGCCGTTACTGCTGCCGAAGTGAGCGATTCGACCACCACATCTGCCGCCACCTCCACATCTTCGACTGCTGCCAGTGTTTCCACCACAGAACCAGTGTCCGCTACCACATCCGCCGCACCAGTAGCAGCCGAGGTTACTACCACCACTACTGCCACCACCACCACCACCACCACCACCACTACTACCGCTGCCTCGACGGAGGTTGATGCGTCCAACAACTCTTCGTCCGATTCTACGGAGAGTGCATAAATCTTAATAATGTTTCGCTAGGTAGGAAACACAATTCCGTCATGATTCCTTTGGAGTTGGTGTATCAATCTTTTTTCTTTCCTGGCCCCTCCCTTGTGTTTCGTTGTCTTTTTTTATGGACAAGAAGACAACCAATTTACATGTTCCCTCCCCCAAAAAACAAAAGAAATAATAATTACGCTAAAACCTAGCACTGTTTTCCACAACTTCAACCTGGACCTGGCAGAACGAAGGTGCACGAAAGGAGGAGATTAACTTGATATTGCCCCGGGCACGGTTCGCAAGACTAGCAATATGAGCGAAAGTCGTGCGCAAGTAAGCCAAGCACGTGCTGGTCCAACTGTAGATTGTAACATACGCCTAGCATTTACTACAATTACCGTACCTACTAGTGTAACGCAAGCGCACGTATACAAAACAAAATGAGCTGGTAGCGCATGGAATAGATGGATCCGAAAATATTCTCCAATAAAATCTGTTAACACGATTGGCGAACTATTTACGGGGCTTCTCTTTGCTACGGGGATCAACGAGTGCTGCGAATGGAAAGAAACCATGCCACGGTTCGGTAACGGAAGTCACGCAACGCACTTACCCGCCCAGTATACATCCGGCACGCCAATACCCCGAGGGCCCACCAGTCAACGGCGTGGCCGTACGGTACTCCTTGCAATATTTCGGGCGCTGCACACCAAGCCACAGACACGTTGACACAGATTCACCCCGACAGGATCCGGATGGTGGCGTACGGAAGAAAACAGAACAGAAAAAAAAGAAGGGAAAAACATAAAACGAATTAGATATTAACTAAACAGTTACTTACCTGGAAGCAAAGAAGTCGTCACGCAGCAGATGAGCCGGATAACGAGGATAATGCAGTATATATATATATATATGTATATATACATCGCAAATACAACTTCCATGTTCCAGACAAGGTGTACGAGAGTTAGCAAAATGTGAGAAACAATCGGAATGGTGAATGCAACGGCAGCGATACGACGCTTTTCTCAACCGAGGTGACAGCAGGATGCTTCAAAATATCTCTTATGTGTTTTATATCGTTTTTTTTTCTCTCTTATGTATCATTTCTTTATAGTTTCTTGCTTGCCTTTCTTTTTAGAAAAAAAGAGTTTACTCTTTTCTTTTTTTACCTTTTACCACATTTTGGTTACAGCGCAATGTTTCACGTTCTGTCGCGCGTTTCTTCACTGTTTTCTACCGTGCTTAACCTAATCGCTGACGCGTCCCTCCTGTTCGCACTCAATTTGTTCTCGCTCCGTCCAACAATCACCGCATATATCTTGCTTATTACAGAGGGTTTTTCACCTACTTTTAGCGTTTGTCTTCGTGTCGTATTTCTTTTCTTCACGCATTGCTATATGTAAGGTAGGTTGTCACCTTATTGGCCCGTATTATTGGCTTCATCTGTCTCGCAATTAGATTTCGTTTATTACATTTAAATTGACAATTGCAAAACCGACCCTTTCTTTCCTCTCTTGCTCTTTGTTTTTTTTTCTTATTTTACAAAACCCATCTTTTGTTTTCCAACAGAATTCCGACACACAAGCAGTGTGACAGATTACTGCTGGGTAGTAGTGATTGTTTGGCATCACACTCCGTGTGCACGTCTAGTTACTTCGGGTGCGCGTGCTTCAACTGTAAGAATTTGTCCGGGCCCGGAAATACAATTGATTAGCTGCGGACTTGATCAGCCGGATGGTGTTTTAAAATCTGTCCCCACTGTCTAAAACGTCCGCCCGTAATATATGTGCGTAATACTAAAAAAAAAGGTATTTGCATGACCCGACCGTATATAACGTCTACGTCGGCAACACTTACATTACAGCGTGTAGGGTTTTTTCTACGTTTTCTTTTAAAGAACAATCAACATCAAATTAACACGTGCTTAAGTACTACTCTACAGAAAAGAACTGTTCACGCACAGGGTAATTAGTTTGCATACGCTTCAAATGTTTGTGGTTTTTTTGTTTCTTGTTTTTTTTTTTGGAGCTTGTGTCTATATTCAGGTAAAAGTAGAACGTATTCAATTTGGAATCGAATTGCTACAGTTTATGGTTGCCATTACACCATTAGAGATAACTTTAAGTAGTTGCTCCTATTGGAACCCCGTCGTTGTGGGGTTTTTTTTATTGTAATTCGGTCATTATTACAACCCCCGCACCAGAAATGTACTCGTGAGAGGCAAACCTTGTACATCACTAGTCACTGATATTGGAAAGAGGCTAATAAAAAAAACACCTTCTTCTCTTTCATCTGTCTTTTTGCTTTTGATTTCGATCTATACACCTGATCCGCAGACACTGTTTTAAAAGCACTATTCACACATACGCTACCTAGTTATGTTATATACACTCAATCACAGCGTACTCAACCGAAAACATTGTACAGTCTGAAGCGACATATGACAGGCAAGCGAAAGAAATTCAGCAAAGAAAGCCGAATGAAGTCAACAAAAGTACAGGAAATAGAGTGAAGACAAACAGATGAAAGTGCACGCAAAGGAATACGATATAAAGAAGATGCTTGCTGGAATCCTGCTAGGGTCATGGCCTGTCAAAAGACAGCTTACAAGACTTGTATTCTTCGCATATCCCCACGACTTATTGGTATGTATTGGGACCGAAACGCTTCGTACGGCACTATGCTTTACTACTAGTACTACTTCTAACAGCATACGGCGTTGGTATGTATGTACATTTCATATGATTCGTGCCATTTAAATTCTATCCTCCGTGTGCTTACTATCTATGCGACAGAACACGTACAACACCGTGGTAAAAGAATTTAGAATCACTAATATTAACATTTCTTGTTGCGGTCTGCTGCGTTGCTTATTCTATTCAACACTGTTGGTTTTTGCAAATGTTTTTTGCATTTATGGATCCCGTTCTTTTTTCTTAGTTTAGCTTTTTAATATTCTCTCTCTCTCTTATTTTCCTTTTCACTTTCTTGCTGTCCTTTTTCAACATTTTACATGTTTCGTCTAGTAGTATTATTAACTTCTAGTGCATTATAACTAATACCACGGAAAACAAGCAAAAAAACATTTGACAAAATAATAAGAAACTATTTACATACAATCTTATGCTAAATAATTCGATCTAATAACTACTAATGTTACTAAAGTAATGACTCATCAGATTAACACATCGTTGTGAGGCACAACAACAAAAAATAGCCCGTTTAAGCGTAAAGTAGGGGTTACAAAAATGTTTTGAAAGTGAGCTCCTGTTGGTGTAATTTTTTTTTAGCGTAACGATGATTTTGTACCTGTCTGATCCCAGCAAAACTTATTAAAATAATTAAGTTACTACTCATCTGCATAGGGATATGATATTTACGTAAAGAAGCATATCAGTTTGTTTGTTTTTAGCGTTAGCATATGTCAACTGTTTGTGTTGCTATATCTATTGAGATGTCTTTAAGGAAAAGTGTTACTTAATGTTCGGTGTCATCCGCACGCCGTTCTATTATGGAGTTTTCAAATATTCGCTTAGGCGACCCGTAATGATGGTTTTTATGTTTTGTGTTTTTGGAAAAAAAATCCTACTCCGCCTTGCAAATGGAGAAAGATCACATGCACGTAATGTCGAAAGCAAACGGCCTTGCTCAAACAGCTGCACTGGTAACATTCCGGCAGAACGCATCCTGCATGGTTGGGTATAATTTCGTACCGTGTGCATGAATCAATCTGCATTGCTCTGCAACACGAAGATGGCCGAATCGAGTTGTTCAGTGTTGCAAATATGTATGGAGATCATTTGTTACTCTCAAGCTGAACGCGTTCGCAGAACATTCAAGCGTTCCGGTGACGAGTGAGGAAAAAACAATGGCTTAAACTAAAGCAGTTTGTATGTCTGGGATTATAGACCCCCTGTCGGCTGAATCTTCTCTCAGTACGAAGAAATTTATAATGCTATGAAAGTGTTACAATATCCGAGCAACTGGAAAATCTTGGTTATTTGCATATTTGAAGGCATATCGTTTTAAGACTAGCGCTATTTGTTCTTTTTGTTTTTGCAGTGATGCAATGTTCCTTTGATGAAGGGCCAGTTGGCAGAGAACAACGCAAAGTTGAGTTTGTTTGAAGGTTTCGAACGTGCGTCCTAATTGTACATTAAGCTAGCTGTTTACCATTCGCATTCGCATCCGTTCTTACGAGCTATATTGATTGTTTATGAGCTGAGAGTACAATTTAAAATATCAATCGTATCATCGTTTACCTTTAATTCGGTTTACATTTACTAGCAATTAATGCTATATTTGTATTGTGTTTGTTAGTGTGCGTCATTATTTTGCGGTAGAAAATAACAACTAAAACACAATGTGCGGATATCGGCAGCCATTTTATAGAAAGCTCAGTAGCGGATTACCCGCTTCGAGTACTGAACTGTAGCTGTTTTCTTTACGTGGTAGTGACCGTCTATCAATGTGTAGATGTGTGAATCATATCACTGATAGCCCGGCAAGTAGCAGCAGCAACAGCTAGAAGACCATTCTGATGCCAGATAAGAACGGTATGGTTGTGTTTATAAGTAAGGATATACAAACAATTTCTTTTTGCCTATTCGTAAGAAGTCTACAGCATATCCACGATGACATTCGGTTTTAAAACAAATTAAGCGATGATAAACGTTAAATTATACGAGCACTCAAAATTTGTACAGTGCATTTAAACATTTAACACAATTGGAGTATAGAACATGAGCAACAAACTTTCAAAAGATATAATCGATAGCTTGGTTCGGTACAAAATCCTACAAGAAAAATACAAGTCTAATGATTCGAATTTGCAGACCAAAACCCTTAAGGTTGTAGTGCCACAAAAGAGCAAGTAGTTAAATCTTCTGGATGGAAGCGTTTCCCCCATATTCAGGGTTGATAAAGAGGATCCAGCTTTTTAAACCAACCAACCAGATGTGGTTAAATAAGATGCACACATAAAGACCTCCGTAGGATCCAAGAAGTCATATGACGTTTTAAAAAAATGGACCCTACCCAGGGCACAAAGCATTCGTGGGACCTGATCGTGAGCAACTCGTGCATATGCAGCTCCAAAATCAAGTAGAATCTAAATCCGCAAACCAACATCTCCTAAAGCTTCTATGCCTTCACAAGAAGTAGAAAAATACAACCTAACAAAAGAAAAGAAACGCCTTATGATGCTGTATGCTATTGGATATCTCACAACTAAATAATCTCATATTCCTGACGTCACTTTAACGCTAGCAGAGGAGATTTACATTCAGCTTGTATCAAAAAAGTATTACATTTTCTCGAAACTTTGAGCTTCAGAAATAGAAGGTAAACATTTCCAATAAATTTGCATTTAAAAAATGTTCAAAGTTCGAGAACGTTTTACTAAAATCAATGTCTAGCAAATCGGAACTTTTTTCTCAAAATACTCGGAGATCTGTATACGAATTGGATTGAAATTTTCATGTCAAAATCTTTAAAAAAAAAATCTGTAGTACTTGTCGTACCCTTCTGATTATCTCCCCTTAACTGCAAGCACTACCCGTGGTTCGCTATATTGCGTTGTGTAATTCTCTTCTTCAATTCGAACGATTTGTTGTTCTATTTAATAAATTTTTGTTAATAATTTCTGTATCGGTTTCCCAAACCCTTAACCCAAATTAGTTGTTTTAGCCAATCGTTTAATGTAAATAAAAATATATAAATTTTTAAACAGATTTCAGTTTCACACAGAAATCGTATTTGAAATAGAAAACGAACAAAAGTTGCTGAAACCCTTATTGCGTGTTGTTTTACATTAAAGTGGTATAATTTCCCTAGTCTTACTTATGCTAAGCTTACTAACGGCGTGATGTAAATTGAGCAACAAAGTAGAAATCCAACAAAAAAATGGGTTACAATGTATCTTACGTATTTGATTTGAAAGAAACGCTCCAACAACACTACACTATACACACACACAGCAAATGTTCATACCCCCCAAAAACTCAACTTTACGCTTAAAGAAAACGGGATCTCGGATCCCTAATAAATGTCTTCATCAGAATAGTGAGTAAAAGGAAAAAGGACATGCAAGAAATAGAGCGAGAGAAAGAGATGAATAAAGCAGGAAGAGAGAAAATAGGTGTTACCGCTTCACCAGCCACAGACGGCCGTCAATCGCGCTCCGTACCGGTGGCGTATTAGTCACAATGAAACATTCAACGTTTCCTTAATCAGCTTCTTCACCGTGTTGCCCACGGATGTGCCGCTCGGGCCGGCCGTACTAAACTTAAACTGAAACAGGTACGGCTGTACGTCCGGGTACGTGGTGTCAAACACCATATCGAGTTCCGTCTGGTTCGGTATCTTCGGCACGTAATCGTGCTGGTTCATGCTCTGCGTGATGCAGAAGATCTTGTCCGTCAGCAGATCGCTGACCCGCTCCCGGCACACCAACCAATCGTCCTCGTTCGTGAGCGTCAGCAGCTCGAGCCGTATCGTCCACACCTCCCACGGTATGCAGTCCGTCTGGAACGGCCAGCGCGTTTTCTTGCGCTGGAAAAACTCCAAACTGATCTGGCCGGTGCCGCCACTATCGTTGCTGCGCAGCTGCCGGCTAAAGTTGCTTATCTCACGCCGAAGCGTTTCCTCCAGCCGGGGCGAGGTGCAGCAGACGTAGGTAAAGTCGAAAAAATCACAATCCACATCCCGGTAACCGATCGTACCGACCGAGTACATCGCCTCCTCGGTGTACATGAACTTCCCGAGGCTGCGATGGAACAGTATCGTGTGGAAGATGCTCAGAACGGCCTCGTCCACCTGGCGGCCCTCCATGCGGAGATCAATCGTTTGCGAACGGGCGTTCATGGCGCGGCGGTTGTTGCCTGTATTCCTCAAAACCTAACACTATCCCGAGCGGTGCCGTGTAGGCTGATGCCCTGCGATCGCACGAACACGCTTGTAGTCGTATCGGAACGAACAGAATCGTGCATGCTAACGTACGGAGAGAAATGTATCATCGTCTCCCAAATGCACCGGAGCGGGAATACAAGCGGCAATTGGTTCGAGACGGATTGTTTGGGTGTTTGTTCAGAAGCTCAAACACTTCACCTCGTACCCATGACGCAATCGTCTATTAGTGTTGTGAAGGCAACATGTAGAAAAAAAGCCCGCAAACAACCGTTTTACCATCCCATTCTTTGCGCTTGCTACTTGCCAATTACGGTGGTTAGGCTACTAGACGTTAAACATTAAACAGAGACCATTGCTGGCGTTCCACGTGCGAACAGACTGACTAATCCTAATAGTACGCACTTTGATCCTAATAGCCTTTAGGTCGGGAAGCGATTAACCCTAATAGTACTAGTATTGCTATTTGTTGTAGTACGTATGCTTCGTTACCCATATACTGTATCGTGCCGCAGAGCGTTCCGGTCCGGCCGCCGATGCTGAGCCACTTGCTGAGCCCAAAGTCAATCAGCTTGATGTGGAAGCGATCATCGAGCAGTATGTTTTCCGGCTTCAGATCACGGTAGATGATGCCAGCGTTGTGCAGGAAATCTAAAACCATAACGAGGTGTATTAGTATTAAAGGTGGAACTGGAAGTTTCGATATAATAATCAAACAAAACTGTGAACAATGCACAAAAACATAAAGGTTAAATAAAGGTCTATATAATTATAAATACTTTTATATTTTGCACTCTACGGAAAAAATAAAATAAAATAAATATAAATTCTTCCATACCTATGGCTAAGGCTAGCTCCGCCACATATAACTGAACCAACTGAACGGTGAAGGACTTTAGACGATGAAATAATTCTCCATTGCCGTAAAACTCGGACACTGTAAGTAGGAAGAGCAAACATGTTCAAAAATATTAATAAAGTGACTATTAGAGCTTACTGTAAAAGTTAAATATAATTCAGAATTTTTGTTTAGATGAGTTTTTTGGAACCTAAAATTAATTTCGTCAAATCTTTGTCCGGAGATGTGTTTTATTATGTCTACTTCAATATTTTTGTCTTGAAGCGTAATCTTGGGATTTTTGAAGACACTTAGAGTTTGTTGAACTCTCGTATCGAAAAGTTATGAAAGTCTCATTAACTTGGGTATAACATTGGGTCTTGTTCGTGAGATTACTTCCAACACCATGGATCCTTTGTGTCGTAAAATCTTGTATTGTTGTCATATTTTTCCTACAATTTTTAAACAACATTCAGTGTTTTATACCAAACCAATCTACA
The DNA here is from genome assembly GCA_000349025.1 of Anopheles minimus. Lineage (NCBI taxonomy): Eukaryota > Metazoa > Arthropoda > Insecta > Diptera > Culicidae > Anopheles > Anopheles minimus. Next base: position 6,510,172 of record KB664054.1, on the reverse strand, counting down.
GCGTGATTAATAGAAGTGACTGCGAAAATATGCAACATTCGTTGAATAGGTTCTCTAAATGGTATACATCTTATTTTTTTAACGTTATGAGTCGAGAAATGCAGTATCATTAGTTTTAATCGCAAAACAAACCCTGTAATTTATAACTATTCGCGTATCAACTACCTCCTGGCACGTAAAATTGAAGTTCGAGAAGTTAATATCCGTACCGCCTCATTTAAGAATAACATTTTATTGAATTGGACCAATCGTACAGGTTTAGTTTAATTAGTTATATTCTAAACTCGAAATATGTAATTATGCAGGTTCAACTAGACGTTTATATATATTGAACAAAATAAATTATAATAATAATATCCGTTCAATCCTGGAATATGCCTCTTGATTGTATTTTCTTCTGTTAATACAACAATTAATTAATGTATCATGACTTCGTCAATTGAAAACATATGCGATACATTTATAAACAACAAGTTTTTGCATCGAAAAGATATACCGTCTCATTCCTCAATCAGGGATACTTCAGTGTAGTTGGAATAATTCAGTCAGTGTAATATTAAACCCTTTATTGTGAATAACTTGTAGTATTTGGACTGCTTTTGGAGTGAAAAATATACTTACATAGAAATATGCTAGTACGGTTTTGCCAATAATCGACACACGGCACTATAAACGGATGATGCCCACAGATTGTCTGTATCTTCACTTCGTCCCTCACCTGGCCGGTTGCATCCGAGAGAATGATCTGTAATCGTGTTGCGAAAAACAATGCAATTATTAACTCCCTCTAGCTTGATCATCTTTTGTTAACAAAACTTACAGTGGACTTTTGTAAAATCTTCAAAGCGTACCAATGTGGAGTGTGCTCTACAATTGCACCATCACTCGTGTCCTGCACGCGATACACTCGTCCGAATGCACCGTCTGCTAGATGGGTCCGCTGAACGTATCGTTCCGAGCGACGTTCATCCACCGGGAAGGTGGGCAAAAACAGGCGTTCCGTTTGCGGTACCGGCCAACAGCACTTCAGCAGCTGTGCCTCACTGTCCAGCGTCGTTTGGTGCCACCTAAAACGACGACAGCGTTACGTCAGCTCTGGCAAAAAGCACTTCATTGGGCAGGACTTACCGTCGTCGGGAGATGCGTGCAAGTGGTCGTGTCCGGTGGGTAACGTGTTTGCGGCAGTTAGGCCGGATGCTGCGCAGTACATTCGTGACCCGTGACACAACACCATGCAGCCGGACGATGTAACTGCGATGCGCTAACGTGTCATGGTACCACCGTCCAATCCGGCCCAAATTCGCACCGTCAGCTGATTGTGGTAGCTGATAAGTAGTCGCAATTTGTTTGTCGTGTTGACCCGAAGAATGCAATTGCGTTCGCGTGAACAAACACAAACATAAACACATTAAAACAAATAACCAAAATCGTTAATATAGCATACCAAACTAATATGATTGGGATTTTTAAAATTAAAAGCAAATTAACAAAGAGCTTGTAAGTTACATCGTAATGCGTTCGTACCAATTCGCAGTTTTCTTTGTTTTAAGCCAATTGCTTCACTTCGTTCCTACAATTATTGACATGTTTCATTGCGCCTACGTGCTTAATGTATATATTTGTAACGTGAACAAAGTACGTCCGAAGAAAATTAGTTTCGCATTAACAAAGTTGTCCGATCTTTGAGTTTAACCTTAAAATTTAAAAATACAATAAATCCGTGATAATTGCAAATGAACTTATTAATATTAAAAAAGGAAAATAATTAAATAAGTTGTTGGTGTTTTTACGATTAATTCATTCGTGTTCTATTCCACCAGATTTGAAACTCCTAAAATCCCTCATAAAAATTCGATTTCTTATGTTCCCTAACCGATAGCAGACATACCTGAAACGATACGACCCGATTGTCCTTGCTGCGCTTCTTTCGTTCCTGTACCGTCTCCGGTGCGTCCTGATTCTGGCTGCTCTGTGGTTCCTTGTGTAGTTCGGGATTGCTGTCGCAGCTTATCGTAGGCTCGATAGCCCGAATGTCTGCGTTGCCCATACAGGCCGCGAACGCGCGCCGCAATGTAACGAAACCACCGAACTGGGCACCGGAACCGCACTCCCTACCACTGGCCGACTGATGGACGCTGGAAAACGTTTAGAGAAATTCGATATTAAAGTTTGTGCATGTGCGTGCTGCTGCTGCTGCTGCTTGACGATGTGCTTGAATGTTTGGACGCGATTGACACCAATTATTGTACATTGATTGAATGCATGATGCTGCTGGTTGATCGCAATCGCCGTATGCACCTGCAGGAATGGTGGGTGAGTCTCAGCAGCGGAACGAGAAAAAGGTTATCACCTTCGATGCATGAATGCGCGATCTTCCCACCCCGCTCATCCACCATTTTTCTTACAAACAAACACACCTACACTTACATGATGTGAATTGTTATTGATTGTGCGGGAATGGTTTGCTTTGGTTTCACACATTGTATTCACGCCGTCATCGTGCAAATTGAGCCCTTCAGCACAGCACCCAGCGTAAGGAAGGGATTCTGGTACGCGCCGAGATAAAACATAAACACACACGCACGTACGCACACATACACACGCATACAGCAACACTAGCAAATCGTAAACACACCTATGGCGAGCGTAGCACTGCCATTCTTCATACAGTGCTTTATGCAATCCACAATCTCACAGCCTGGTCGTGGGGGGATGGTTTCGTTGCAGCGCATCACCGTCCTATTGCAAAAGTCACGGACTCATCGGCGATCAGCACACGGATGCCAGATGAGCCAGAACCATGACATCCACTATTATCGGGGGCACGGGATTGCGAATGTACAACAAAAACAGTGTTCCCCGAACAAAAACACTGCCTGCACGCGTTGACAGCCACGGGTATGCGTGACAGGTTGGTTTTGTGTTTTTTTTTGGCAACCAAAAAAAACGGCCACTTCACACTCTTTTAATACGTCGTTGGCAGCAATAACATTTAGCGAATAGCTACTACGCTACCGTTTGGAGGACGATTGCGCAGTGCTGTCTTTGTTTTCGTTTGCGCCACCACTTTACGGCTTTCACTGTTGGTACGCTTTTTTACACCTGTCAAAGCTGGCGGGCAAGGGACTGGCCGCGGAACCGTTCCTGTCCTGATGCACGGACACGGACAAAATGACAACAGGGAATGGCCCACCCAGGACACCAGGAAGGACGTTTACGCCCGATGTGTTTAACGCACCGTCATCCGCCACAACACCCGAAGGCCAGCTGGAAACGGCTGACGATGGATTGTCATATGACAGGTAGAGCTTGCATGCTCTGTCGCAGGTAACGTCGATTCCCTGGGTGTACGTCGTGCTGTCACAGCCGTTTCACATCCAAATCTTGAATCGATGGGGATATTTTGAAAATGTGAGTTTAAATGATATTTGTTTCTATATTACACTCATGTCATAGCCGAAGAGTTCAGGAATAAACCTTTATAACAACCAGCAAATCTTGTTTTTGGGTAAATTGCACACAGCCTACTATCCCTCAATATGTTTGGTTAGCAAATCAATCGTGTTCTGCAAAAAAATCCCACGAAAAATGATGCCAACCATCACCTCCGATGCCTAGCAACATTGTCTAATTCGGTAATGGCTCTCACATGCTTTGTACCGCGTCCTTATGAAAGTTCAATTCGATCTAATTACTATCTCCCTTTTCCTCTTTGCAAGCATAACTAAAACATTTGGGAAAGTCTAAAGTACAAACCTTTCTCTAAGCACGACACATCACAGAAACCCAATAGCGACCACGTTTTAACTAAAGTTCATTGGCTGTGTTATACTTTTCACATTATGTAGCCTTAATAATCTAAATAACACTGTAAAACACAAGGATATTTCAATTTTCGGATCGTTTTCGCAATGGTTTGTTTCTTGTAAATAACAACAAACAACGTGCTGACAATGACAGCTGTGAATCGATTAAGACAGTGACAGTCATTTCCAGTTTCGTCGACAAATCGATGTTAACAAGCCGAAGTGTGACGTTCACATCTGCATCTGCTCTGTTAAATGTTGTATTAACAGTGATGAAACTCGAAACAAGCTTGTTTACATAAACGAATAAATAAATACGTTTATTTCATGTAGAAATTGTAAGAGAAATATCATGTATGTAGATTTCTAACGCAATATTATTAGCACATTCCGAACCCTAAACGTCAAACTGTCAGATTTTTATTTCTGTACCAGCCTATGCATTCAGGGTGGTGCGTAGATTACAGTCAAGGACAATTTATGATACACACCACTAGTCACGGAATTAGTGAAATAAACAATGACGAAATGCTTACACGAGTATCATCTCAGACGAAGGTTAGAACGGGAACCAAAGCCTATGATGCATCCAGTGCATACTTGTAACATCAAGGCAAACATGATGTTCAAAGCGCCTGATTGTGCACACGATTAGCCAAGCCAAATGTGCTTAGTCCGTACAAAGACCGGAAAACTTTTCAAGGCAGCAATACACTTCCAACTGCCAGCGAAACTTCCAATCAGCGACAAACGGCTTTAGGCTAGTAAGCCAATCCTCGGTCAACATACATCACAATGACCTTTTCCATTTCTGATGCTACAATATTGATGTTACTTGATTTGGAACCAACGTTCTGAGTAATGCCTTTTAAACCATTCGTCCTAGATTAACTATGTTGGGAGCTTCCAACAACCTTTATACACACATCGTATGTCGTTAGAATTGAAGGATGAATCAAGATAATGTTGTCTATTGGTACGTTTCTATGAGGTTAGATGAATTATCAATATTAATTAATTAAATGTTTAAAGCACTCCAATAATTTTAACTAAACGTTAAATGCTGAAATTCCATTACTTTCTTCAATAGTTTACCTTAGCAATAGGTGTTTTCAAATATCTTCTATTCCCTCGTAATCATCAGAACAAAATCATCAGTTATACCAAAAGACTTCTGCCTTTGTCTGGATCCTTTGGGGTGTCTTTTAGTGGATCTATAATCTGGGAAATAGTCATGTCATGGGATTGATACCGTGAGACCAAGTTCTTTTCTCCCGTCTAAGTAACTTGGAGTACCATTTGTAATCTCAGTCTTATATATTTTCCCCCACACATATCCAGTATTGGTAGGTAGGTAAGAACATAATGTATTGCTCATCCCAAATCGATCCTTTAATGAGTTTATTTCTTAATTTTTTATCATCCCAACTGCAATCGATCGTTTAGGATGGGAGCAGAATTGATAGATTGCTTCTGCTCTACCCCGCCCAGGGATTGATGGTAAAGTATAATATAGAAACAAACTGCCAAGCACGTTGTTCCCCCGTGCATTATCACACATCACGAAGCAAAAGAGTAAAAGCGTCCAACGGAAACTTACCCAACTGCTCAATTTATTGTATGGAAGGCTAGGCAAGGAACAGAACCAGCCGAAGAAGCACACCCAGCCCCATTACGATCAATAATTCAATCAGGTACACCGACGTTTGTTCACCCGGCTCCTAGACGTGGCCTGTTGCATTGTAGCGTAAACGGAAGGAAAGGTAATAACGGTCAGTCAACTACGACTATGGGTGAAGAATGAAATCACCACCGAAAAAACGAGTACCCATCCATTCGTATCGCAACTAGGATGTAGAGTGGTTGCCACCGCCCGGCAAAAAGCCAGTACTTTGCGCATGAATGCACCGGCAACCTTAGGAACCCTTTCCATGACAAAAAGAAACTCTCTTTCCCGGCAGATGGGGGGGGGGGATGAAGAAGAAAGTCTTTACGAGTTTGAGGCTGCGATGGGTGATGGTGAACTCCCGGTAACGTGCGACAGAAGAAGCAGGAACGAGAGAGACAGCGAAAGAAATGCATAGAAAGAAAAGGGAGAAGACCCATCCAAGGTTTGCCACATGCGCTTCTTGAATGCACTCTTTCCCCTATCGTGGTGCATCTCTGCCCCCTGCTAGGCTCCCTAAAATGCAACGTAAGGTCGGCGACTCGCTGGAAAACCGTGTGGTAGGTTCTGACAAATCGGAGATTCCACGCTAATTTGGATGATTTTTATTGGCACCGGGGCAATCATCATGCTCATGCTGCTCTCGGTGACTCAACAAAGCTTGGAAAACGTATCGTCGGGATGCCCAGTAGCTAGAAGTTCATATTCGAGTGGAAGAAAATTGAAATATACTAACTGTAAAAACTGTGGAACTTGTTCCACCCGAAAAGCGATGCACGTGAATGTTCTCTTCCACACCCACACAATGTTTTTACTGTTTTTTTGTGGTTCCACTTCACTTTTTAGAGAACTTTGTGCAGTGCATTCGATAAAATCATACCCGCTGAGCAGAGTACAGTAGCGGGTGCATTGAACTTGGTAATTTAAAACATGTGTGTACATGTCGCCACAGCGGCAAACGACCAGTTATCGAACGTCAAACCCCTGAAGATGCAGAATCAAAACATTGGGAGAAAAACCACATCTCTAGAAGATCTACACTACCCCTCCCGCAGTAAGGCGGGTCGCGGGTTGTACGGGTATGTAAGGGGCAGGTTTCATTCCCCCCCAACCTCTCCGCGCCCTGATGATGCCCTAAATTGTGTTGCCTCGTCAAAAACCTCGCATTTGGTACCATCATGGTTAGCCGGTTAGCCGCTCGTTGACCGTTTTTGGAAAACGAAACACATTACGCAGCGAAGAAAGAAAAAAAAATAAAGGCAACAGAAAATAATGTCGTGCGTCTCGGTCGCTCTCGCGATGAATCTCGTCTCCACGGTTTCTGCATCAAATTAGCTGAAACTTCCAATTTACACTCGTCGAACCCAATCCATGGTCGCCATGTTTGTTCAGCTTCCGAAAGTCGAACGTTATACCGCAGCAAAGGCTGGAGGATAGCATGCACACATGTGGCAAACAGCGCACACCGAGAAAGCCGTATAGACGCACCCCCACTTACACACACGCACGGCAGCAATAGCACAGACCGCGAGTGTTTATTCTTGTTTCAGCCAGCACAGGGTGTATCGAACTGCAGTGTCGCTGGAGAAAAAGAACACCGCCACAAGCAGGCGGCGCGCATATGTGTGTCCGCTGGTGTGCGTGTGGTGGTATCGCCGGTCGCCGCTATGTATTCGACGGTCCGGCACGCGTCACTTACCATTTGCAGTCGTGCTTCCGTGCAGTGTAGTTCACAGTGAACAGTGATCGTCCCCGTGCGTCTCAGTTTCTACATCACCCCGAATTTCCGGCAACTTCAACTTTCAACTAGCCCTCTCAACAACGCAAGGTGAATTCCTGGAAAAAGTAGCTCCCCGCAGGGGAATGGATTGCTTTTCTTCAGCCAACTATTACCAATATTTACTCACTTCCGTACCTTTTTTTTGTGTGTGGCAAGTGCGTGTGTATTTCGTTTTGTTTCGTTCCTTTCGATGAGGTGAAATTGCGTGTGTGTTTCTAAAGGACAATTTGGTATGAACAAAGTACAAAGTATCTAGTTTTTTAAGAAGGTTCTTCTTGTAACATCAGCGAAATTTCGAAAGGCGCATCTCATTTGGTTTTTGTGTGGGAATTAAATCTGCAAAACGGACGCTATCCGTTTTTTTCTTTCTCTCATTCCAAAATACGCAGTGTCTAAATTAGGTTATGTTGCAGTACAAATTAGGAGGTTGACGAATTACCAACACCACGCGTAGGTGGTTGGCCCTAAGGATGTCTCCACCGCAAGAACAAAGGCACCTTTTTTTTCTAGTATCAAACTGCCGATTTTTTTTTCTCTACAACCAACAAAACGTCTGGACGCCATCTTTATTGTCCATTATTGTATTCCAGAGCGTCATTTCACTTTCGTCCAGCAATTGGCCGTGTATGGTTCATGGAAAAAAAGTAAATTTTCCACCACACTTGTGTACCTGCTAGCCGGCATTGTTAACCGGCAGCGAAACCGTCTCCTTCTTTTTCTGCAGAAGCCGGCTTTTCTAACTGCTTCCGTGTATATGAGCGCACGCGTGCGTCCGTTTTGTGGTGTGCGTGTTGTGCACAAGTGCGAACCAGGGTAAAAGGAAACGGTTTGCGAAGAATTTGCGCACACACCCGGCTGAGGAATGATTTCACCCTGCTTCTTCTTCCTTCCGCTCATTGTGTTGCGTGCGGCACCAACAAATTAAAAAAAACTGCGTTCTAATGTTATTATTCACGACGAACTGGTTCGCCATAAATGTACAACAGACAGCGGCAGAGAACGGCAGAAAGCAATAATAGGATAAACAAGAGTACGACTTCCAAACCGTCACCGCTTCTGCACACGCATTTGTGTGCGTGTTGCAGGATATGAGTTTTTGCATAAAGAAACCTCTTGGTTTTATTTCTGTCTTTCCTTTGTCTCTTCCAATGTCGGCAAACTTGATGTGTGCACAGATGCATTTGCAACATGACTCATCAGCATACTAAATGCCGGGAAAGCAAAAAAAAGAGAGAGAGAGAGCACGAAGCTATGGGCTGAGTCCCGGACACAGTAGGATGAGTCACATCTAGACAAGTTTTGAAGAGTGGTGCAACTGCAAATATTATCTTTGATTGATTATACCCAGTGGTCAGCAAACTTCTTGGTGCCGATTGTCAAATATGAGAATGTTTCATTTAAATTTAAATGTTCTATCTTTATTGAAACTGTTTGAGTATAAGTTATGTTTCGAAGATCAAACTTATAGACGAGCTCATGCCTCAGAGAGCGGCAATATTCTCACATACGCCAGGATTCCAAGTACACTGGATTACACTTTGCGCTTTGGAATTTATTTACAATTTCCATTTATCATTGTGTTACGAGACGAGATTAAAGTTGGTATCTTGTGAAGTTGTTTCAGTTCGAACTTTCCCTTTTTGTTGCTGTAATACTACTCATCTCTCGGAGGATCGAGAGTTGGAGATGCCTTTTTTATGTTTTACTTATGAAATCGAAATCAAGGTGAACCGCTTTTAAATACTTATAAATTAACAAAGTAAAATTTTGTGGAATTTTCATAACATTTACCGCATTTTGCAACCGGGATCACAATAATCGAATGAAACATGTCATATGTCTGGTGTCTGGTTTACTTCCGGTGTTTCTCCTTTTTTTGTGTGTGTGTGTGTGTGTATTTATTTGACACACGTTGACATTTAAAAATAATATTAACGTACGGTTTTACACTATTTTAGGTAAATGCTTCGAAATGAAACATGTTTTGCCTCGACGAATGTGTGCCCCGGTAGGGAGAAGCGAAAAACCGGCTCACGCCCGTTTTTGGGCGTGGTGGGTAAGGTTATGATGAGTCAACGAATTCATTATGCCTATGGCAAACAACAACATAAAAAACCCTACCCTTGTGGCCCGGTATCGGTTTCGGAGTATTTTTGTTGTTGTTGGCGATTAATTTGGTTACTGCATGTGGGGTTTTTTTGGGGAGGAAATCGCTTGCCTTCTCCTGCACACCCCATCGACCGTTCGTCACAATCAGCATAATTCAAACCTTTCACAAGCGGTGTGACCCAATCTAAGGGCGTTTCCTCGCGCGTAAAGTGTAGTGCAAGAAGGAAACGATACCACCAACAACAACCAAACAGTAAACAAACCCTTTATACATACACACGCTCGATTGTTGGCAGGCGACATTCCACAAACCGACACACTGGTTAGCTTTATCGGGCGATTTCCGTCCGTAGCAACATGTGTATGTTGCATCGATAGCTGCTTTTTTTTACTTCTATTCTTTTCCCCGGATGCAAACACTTCAATCCCTCGAGGTGTGGTGTTAGATGAGTAACACAAGAACCAAACCGCATACAACATTATGGAAAATCGCGAAAATAAAAACAAGTGAGTAAAACAGGGGAAAACACTTTTTTCCGGCTGCTCACCCGGAAATGATCACGGATCGCACATGAAAATGTGGAACTCCATTCCATTCCGATTCTCGATGCGTTTCCCTCTTGCCTGTTGGGTGAGTTTCATTCGCGCATTGAAGTTTTTCGTTTCTTATTGTTATTTCTTCAACTGTACAACGTGTACTGCAAGCGTTCGGAAATAACATCAGCCCCTTACCCAACAGTGCATGACAACATTTATTTCTATTAATTAAATTGAAATTAGATACGATTAAAGTGTGTGAGACAGGACAGAGATATGGAAGGTGCACGTTTCATTTTGTTTTTTTTTTTTTGAGAATTAATTCCCAATTAATTGTCAGTCGAACGCGTGTCAAAATGACCACAATTTTATTTAATCTGGCATTGTTGCTAAATGTCGTATTTTTGCAAACTGACATGTCGACTTCCCCCTATCATATCAATTCTTAATATAAAACGAAAACAAAATCGAACACAACGGAAGTGTGGCACAAATGCGAGAGATAGCCTCAAAGTAACAAATCCCAAAGGAAAAAAAATACACCAAATGCACTTGCAGCGTTTTTTTATATTCTTATCGCCAAACCCCGATATCTCTTGTGCAGTCATTCGTGGGCAACACATACAAATCAACCAAAAACAAAACTTGTTGTTGAAAAAAAGCTCACAGTTTTATAATTTACTCCTCAAAAAAAAGGAAACAAAAAAAACCTTTCTAGAACAGGTCATGCGGGTGATAAGGGGGTTTACTGTTTCTTACCGTTTGGAAACGGATCGAAATGACATTGGCACAATGGAATGTGTAATTACTTCGAAGAAGTAAAAAAACAATAATTAAAAGTACTCCATAAAATGTACAAAATTATTGTGGACGAAATCGGGAATGAAATGCTGCGGTGCTGATCATTCTTTTTTGCAAGTAGACTTACACTCGAAAAAGCAAAACACACGCGTGGTATGTGAACGCGTACTTGCCAGTAATAGTGAATTAAGCAGAAGAAAAAGCGAAAGAAGCACTTTAAGCCAACCGAAACCATCTGGTGTTAATACTGTGGCTGGTGTGCCGGGTTTGCATCGTTGACGTTAACGTTTGAATTTTATGACCGTTCATGAATTTTAACGCAAACCGAAGGTATGGGTTCCGAAATTGGAACGGCATCGAGGTGAAACGGCATGGCAATCCGACCATCGCGGAAAGGGGTGGGGTGTGTGTGCCGAGAGCGGTAGGGAAAGAGATGTGTGAATTGCCTTCTATATAAGCTTTTTCTCGTTCTGGCGGTTCTACCGCGGGGGGACTGTATATTTTCTATTTTCCTCCACAGTAGTTTCGTTTCGTTCGCTCCACGGAAGGGAAAATCTGATTGAAAAGCCCCAAATTATAGACTAGTTTTCTTTTTATCTTTCGGTGTTTTTTTTTGTTTTATTTTTCTTAACACAAGAATAGATTCCAATGACCTCTTCCAGGGTGCTATCTATTTCTTTTTATTGAGCTATTTGGCTTTGTTCAGGAATGAAGAGAAGTACGTTTGAGTATAATTCGTTTTCAATGCAATTTGAACCCTCACTCTCTCTCTCTTTCTCTGTGTTGCATTTTCGAATAAAAAATATTCCAAAAAGAGCTACCAGGTGATCGGAGAAGTCATTTGAGTAGCATGTTGCGTGGATGCAATAAAATAATTAAAATATGTATTATTAATGAGATAAAGAGATATGCCCCTGCTGCAGGTAATAAGCAATAGAACGTCAGAATTTTTTGTATGCATTACAAAACGAACATCTGCTAGAAGCATGCAAGAGTGGCGTAGCAATCATTGACACATCTTAGTACCGACTGGGTACTAAGTACTTCCAGGAAACCCGGTCTTGGTTAATGTATGATTAATTATTCTTCGCCTCGCACGGAGCCTCGTGGTTTAAAATGAGCTTCAAATTTGACGATGGTTGAATGGTGCATCCCCAGGTTTTTGCTGTACCGATGTGTGCGTTTTGCGGATGGATGGGTAGCAAAGATGTAGAGAGCACTGGAAGACTCCAATCGATCGATCGGTAAGAAGCTATAAAGCGAAGAGGAATCATGAAGAGAAGGAACGAAATAGACAGCATTTCAAGTTTCTGCATTGTGCCGTACCTGTTCCCAGTGTCCATGGAAGGTTTGGAAAAGAATAAAAGCAGGGAATGAAGACTTCTTCGCCTTGTCTGCTGCTGCCACCCTCAACAAACCGGCACCATTTTCCTTCCATCCCCTTCGGTGTGGAGCCGAGCACATTAACGCTGCTCCATGGATTATAAAGTAGCGTTAGGCCTTCCCTCCCCCTGCAATACGGCTCTTCTACCATTTCCCAGCTCACCCCCAAAATTCGAAGATGTTTTCGGTAACCGACCGGCCTCTGCAAGCCCAAAAATGGAGAGAGAAAAAAGTGAAACGGATAAAGGGGGAAAGAAGCCGGGCATGATTAAGCGGCTTTTTCTACCGTGCGAAGAGGAGCCCAGCACTTGTGCAGCAACCGCATTATATGTAAGCAACACGCACACCCGGAGAGGGTGTGTGGAATCTTGCACACGTATTTGCTGAATTATTATTCAGAAAGAAGGGAAGCAACAGCGAAAAAAGTGTTGGTGTGTGTATGCTTGGATGTGTGTCATCTTATGCACGCGGGGTGTTTCTTTCTCCCACCCAGAAAAAAATCTCCCCGTAGGAATGGATGATAAACCGGGAGGTTCATCAGAAATTCTTGCTGTTTGTTGGTATTGTTACTAGTTCTGTTGCCCAATATATACACCCGGCTCTATTAAGTTTCTTTTTCGGCGCGTACATTCGGCGCGAAACCTGGGCTAGCAGCATTGGGGAGGAATTAGCAAACAGGTGAATTTGCTGACTGGTGCGCGCCGCGCCCGATTCAAATCGAATGGAAATCAAATTAGGCGCAAAAGAATACTTCTCATTCCAACTCACAACGTACAGCTTAATCTATGCTGTACACTCTGTAGATCTGTCCGATAATCGAAATTCTGTGTGAAGTTGCTGGGAAATCCTAGTGCGAACAGTGAGGATCTTTGGGGTTTTATGGAGGTTCGGTAGTTTCTTTTTACCTGCATGTTGTTGCTAGCTCGCTAGATGCTATCGTATTCTGTGATTAAGCTTCCCTAAGGCGCTTGGGAATAGAGATGTTGGCTATTTTTTGGCTCCTTTTTTGTTCGTACCTCGTTGAATTCGTTAAAGGTTGTTTGCTTTTGCTTTTTTTCCCCCGAATCTGTTCTGCAAAAATGACTGTGGACGTGTAAACTCCAGTAGATCGATGCCTTTTAGAAGCGCGCTTTGAAGCAGCCCATGCGGGCTTTTGCTTTCGTGTGGAATTGAAAACTTATGTTTTACGGGTACAATTCCATATGCGGTCCACAAACCGCGACACCAGACGCTTGGTACGCGGATCGTGTGCTAATTCACCTAGTATGGTAAACGCGCTCACCAAATCTCATCTCTCCATCCATTAAAATCTTAACCTCCAAATCCGGTAGGGAAAAAGGTGCACCGCCAGGCGGTGGCAACAACACCTCCCCCCCCTCCTCATTTTGGTAGGTTGACCAATTCACTTTAATGTATCACAAAACCGAGGGCGCATTACCTCTAAAGAGGATGGTCACACAGAACAGACAGGCGACAGGAGAAAGATGGCGTCAAAAAGAAAGACAGCGAGAGACCCATGGACCTGGCACTGCGTGTGTTTACGTGTATTGGTGCGTGTCCGTATATCGACTTTGCTAAAAAAAAACAACACACCACCCGTCGGCAGATGACCATATAAGGAATAAATCAAAGGAAACGGGGTGCCTACAATCCCCAACCGTGCCAATACTGTTACCCATTACCCTCTGTCATGACCGAGTTTTTCGCCGTCTCTCTCTCGTCTCTGTCTCACACACACACACACACACCTCTTACTGACCAGAGCCCCTGTCCTTTTTTGTAGCCGTTGGCCGAGATACCGCATTTGGGTTTGGCGGGTGTACAAATGCAATCGTAATATATAGTAATCGTCTCCATCACCATTGCCATATTTGTGCGCATCAGGTTCAGCCCGCGAGAGTCTCGGAGACGCCTGTCTGTTTGCCCTTACTCCCCTCCTCTCTCCCCGAGGGGTCTGTACGTTCGTCGATGAGTTGTTCACCACAATTTGCCTTTTTTTGTGTTTTTTTAGTAGCGATCTCTCTCGCCGTTGGAACGCCGTTTCGTTTGGGTTATTACATGTTTTAAAGGGTTTTGTCTGAAGGGTGGTCAACACCAGCCGGGTCCGTATGGTTGTGTGCAACAGACGACACACGATGATGGAGTGTAGGCCTTGACCAACATCCTGATCGTGGCCGGTTAGTTGGGGGGAGGGTTTGTTGGTAGGGAGCGTGAGATCTTTCTGGAGATCACCGTCGTCGTCTGGGCACTGATGTTTCTATTTTAAATGCTTTGCAAGAGGTTAAAGTGTGATGAATGATTGGGTAACATTCAAACGTGTTGATAATAACCTACACGAATGGGCCTGTTTTCGGGGGGAATACAAGCTCAGACACACACTTACGGGAAGGTTGTGTCTTTGATCGTTTGACTCCTGGTAACTGATTAGGAAAGGAGATCTCTTGAGGAATGTCCCTAAAGATGTCAATGACGAATTTTTATGATTCATTAAAGCAGACATTGTATTTCTGCAGCCAACTATTGAAAGTTGTAGATATTCTACAAACATATATATTTTGTTAATCCTCAAAATACCCAACAGCTGCTAAGTATTATCGATATTGCACCCGGATCTCAGGAACTATCTGTTTTTCTTTTATAGCAAACTATTTACCCAAAAAAAAAACACTATTTGATGTTTATTCTTCCTTTTTTCTATTTCTGCCAGAGATCACTAAAGCAGTAGGCGATACCAAACATATTCGACACTTTGTCCGTACGTCAAAAAAGCAAACAAAAGCAAAATGGAAGCTGCCGGACAGGAGAACGCTCCCACCTCGTACCCACGCGTCAAGCCCGACTTCAAGTCGGAACTGGAGTCGTTCCGCACGGAGACGCTGTCGAAGGCGGACACGCAGGAGAAGAACTGTCTGCCGACTGCCGCCGACGTGCAGAGCGAGAAGGCCCAGCGTAGCGTGATCCAGGGCATTGAGGGATTCGATTCATCCCGTCTGAAGCATGCCGAAACGAAGGAAAAGAACCCGCTGCCGGATGTGGAAGGTAGGTGCAACTTGATAAACCTTCAAAACCCCTCTAGAGCAAATTACTCTTATCAGTAAGCTGGTTCAGTATCAGGTATCAACGACCCTTAATGTACTTCTGCGATTTCGAACTTCTAGGGTGGGATTTTTTTTTTTTTTTGGTCAAACCAAAATAATTAGTCACTCAACAATGCCAGCAAAACTGCGATTGCATATTGCTACGTCGCAATTAAATTTGCACTTGTGCATATACAGCGCTAGCAGAGTGAGCTTCAGCCCACACACCAGCTTTGTGTTGTCGTCCTGCTGCATTCTCAGTGCCGCTATGTGGTGGTTTTAGCGAATCAATCAAGCGCGTGTACACGCGACAAGATATGCATCGGCACGTTGTTTGTGCGGTCGGGGTGTGCTTGTGTATGGTATGCACCGACACACCTCCTTTACGCCTTCCCGAGAACTCCATGCATAAAGACAAGCAATAATAATGCACAAGTGGATGCTTCTGTGATGCTTGATTGGAATGGTATAAAAACATTATTTACTCGTCGGCGTTGTTTGCGTCTTGCTATCTCGCCTGTACGGTTGGAAGGGAAGCCCGGTGTGCCTCACGATCCATGATACATCTGCGAGGAATTTCTTTTGCACTTGTTCTAGCTGTCGTTGAACATGCAAGTGCATCCGGTCTTTGTTATAGTCTATTGCTTCGTTTATCGGCACGTTGCACGTGTACAAACAGGTTCTATGTTGTGTGTGGTATGCTTCTGTGTACATTGGTAAATCTTTCTTAATGGTTTTTATGATTTTTCTTCACTTCGATGCATCTAGACAAGTGATCGGTTAAGTACGGCTCTTCTAACCTTGTTGAAACTTTGCCACCAACAGTAGCTGCATTTGAACAATATTGCATCGTCTTGAGAATAGTTAAGAGGATCCTATGCAGGCATTTTTTCAGATCAACGAGTATTACGATTTCTCGCGATATTAGTTATTAGGTGTAGCTGTATTAGTTACTTTAGGTTTGGACAATTTTATAAGTTAGGTAACACAATATAAAATCTAAAGCTCCAACTCCAACAATCGGACTCGGACTCCAACAATTTTTCAATATATTATCCTATATACTCAAAACATTACAAATACTTGAATTGTAGCTAAAATTGAACTTTATTGTTGCTTCTTGAGAATAGGTTCGACACAATCATTGAAATTTGCCATTAAAACAATGATAACTTGGGATCCTTGGGACATCAGTTGTCAGATGTTGCGAATGTCTCAGTTCTCTTAGGCATTGGGTCGTGCTTTAACAGTTGTAGGAGTTTTTTTGCATTGCAGCTTAATTTGATCCATCTAATTATGTCTTCAAAATAGTGGTATAGATTCTACGCATTTTTAAAATTTTCATGAGAACTGCAGATCGTTGTAAGTTTAATTTTCAGATGTAGCCGCTATCTCAGTTATCTTAGGTTTTGTAACTTAGAATTTGTTCAAAGTTTGGTATAGTAGAGGCCTCCTACCGTATGATCTTCAGGAAGAGAGATTGAGCAGTGATCTTCAAGATATCAGATTGAAAATTACATAGAATTGTTTCCTAAGGCCCTGAACATTCTCGTTAACTTCAGCAGTACCATTATATTTTAAGATACGAAGAAATCAAAATTTATTTGAATATGTTTGCTCGTAATATGAATATGCAATATTAATTTTCACCTTTTCTTTTGTAGCTATCCAGGCGGAGAAGGGCGTCCAGCGGTTCATCGCAGGTATCGAGCAGTTCGATACTTCGCGCCTGAAGCATGCTGAGACGCAGGAAAAGAACCCACTGCCGACGCGCGAAACCATCGAGGAGGAGAAGCGCGCCTAAGCAACACCGAAGGCAGCGCCAACATCAGTAGTCGCGCTAACGTCCAAGGGTGCGATGTGGACACAACGGTGGCAGGCCAGACATAATGGGGCGGCAGCATGACAGATTTATCAAAGCAGTAGTGGTAGCAGTACACGAAGGATAAGAATATTGAACACGTTGAAGAAACCAACCTCATCCAGGCGGAAGGGTGTGCAAGAAGGCGAAAACAGTTAAACCGTGAAACAAGTAAACTAAACACATACGCTCGGACGGCATGTTACTACAAGATCTCGCAAGCTGCTGTCGCGGATGTATATTTTGGAGTGATGTATTTAATGCTGACGCCCTCGCCTGGACCATATATTAATGCTGTCCCGGTATATCAGTGCCCCACCGTTACCATTCCCCACCATCATCCCTACCAGTTTTCTTCGGCTGCCCTCTCAACTATACACTAACTTCTGGAGATATGAACACGACCGTTCATACTACGGAGACTGAACAGAGCAAAACACAAAGGGAGATAGCAGAGCTAGAACAAATCTCAAAACGTTCCTTGCGTATAACGATAATACCACTGTAGCGTGAAAGAGCATCACAACAAAACTACTTCGCTCACTAAAATACCTCGGATCGCTCTTACAACAGGGACACAGCATTTAGAAGCATTTACAAGTACACCAACAACAAACCACACCAGTAATAACAACTGTACTTCCCGATTATGTTAGGATTTTTGTACCAACAACAACAAAAAAAAACACCAAATGCAGGATATGGAAATAGGGAACCTTCTCCTGCCAATATGAATAATGAAAAGCAAGAGTTCATAACAACATCATCAAACGAAGGTTAGCTATAGTAATGAGAACAGGCATTTAATTTTCTTACATTTATTATTTTCCAATACACTTCATTATTATACAATTTCCGGTAGGGATGATGGGAGCGCGACGATTACTTCTAGAAATAATAATAATTATTTAAACTCGAAATCAAACGAAAATATTGTGCTGATAATCTTTAAAAGTGAAACAGAAGAAAAAAACAAGCAGCATAGTGAAGAATATGAAGTGGCTCTTGATAATAGTGGTAGAGAGACGCTTTTAAACCAAGCAAATCCTCACGCATTTTTATATACATGACGAAGAAGAGAAAAAAAAACAAGACTGTGTTGCGGCGTGCTGTCACGAAAAAAAATTCGACGTAAAACGAAAAAAAACCCTGCTGGAATACCAGCGTGTGTGGCTATTTAAAACGGGCGTCCTGAAGAGTGGAGAGCGCACTCTCTCGTGTATTTTGTCAAATTAATGCTATTAATTAGTATTTTCTACTGCAGCGAAGAAAAGATTCCTTTTTAGAAACATCCATGTCGATAGCTGAGAAAGCGAAAGGAGGAGGGAATGGGAGTGAGTGGAGAGGTGATAAAACAGTGGGACTGTTTCTTCCTAGCCTAGCATACACAAAGCATACCAAGAATGCGAAGAAGATGATACGAATTTCTTAACCACACACACACACACAACACACTTTCGTAGGTGAAACCAAAATAGCGTAATGGTGTGCATGAAGCGACGAAAAATCAGCTTAAAGTTTTTTTTCTTATAGCACTACCATAAATAAGGTTCCAAACTTTCTCTCTCTCACTCGTATTGATGTGTGGTTGCCATAGGCAACCCATAGTTGCACGATCCCTACTGCCTACTGGAAAGCTCTCAGCTTCATTTCAAAAAACGAAGGAAAACAAACGAAATTTAAAATAGATGTGAAAGACACCACTCCAGGTTATTAGCGTAAAACTAACAGCGTTAAATTCTTGCGTGTGGCTCACCACACACTGGCGACAATACACTCAACTCCCGCCGCCGTCAAGAATCGATAGAATGAAGCCTGCAATGCGATGCAAAACAAAGTTCACGAAGGCGAAGGCTCTCTTTCTAAAGGAAAACAAAAAAAAACAAAACGTCGCATTTCGTGTAAAAAAAAGGGGAAAGGAAATTTACAGGAAACTAATTAACAGCGAGATACAGAGACAGTAGAGCAGAAAACATGAAAAAAATGGAAATCAGCAGCAGCAGGAATGAACAAGCAAACAAAAAGAAAACCGGAGGAATTTATGTGAGAGTAGAGAAAGGGGTAAAAACAAAACCAAGAGCTGTGAGGAGTAACTTTTCTTTTTTTTCATTTTATTTCGATAAACTAATCTCAAAACTGGTGGCCAACATGAGATGGGAGGATAAGCGGGGAATTACAAAACACATAATCAGAGCTGCCGGGCACGTTCGCGATCGAATTTTGAGTGTTTTTTTTCCATATATATCTTCCGCTTTTTTTGTTTTTTATCTGATTGTGTGCATAAACATTTACTTTGCGTTTGAGAGTGAATGGTTTTGTCTTCCGCTTCCGGCCAAACTGTGCGTGCCGCGTGTGGGTGTTTGTTGTTTTTTTTTGGTTTTGGTTTGGATTTCGAAAACTACATTCCACGAATGTGGTTAAGCATTTATTTCGTACACTTTTGCACGAGGCAAAACTCTAAACATTGTGAATTGTGTCACAGCTCTGTATGTTACCATTATTTTTGTTTTAACTAAACACGAAGAAAACAGGAAAATAACCCCAGGGAGAGGGAGAGAGAGAAAAACGTGATAATTAGCTGATGGGCTGACGTATAAGTCGGGCAGAAGAGATGGCTGCGCTTTTGAAGCATTTATTGATGTTGTAAAACCACGCGCTCTATTTTATAGATACCTACCCGGTTTAACCTAGTGTGGTACACTAGCGGAATGATTTCCCCTTTTTTTTTCGCTCCTTCTCTCACTCTCTTCCACCACGCGTTAAGATCCCCCTCACCGGACTTGTGTGGACGAAGATGCATTTTATTTTTGTTTTCATTTTCTTTTATACATTAAGTTATCCTTCCGGGTGTTTTTTTTTTCGCTCTGTTTCCATTTCTAACATCTTAGATGTAGTCGATTATTCTTTATACCAAACGCTGCGTTACAGTATTTTTTTTTGTTTGTTTGTTTAGAGTTGATATTTTCCTCAATTTACGCCATTTTGAAAAAGAAAAAGAATGAAGCTCTCTTGTAGTTTCCTTTGGTTGGTTAATTATATATGTGAATTGCAGTATTTTTTTTTTTTTAAATATATTTCTCATATCATCTTCGTAAAAAAAAACAGTGCGGATTTAGTATTGTCAGTAAAAAAAAGGTATTAATGTCCGTATTTCTTCCGAATTTTTACTATGGCGTATTTATTTATCAATATCTTGATTTCCTTTACACACACACACACCCTTATGGGGGTGTTACAGTTTTGTTCCCTTTGATACATTCAGAATTCAATTAAACATGTTGAGAAAAAAACAGACACGATGGTTACGGTTCCTTGCGTTTTTTTAGAACGGGCGTTAGTCTTTTACTGTTTCCTCTCAGTGTCCAAAATGAAACAAAAGGAGGGAAACATGCTGTGTGTGATGTGCGTGTGTGCGAACGTCCTGGTCGAACCAAGGGATGCTCTCGCTTATCGTGTATCCTTATAAACGAACACAGCTAGGAAGAAGGAACAATAATTGAAACCGCAAAAAAAAACGAATCCTGGTCATGGCATCAAATGACGTGAATTTTACTGCTACTACTGCTAACAACTATCACTACTACTTTACTAAAGAAATAAATATTCTATAAAATATACAAAACATGAACAAAAAAAAAACGAAACTCAACTTGCGTTTATTCTTTTTTAAGCTCGAAGGAAATTAATTAATTTTATATTTAGAGCGCAAAACTTTCTCGCATACTGGAGAATGTCGGCGGGGGCGGTCGTTCGGATGTTGAGTTCTATTTATTAATTATAATCAATACACGTTCGTTTTCACACGGTATTTATAAACATATATTTGGAATGCTAAAACATCCTTTCACAGTTGCTTAACTTCGAATGGAATTTTTTCCCTGATTTGTTCCTCACGCTTTACTGTCCCCTTTTTTTAAGGGATCGCGAGACTACAGTCAGTAACTAGGAGGAACGAAAAAATAAAGGATTACTCATCTAACACCGCTAACGATTATTATTAACGTTTTGATATTAATAGATTGAGCGACACTCTCCCATACACCCCCGCATCCCACGCAATGCCATTCCCGGTACGTCTCCAGAGAGTTGTACATTGGAGTGAGTAAGCTACAGTGGCGGAAATTGCTACAAGTGCACACCGGTTGCAGGAACTAACGACTTCTATTTTAACTACGCTGGTTCAGATGTAGATCCAGATCGACTTGTGGTGTGCGGTTTACTATTCCTGATATGTTTGTTACCGTATCTAAGGTGTTTGATAGGCTCGTATGCAGGAACTGTAATGACTGTTAAATAAATGTAATTAAAAAATATCACACCGACGCACGGAGGGTTCAAGGATGTTGAGCCAATTGAGTTTCGGTGATTAGTTGGTTCTTGTGGTTACCTTGTGCGAATGCATGTTCAACACGTACCACCGACGCTGTTCGCCAGCGTTCTAATCCAACGTAATAGTGTTTGAGCAGGTAATCCCGTAGATTGAAACCACTTACCATAACCTAGCACTTAGGAGCGGTTGCCTTCGCAGCAAACAGGTCTAGTGAAAGTAATCGGTTGCACAACTCACTGTACATCTTCCCGTCCTTGGTATCTGCCGGGCTAAAGATGAGCACACCCGGGTCGGTGGGTGACTCGGGCGACTCAGGGGGGGAAAACGACATCAGTGCGGACGGTATTTGCATTCGCTGGTTGTGAGGTTCGGTTTTGGGGCATGGATGTTAGAACCCTTGCAGAGATAACCCCAAACCGGAGACGATTACACGCTTCAGAACGGCGTGCAATCCCCGGCTCATAACCGAAAGCCTTACCATTCGCACCACCACCATCATCCCGCACACTGTACCAGTGGACCCGATATTCCTCTGGCACAGGTGCCTACGGGTGCAATCAATTATAAAATGGGGCAGTCCCCGATGTGTGTCTGGGTTTCTCCACTCTCTCCCAGTCGGACTCTCTGCCTTGCAATATCCGCTGCTCCTGGAATCTTCCTCCCACAGGCTTAGAATTCCCCAAAGGGAGAGAAAGATAGAGTGAGAGCAAATGAAGAAGAGACGGAGCACGAGGTCGTCAGCGGGAAGGTTGCTTTAGAAAGAGAGAAACTGTGATCTTTTAGAGCAGTGGAGGTGTAGGAGTGAACGATTTGAAGCAAAAGCGCACCAGGGCGAGGAAGATGTAGCGAGTAAAACCTAACCTCACATACCGATACACATGGTCATGGATGGGTGAACGGTGGGTTTTTGCTCGCAATCCGTCAAACAAACGAGCGAGGGCAACAAATAAAAAGAATTCCCCACTCCCCTAACCCCCAAAAACCCCAGTGCATGGAGCTGACCTTAAACAAGGAGCAGATCTAGTCTCTCACATTTCCCAAACTCCCTCATTTCCCATCATGCCTCAATATTTCCCAACAGCTTTTCCATCTCGCCTGCTCTTGCTGTACGCGTGGCTGTGTGTGTGTGTGTGTGTGTTTGTGTTTATTTTTTCCAGCTATCGTTTCTTCCGTCCTTGGTCACCTATTTTGCTATGAGCGCGACGTGAGATTCGACGAGCTAGTAGGAAGAAGAAAAAAAACTAAAACAACAAAACACCCGAAACACACAAATTGAGCAAAACAACAACAACAAAAAAACACACACACGACGACGACGAGAGCCAGAGTTTTGTCCCGACACGGCACACACCATGGTTTGTGAAGCACCCCAACGGTGCGCAGACGCACCATTTTCTTTTGCTCTTTTCCCTATTATTTGTCTGTGTGTGTGTGTGTGTGTCTCTCCATTACCTTCGCCGACCCGAAGAAGCAACAAATTTTCCATCCGTTCCATTCGAGCTCGACTTTGTGCTGGTTGCTGAGGTACACAAAACACGGCCACCCAACAGACTGGCCATTCGCGGCGCAGAGCAGAGCTAGCCCACAAGCCCAAGTGCAGCAAAACGCAAACGTACCGCCAGGCAATTCTCTGTACGCGCGTACGAAAGGTTTTTGCTGGCAGGCAGTTCGACTACGGGGAATCGAATTATTGCAAATCCCCAACCCCCACAATCAGTTTCGCTGCCAGTGTCGGCTGCCTCCTCGAACGCTGTAGGTAAGGAGGTGCGGACCCTGAAGAAGGGGGGAAACGCGAACACAACAAACCGGAGTGTGACAGGATAGCCAATTGGCGATACGCAACAGTACGCAAAACAGTCGATACACACGTAACGTGCAGTAGTAGGGGGGAGTTCCCAGCGAGTTGCCGAATTTCCTGACGACCTCCTCTTCTGGCCAAACGTAGCCAAAACTACCTGCCGAAGGACACACACACACCTGGCCGGGAAATGGTATTGCAGGTGTACGGCTGAAGAGTGGAACTGAAGATTCCGCTGGAACTCGGCTTGTTGGCAGGTGTTTAGCGCTGTCTTAAAGAGCTGCTGAAGCTCAGATAGTGCAAGTGGGTGTTAGAAAAAAAAACAAGTGTTGCCTGTGGTGTCCCGGGGGTCTACGATGGTCACCCACCGTGTCCGGAGCGGTGCATCATTCAACCGGTACCAGCAGTAATAGCGACGGGTCGTAAACTTCAAGGAAACGAACATGCCCAGGGACCTTCGGGGACCTCAACAGTACATCCAACTTCTTGCCAGCTAAGTGCGAGCGCGCCCGTGCGTGCATGTGTGCGTGTGTCCGCGTGTGTGTGTGTGTTTGTTATCCGTGAGAAACAGAGAGCGAACGAGGAGCCATCCACGACCCACCATCCCCTGGGTGATGCCCATATACTCAAACGCAAGCAATCAAACAGAAAACGATACAAATCAAAGTAAGGGCTGGTAAACTGACCCCCTGGCTGAAGGACACACCAGACCAGGCAGCTAGCATGGGCATTGGTTCGTGTGTGTGTGCCGCACCGTACTGCTAGAGCACGGGAAGGAAAGGTACGGTAATACAGCAGGTAACCAAGATGGTGGAAAACCCCCCGGTACGGGGGATAGTACGCAATCGAGATACCAATCATATACACCCTGTCATATAAATATATATCTGTCCAATCGGTACCGTGAAACGTTCTTAAAACAGCGCGTGTTATAAAAAAGAGTGCGAGGGAGACCATGAAGACGGTTTTGGACTCGGTTTTGGTGTGGAGCGCGATGGAGGCGCCTGGTCGAAGATGGAAAGTGTCGTGCGTGTTTGTATATGTGTGTGTGTGTGTAGGTCAAGATGTGTCAAGTTTCCCCCCCACCCCCCCCTTTACTCTTAAAAACCCAGGTAAAGAAGTTAAACTTTGTACCTTAGACTATGTCTGCCCCAGTGGTGAACGGATGTCATCACAACGGACGGTGATGGCGGTTGTATGGAAGTGAGGTTAGGTTAGGGGGACCGAAACATTACGAGAGTTGGAAGGATAACTGCTCGGTTTCGAAACTTCGCAGGTGTGTGTCTTCTTTCTCTGCCCTCTCGTCGGAATAGCAGGTCACAGTAACGATCCGAGCGTACTGTAACCAAGGACGTACGTCGATGCCGCGTAATCCTGGCGGACTCGTCACGGACTTTCCTTTTGACCTGAAAATTCCACGAAGGTTAAATTGCATTGAGGTTAGAGCGCTCTACACACGCAGCATTTAGAACGTTTTTGATAAGAAAAGTGCGTGTGTGTGTGTGTGTTTACTTAAGCAGGTGACCTACACACATGCACAGATGGGGGCCGCTTATCTGTGGGAAGGTTGTTGTTTTTTTTCTTTTCTATTCGCTTCTTCTTCAATATCGCGTGTCCTTCGCAAATATCCTTTCGCGCGAGCATGGGGCCCCTTTAAGCGAACGCGGTCCCGTTTTCCGTTGTTTAATCATTTCTAATCTGCCTCTTAATCAGTTTGCGTCCCCAAAGCGTGTTTTTCCCCGTTTTTTTTTTATTTTCACAATTTCCTTTTTTTTTGGGAAGCGAAGTAGAGGGAGGCGGGGGCGTGGGAAGGAAATAATCAACGATGAAGAACAACTAACAACATTAAGCGAATGACATTGAAGGAGAGCAATCGGTTACGGGGGAAGTAAACCGTCCGCTTCCTTTCACCCACCCATAGGTGTGAAGGAGATGGCGCTCTTTGTCCATCAACTTTGCATGTTGGAGTGGAAAATGGGAAAATGTGAGAGCGAAAGGATTTGGAGTGTGTTTTTTTGTTGTTGTTTTTGTCACATGTAACGTGACAAAAACGTGGAAAACTACCGGATAAGAAGGGCGGGGGTGGGGTGGGTTTGGGAGAGGGGATGTATATGGAGCTACTAGAGGTTATGCGAGAGCATGTGTGTGTGTGTGTGCGTTTGGGGGAGAGAAATGGGTTGCATACTGAAAAAGAGAGTAAGCGAGCGTGACAGCTGTCATGTTTTTTCGCGCAAACGCATCGGTATGTTGTTCGGGAGCGGAGATTTTGTAGTGTGAGCCCACACATCTTCACATACACACACACACACACACACACCCACACACAGGAAATACAGTTTCAGAGATCAAAGCGTTGTGTGGTCGAACAGGGTGAAAATAGTGACGTCCTTTCCTTCAAAAAAACAACAAAAACAGCAAACGCAAGGGGGAGCTCAGTCCACTACTACGGACTGACCCCTCTTGTACGTGTTTTTTTTTTCTCCATTAGCTGTGCTTTTGATTTTGCCATTACCCTTGTAGGCTATAGCTACTGTTTGAGCCCCAAACACAACCTACAGGTTGGTCTGCACACCTCCACTACTACTGCTGTAGAAGAAGGTGCTAACATACCGCCAATCGCTTAATAACACCATCAACAAGCCCCGAGATGATCGTGTTTCTTTTCTCTGTTCGCTCCTACGGCACGCTCATCCGATCGAGCAGTGTGTCACCGTCACGGATACTTCGGTGCTGATTAAGAGTGTCGCTAAGTGGTGATATACGCTTCATTACGGCTCCCGTCCGCCCAGGTGTTTGGCGCTGTTCCCGGGCAACTGTATCGCGTTGCAAACTTGCAGCCGTGGGTGGCTGTGTGCGTCTCTTGCGCTCGGTGTGAAGTGTACCTGCTCATCCTGCCTTAGAGTAGAGTCCCGTTACGTAAGGTCCCCTCCACCCAGATAGTATCAGCATCCGTCACGGACACTCGCAGGCTCGTCTCAAGCACACACGAATGTAAACAGCACAACGCCAGTACGCAGGAAAGAGAAGGAAGCAGAAACTGGTTCACTGGCAAATGTGACCATTAATTGATGCACACTTAGAAATCCGTCCGTGTTCTCAGTGTTCTCGTACTCACTTCGCACGGTTCGGCTTTCGGTCGTTTGACGCTCGGTGCTCTTTTGCAGTGTCGTGCGCTTGCATTTGGTTTGTTGTTTTATTCTGCCCCCCCCCCAGCACTTTCCGACCTTTCCTTCTACCCCTACCGTTCGTCTGACGTCTATAATTGCATCTCTTTTTCTCGCCCGTTTTACACGTTACGGGCGAACCCGTCGTGTAGTGGACGTGGAGAAGTGGTACACTACTCAACTACAGCCAATGCAACAGATTGGCGCTGTTTCCGTATTCATGCGAAAGTACACGGACCTGTACGGATTGTGTACACTGCCTGCCACTATCATAATGTATTCGAATATGAAAGAGCTTGTAACCAGAGCACTACAGCTTCATTATGTCAAGAACGAGCCGTACCGAAAGCATCATTCACAGCTATCTCAGATGAAACGGATGTGGGGGTGTTTTGCGAAAAGCTGGCGTAGCGGATAAAACAGTTCCAAATGCGGACGCTCGTGCTATTCAGCGTCTATACTTTGCGGGAGTTACGTAAGCGGCTTCTTCTTGGGCGAAATAGGGATAACAAAAAAAAACAACCGACACAAAAAGAAAAGAAGGATGTGGTTTTTCTGCGTGTTTTGTTTTGTTTTGGAGCACTGGAAGTTTTGTCCTTGTCGTGATTTCGTCACAAACAGATTCTGTTCCTGGGTAACTGTTGCGGTTTGCAACTCGCCACTACCCTTGTGGGGAAGTTCGTCCTTTAGCGTTGCAAGATCTTGTACTAGTTTCGCTGTTTCAGTAGCATCTACATACAAGACAACCATTCTTGCGGTAATACAGCTTAACTGCCCTTTGGGACTTTAATAAAGGGTTTTAAAAGTTAGTAATTCTTGTACAATTGCTAATGCACAATAAAAGCTAAGGTGAATAGTTTGAAATTTGCAGAAATGAAATTTGATGTTTCAATGGCTATTTCTGAGAGTTGTAAGTAGCGGTTGGTTATTATCATTCAATTACTAATTTGCATTAAAACCTCAAGTACCTTATTTTCAGAAATAAAACAAGAGATTTTAAAGGCTATTTATGTGACTTATTAGTGAATAATT
>KB664054.1:6423413-6482018 GCA_000349025.1 Anopheles minimus | reverse complement strand
GTACCTTATTTTCAGAAATAAAACAAGAGATTTTAAAGGCTATTTATGTGACTTATTAGTGAATAATTTGAAAATTTTAGTGGTTCAGTGGCAGGACCTTTCGTAATTTGCAGAAATAAAATTTGATGTTTCAATGGCTATTTCTGAGAGTTGTAAGTAGCGGTTGGTAATTCTTATTCAATTACAAATTTGCATTAAAACCTCAAGTACCTTATTTCCAGAAATAAAACTAGCTCATTATGGCTTATTAGTACCCGGTAAAATTTATTGAGCTATTAGAAATTCTTTAATAAGACATCACGCCAGATATATTGCAGACACGTGAGGTATATCGTGTTGTTTTTCTTCTCTCTTCTTTTCCCTATATAAAGCCAGCTTCTCGGACGGATCCCGCCATTAGCTGCCATACCTGTCGCAGTGGTGTCTCCTGGATGGAGCAGAAGAGTAAACCGGGCCGTGGCATTCGTGTGGACGCGTGTGGCTTAATGTGCGTGCGCCGCTGCATCGCCTGCAGGTGTTGTAACGTGGACGGATCCGGTACGGAACTGGCAGCTCGATAAACCCCCTGAACACGGGGCGTACACCACCGGTCGCCATTCTCTGCGTGAGGCGCCGCAAAACGTTGGACGGTGCAGACAGACCGGCGGGGAACGACGGCGACGCCGACGACGCGGCCGGGGACGACGCCGAGGCGGAGGAGGAGGGTGAAGTGAAGGACGAATCGGTAGGGCAGGACGAATCGAAGCAACTGTTGCGGTGCCACCCCGCCACCCCGCAGGCGACCGCGGCCCGTTCGTCCGTGTGTCATCCGCGTAAAAGTCCCAGCCGGAAAGCGACAGCCAGACTGTTCCGCTGCTGTTTGCCGTGCCGCGGCGACGGAGGCGGAGGTGGAAGTGGAGGAGACGGAGGAGGAAGAGGAAGCGGCGGGGGAGGAGGAGGGGGAAGCAGCAGGAGTAGTGGTAGTGGTGCGAGCGGTGGTACGGTGAAGGACGGTGAGACGCAGGGCCGGACAGAGCAAGGCAAGGGGAAGCGTACCGGGATCGGCCGAGGCCGAGACCGGGGCGACGGCGGGGGCCGAGGAGAAGGAGGACGCCGAGGAGGACGGGAGACCGGTGGTGGAAGTGGTACAGGTGCAACGGACGGTACATCGGCGAGCGGCACAACGTTTAGCGCCGCCGGTGTCGGTGACAGCGGCGGCGGCGGCGGCGGCGGCGGCGGCGGTGGTGGTGGAGGAGGAGGAGGAAGTGGAAGTAGCACCTGTGTGGAGACGGTGGCGATGGCAACGGTTGTGTCGGGTGACGGGAAGCAAACAACCGGTGGCTTGACAACCACCACCATCCTTACCGGTAATGGGCGGCCACGGAACAGTACGCGCGGTGTACTACAAGCGTCCCTGGCCAAGCAGGAGGAAGACGACGAGGACGCGGACACCGACGAGATGGAGCAGGACGACCCGCTCAAGGGACGGATCGGACTCGAACGGGGTCAGGATCCGTCGCAGATCGCAGGCTCCCACCCGATCGGGCTGCTACCCGGTGCAGGTGGTCGCCCAGTACCGGGAGGACATCAGCGCGGACGACATCGGGGTACCTCCGCTCAACAACATCCACAATCACTGCCCCATATACGGGAGGAGCGGAAGCGCAACGGCAGCTCGGATGCAACCGTGCGGAAGGAAGGTGGTGGTGGAAGTGGTGTGGCAGACGATGAAGCCGACACCAGCGGCTCCATGATGGAGGAGGACGAAGAGGAGGAGGAAGACAGCGAGATGGGACAGGGTAAGGAGCTGAGCGACGACCGGGACCGCTTGGTACCGGACGACGAGGACGACGACGACGAGAACGAACCGAACGAAGACGGCTACAGTGCGGATGAGGACGATTCGGCGCGGCGG
Source organism: Anopheles minimus (assembly GCA_000349025.1). Lineage (NCBI taxonomy): Eukaryota > Metazoa > Arthropoda > Insecta > Diptera > Culicidae > Anopheles > Anopheles minimus. The sequence continues at coordinate 6,480,124 of KB664054.1, read as the reverse complement.
GTCCTCGCTGTTCCACTCATACCGACGATAGCCGGTTCGGGCAAGTACCAGCAGGCTGGCGGATCCAGTACGACCGGCAAACAACAGCTCCCACCGCCCCATCCCAAATATCATCGTAACCGGCGACACACGCTAGCAAACGTGCGGTAAGTACTCATGTGCCAGATGTCCAGAGATAACCATGATAGAGTACGCATTGCAAACGCGTGGATCATCTTTCGGGTGAAGATGGCATCATTTCTAGTGAGATCTCATCTCGTTTGGGGGTAGTTGTAGCCTATATCAGCCGAGATCTAGTGTTTTGAATCTTGAGAGTTGAGATCTCTAATGTCCAAGTTCTTTTGAACACTACCAGGGTGCTTCCAAGAACAAAGATCCAGATTTGGAGATATCTAAACTTCACCTGAGATCCAAATTTGGGTATTTCGCCCACTTTGGTCTAACATGGGCCTCAACTTTCCGAGAACTCCATTATTGTTGCAGATGCGTAGTGCATGTAGTGAGACCCCTGACCCTAACAAAACTTTAGCCCAACCGACCAACAACTCCCAATGCCCAGACATAATACCCCCGTGTCGTTAGAAATGTTACTTCCCGGTTATGCACTTGAACTATCGCCTGCGTTGATGCTTCAATAGGGTGTAATCTTGCCAATATTTAATGGCCGTTTTCGGCGCACATGTGTGTGAGTGCGTGCGTAGGGCCGGATCTTTGAAGTGATTTGTGTTGTGCCATCACCTCACCCCATAACCACACCTGCTCGGATGCATCTCACTCAGTAGTTGTTTATACCGCCAAATAGCCGAATAAAGTCGGTTACGATCACCTCACACACAAACACACTCTCTCCCTGTTGCGCACGTACCCCGCGGCTGTTCCCGATGTTCGCCAGTTAATTCGAGTGCTCGTGAGCACTTGGTGCGCTTCATGTAATCGGATTCGCGTGAGCTTAAGCTCGGGACTGTAATGGATGGGATCGCGCTAAACCGGCGCGGGCAAGTTTCGCTCTGGACCGCCCCGGCCCCATAGTTAATGATGTGCCCCTCCCCCCTCCCCCCCCTTCCTCAGAGCCCGGGCCCCGCAAAGGGGCATAGAATGGCATTCATTTGCGCTGGCATTTAATTGGCAGGTTACGGCTCGATGCAACAAGTGCAACGATATAGGGGGATAAACAAACACAAAGAGCCGTACAGACGTACGTAGGTACGTATCGATTATTGGGTGCTGCGTTAAGTTGCGATGGTGCGGGTACAACTTCTCCTGGGCGACAGAGATGCGTCGCTCGTATTTCGGAAGCTTAGTGACATGTGTCTAGAAGTTGATGTTACCACCGATTAAGCCTTTGATGTCCAAAGTGTCTGTTGAAGTAGTTTACATCAGCTCAGATTTTATTGGACATTAGATCATAGTCTACTGAGGTACGTAACCGGTGAAGATGGCTTCTGGACATGATGTCGATCGTTAACGACATTAACGTACTAATTTTTACAACACTTCGTAAAGCCCTTAACTGCATCGTAAATGTCATCTTTTTACGACACAAAATTGGCAGCTACAATAGCGGGTAGCAAAACATGTGGCCGCCACTCAGATGTAGTTTGGACAGCAACTTACCGTACCACTCAACGGCTGGATGCACCAGTTTCGGCTCATTCACAACGGTGGGACGTGACGCGTGACGTCGCGTGGGAACTGTTCCGGCGACTGTGCCTCCCATTGCATCGAAGGAATAAGGGGCGGGCGTTCTACTGCGTATGCTATGATCATCATTAGCAGCATCCCCAGCAACGTATACACCAAAACGCAATCGCACTGGACGCTGATTACAACCCGCGCCGGTTTGCATCGTCGACTACTGCAGTGGACGGAACTGCGGAGGGGCGCGAGCAGCTGCATCTATTGATTGGTTCGCGATCTTTTGTTTTCGCTCTCGGCGTGTGGGGCGCGTCCCTAGTGGTGGTGGTCGCCCCATTCGGATTCGGATGCACACTCGACACCGATGCGCCATCGAAACAACGAAAAAAAAAGAAAAACCAGGGCGCGCGAACGCGCAGTGGTTTTGATGTATTTTTTCACCTCCCCCTTTTTTTTATTGCTCTCCTTCAATTGAACACACTCGCTTGCATGTTCGTGGTCGGGTGGCGAGATTCTGGGAAGGAGACGCGCTCGGTTGCTGCGGTTCTAACGGAGCAGAGTGCCGCCGATGATTGCGTATTTGTTCTACATGATTTAGGGAGCCTTGTGCCACCCCTCTACTCCGAAATCGCCAGAACGCCGGGGTTCCCGATGGGAACGGTTCGCGAGATATCCGCAGGTCCGGCCCTTCGGCAGTTGCGAGACGTCGTGCGTCTGAGAACACTCCCGGACAACCCACCACACGGTGCCCGGGGTTGATTGGTGCCGTTCGTTCTTCCGTGGTTGTGTCGCTTTCCAAAATGTACCACGGCATCTGCACTGGAGGACGTCGACGAGTGGACATGGTTGGTGGTACATACCGGTCGCTGAGCACAGCGCTAAGCAGGTGACAGTGTGACGTGCACACGCCAGGTGAGAGTTGTAAGAATCGGAAGAGCGCGGACCTACTATTGAAGACTTCCTGTGCAGGTCTGCTGCAGAAACGGTGTGTGAGACGTCCCCACACCTGTGCTGTGTACGTACAGTTCGTGCGAGAGTGTGTGCGCGCGCGCGCACGTTAATAGTGAAAATATAGACACACTACGCTCCAGAGATCCTCTGGTTAGTGTTTCCTGGCGGGCATGCTACTACAAACCAGCACACACACACACCAGTCGGGGCAACAACTACCTACACCAACCCACACACTATCAAATCGCAACCGTTCAAAACGGTGTAAACGGTCCAAAATCAAACCGTGTGACAGAGTGCCGGAGAAATCGTCCGTGAACGGTACAACAGTCCGGAGTGTCGTACGAATATCCTGAGCTCCCTGGTAGTGAGAAGCGGGGGCGGGGACCTGCGGAGGGAGCCGTAGGGAAACAAAAACCCCAAATTCTAGTAGCTGGTGATAGTGGTGACAGACAAGTTGTGGTGACAGCTGGACGCATTACGTGTGTGTATGTAGCCATGTTTCGCAACAAGTACTTCTTTAGCAGTGGTGGCGGCGGTACGGGAGGTACCGGTGGCAGTGGCAACAAGCGCAGAGGATCCACAGCTCTACCCCATTGGTATGTGTGCGTGTGTGGGTGTGTATTATGTTTGTGCACCACTGTCCTGTGTGTAATTTTAATAGAGAAGCTGAGCTTAGGATTTTGTGTGGAGTCCCCTACACACAGGCACGCGTATCGAACTACAATCAATTTGAATCGGTCACCATGATCAACAGTCCGTACCGTCACATCGGCGGTGCAGCCATCCTCAAACAGCATCAGCGTCATCAGCCGAGCGAACGCTCCATAAGCGGTCTGCTCTTAATGTTCCTAATAATATCCGATGACTCCACACGCGCTCTCCCGCGCTCGCTGGCCGACTGTCGACGCCGCGGCAGAAAATTGGTCCCTGCCCGGCAGTCAAGGGTTCCGTGCGAACGGGGGCGATGGTGGTGATATGTTTTCCGTGGCAAGGTAGTTACCCGGGGTTAGTGTACAAGATCGTCCCACAGGAATGACAGCGACAAAAGAATGGATCGTTCATGTGGAAGCGTTGGAATGTGTACTTGAGGGTGGCGCGCAACATTGGCGCATGCTACAGTGTGCTACAGGCGCACCACCCCATTGGAACGGTTTGGTGTAGTACGGGAACAACGGGAGCGCATCAGAGGGTATCCCAGGGTTCGGATGTGGAGGTACTGCAGAGGTGTGAGAGGCTCTGCAGTCGGTGAATGGTGGCCGAATTTTTCTAAATATAGTTGACCACGGATGCTGCCACGATCGTCCCAAAACATTACCGACGCATACATACACACACGTGGGGCGCACACACACACACGCGCGCAATGAGACATGATACACAGTTGTCAGATGTTTTCGGTGTGCGAGATCATCTCCGCAGCAGCAGGCGAGCTGAAAGGGCTAGAACGATGGACAACTACGCCACAGCCACAAATGACTGCATATGGGGAGAGGGGGGGGGGAGGGAGGGCTGTCCCTAATGCTGTACGTGTTGTACAGCGATCTAACCCGTATGGTTTGGGGTTCACCGATGCCGACACACACACACAAACGGATACCGAACGGCCGCGCAGCAATTGTGAGGAAGTACGCACACCACCAAGCGGGACATGCGCGCGGGGTTTTCGGTTTTGTGGTTCATTGGAAGTGTGCAATCACGGTTCGTGTGATCCGCTTCTGCTCGGTCCGGGAGCGTTTCGTTTCGGTGAGGTCGTACCAAGCAGAAGCTTAGAAGCGGTGGTTCTACTTCTATTCGCCCCCGGCGAGGTGATAGACGCAGTTCCCGAAAGATCAACTATCGGGAGCTACCTGATCGGAGTGTGTACATCTTTGCGCGCGCGTGTGTGTGTGTGTTGTGAAACAGCTGTCTTCGGATGTGCCAGAGTTCTGGAGTTCCCAGGTTGGAAGTTTGAGATTAGGCGATGGAACCGAGCACACCGGATGCGCCACCGCAGCGAATGCCGTGTGGTGGCGCACTGCGGGCAAAGGATTCGGCCACGTTCGAGTACCGTACCGTCCGCATCCAGCAGAACCGTCAGATGACCTACTCGTCCTCCACCTCGTCACACTCGGCCTCCTCCATGCTGGCATCGTCCTCATCAACCAAATCGCGGGCAAGCAATGCGTGCATCGTGTCGAACGTCCGCAGTATCGCCACCGATGACATCGACCAACCGTATCAGCAGCAACAGTGCGCACAGTTCAGTGCGGCCAACGCGTCAAGAATGATGATGACCACGTCACTGATGCGGCAGAACCCTGCGATCACACTGCTCGGTCCGGGCGGCACTACCAACTACCATCAGCGCTGCAAGCTGTGAGAATCCTTCAAAACGTGGGAGGGAATGCGGGGAGTCTGAGGGGAGTAGTGGAGTGGAGTGGGAGTGGGTTTGACGAAAGTTTATTGATTGCCACAGTTTAAGGCACGCGCAATACAACAGGCAATACAGAAAATGGACATTGATTCTTGACGTGACGCCCTGCTGAGGATAGCAGCAGCAAGGCAGGCAGGAAGTGGACGTATCTTTCCACGTTACGCGCCGCGTAATTGATTCAATTCATTAAGCTCGTAGACAACAAGATGCGTGGAGGGAACAGCGACATGGGAACTTGGCTGGGGAAAGCATCGGGAAATCAGCCAGATTGTTTCATTGTGTTTTGTGTGTATGTGGATTTTCGCTTCTCTGCCTCCACTTGCCACTCGGTCGGTCTTTAATGAGCTGTACAGCTACCGCTCCATGTCCGCCTTCTACGCCCGGGTGGGTTGTGTCATCACATAATTTCGCGTCACTCCACTGATAGTACCTTCTCCCCATCCCCCCGTGGGAGTGAAACGTTATTCCACTTACTGCGAATGTTTTCCGAGTTGTCACCGACGGTTGGTGGGTGACGTGCTTTGGCGCTGGTCCCAACGGTGCGCACAACTAGACACCGCACTTTGCTAGAATGTTGGATGCATGATACCTTAATTCTTGGAACAAACAGTATAACTATCGTTTCTCTTCGATGCGAATCTATCTGGTAGGTTTCGCGAGTTGAATAAGATAACCTCGAAACAGATGTTTACCATTCCCCCCCTCCCCCCTTTTCCCCCCTTAAGATGATCGACGAGAAACAGGTGCATCCAACAGGATCAACACGCAGCGTGTTTTGGGGGTGAAGATGTCGGTTGTTGCGAATTCGCTAAACCGAGCTGTACACACGTCACTGGCAGCTAGTTTTCTTCATTTACACTAATTGCATCCTTTCCGTCCCCCCCCCCCCCTCTCTCGTCCTCTTTCCCCCTTTTTTTGCCAGCTTCATGGACAATGCGGAAGGGTCCGGCAGTGGACCACCGAGCGGGGTGATGAGTGTCGTGGGTGGGTATACGAGTCGTCGGTCGCCATTGCTGCTGCCGTCGGGCGATGGAGGACCGGGCGGGGGACCGGGCACACTGCTCTCAGCCGCCCTGCCCCAGCGCCGGGAATCGTTCCTGTATCGGTCCGATTCGGACTTTGAGATATCGCCGAAGGTGTCGTCCGTATCGCTGATGGCGGCACGGTGCAACGCCAACAGTGGATCCGGTACGTCCACCTCGAACGTTACCAGCGGCACCGGAAGCGGTGGAACGTTGACGTCAACCGCCGGACGGGATGGCGCGTTCCATTGGAAGGAAACGACACTGGAGGAGCCGACCATACTGTCGTCGATTGCATCGTCACCGTCCAGCAGTGCGACGACCGTCGTCGGTGCCGCCTCCACCGTGGTAACATCGTCCACATCCGAGCGAACCACGTAAGTCGGCGAAGTATTCCGCTGTATGCAATAGCTTGACGCATCTCCTCACTATCTATCCCCGTCTAAAGGGTTATGAGCGGATCGGGTGGTGGTGGCTCGGGCGGACATCATGACGATCTGATCGTGACACCGTTTGCGCAGATTTTAGCTAGTTTGCGCACAGTGCGTGCTAACCTGTACGCACTGTCTACAGCCATACCGGCCTCGGTGGCGGACAGTGAGCTGACTACGCGAAGATCTTCCGCCGGCGCGGAGAGTGCCGAAACCGATCCTGGAAGGTAAGCTCTTGAAGAATGCAGAGAGGTTGGAAGTGTAATGCCTGGTGTATTGTCTGCACAGTGGACAAGGTGATGATAGCCAGCCGGACAAGGAAGCTGACCTGCGGCAACTTACCACAGAAACGATCGACGAGCTTGAATGGTGCCTGGAGCAGCTGGAAACGGTCCAAACGCATCGTAGCGTATCAGATATGGCATCGCTAAAGGTAGTGGAAGTTACACGCAATATATCTTCCAATTGCATTAACTTCTTCGGATTTTTGTTTGTTCTTTTCCAGTTCAAACGATTACTGAACAAGGAGTTGTCCCATCTGAGCGAATCCAGCAAGTCGGGTAATCAGATCAGCGAGTACATCTGCACAACGTTCTTGGGTATGTGAAGTTACTTGGAATTCGGAGGTTTTGGAGATTTTTGTTTTTAATACATATGCTCCCCATACCTGCAGATAAACAGCAAGAGCCGGACGTACCATCCGCTCCGGTAGTAGGTAGTGCCTTGATCGGTCGACAAACGGGTGCCGCGGGCCGAATGTCGGAGATCAGTGGATTCAAGCGACCGTTGCAGCACACAAACTCGTTCTCTGGTGCTGCGGGCGCAGGTGCTGGTGGTAACAGCTTGGCCGATCGTTTACCACCGTACGGTGTGCCGACGGCAACAGCGGCCGACGAAGCCGAACTTGGCGGACTACTCGGTCAGATCGATCAGTGGGGTGTGGATATCTTCTACATCGGGACGCTCACTGGTAGTCGGCCACTGACAGCGGTTGCGTACACCGTGTTCCAGGTGAGACTGTTCACTGCAATTGTGAGATGGAGAGATTTATAGCTGTACCTTCCCCGATCTCCGTTTCAATTTACCAGGATCGAAATATCCCGCGCACGCTTACCATACCGCCGACGGTGTTGTTGGCTTTCGTTAGCACGGTCGAGGATCACTATGTGGCGGACAATCCGTTCCATAACTCGCTACATGCGGCTGACGTGACGCAGAGTACGCACGCGCTACTCCACAGTCCCGCGCTGGACGGTGTGTTTACACCGCTCGAGGTGTGTGCGGCACTGGTCGCCGCCTGCATACACGATGTCGACCATCCGGGTCTGACAAACCAATTTCTTATCAACTCTAGTAAGTATGGCGTCAAACAACCCGAATAGGCCTGTTCTTTATCGCACCCCTGTTCAATGTCTGCAGGCTCTGAGTTGGCGCTTATGTATAACGACGAATCAGTATTGGAAAATCATCACTTGGCGGTGGCCTTCAAACTTATGCAGAATGATGATTGTAATATCCTGCGCAATCTGCCGAAGTGAGTATTCGAACCACCAGTGTGTACAGTGTCTTGGATAGTAACCCGAAACCATCCTGTCCACAGAAAGCAACGTGCTACGTTCCGGAAGATGGTGATAGACATGGTCCTGTCGACGGACATGTCCAAACACATGACCCTGCTGGCGGATCTGAAGACGATGGTCGAAACGAAGAAGGTCGCCATCTCGGGCAACCAGAACCCGTCGGAATCGCGCAGCAGCGGCAGTGGCGTGCTGCTCCGCCTGCTCGACAGCTACACCGACCGGATCCAGGTCCTGCAGAATCTGGTGCACTGTGCCGATCTGAGCAATCCCACCAAACCGCTGCCACTGTACCGGCGCTGGGTGCGCCGGCTGATGGAGGAGTTCTTCCGGCAGGGTGATCGCGAACGGGCGGCCGGTATGGACGTGTCGCCGATGTGCGACAGACGTTCGGCGACGGTGGAAAGCTCGCAGGTCGGCTTCATCGACTATATCGTGCATCCGCTGTGGGAGGCATGGGCGGAACTGGTACGGCCGGACGCACAGGACATACTGGACCGGCTGGAGGAAAATCGAGCGTACTATCAAGCATTGATACCGCCACCATCACCGCCCTCGCAGGAAAAAGACGAAGAGGAAGACGAACAGCAGCAACAACACCAACAGCCGGGTTCGTCCGGTGCTCCGGAACCGGGGGAGAAGGAATGTGGCAAGCGGAACGAACAACAGGAACCCATGCCCATCGATCCACAAGCGCTGGCCGCAAGGTTACGATTTCAGGTAGGTAGTGGAGTGGCAGTCAAACTATCATGTTTGGTGCCGTGACCAGGATCGCTAGCGAAAAACTCGCTCTGTTCTCGATTCTTTTGTATTTTAATTATATCTTCCGCACACATTCTACTCCCAATCAATTATTGAGTAATTTGAAATCAATCTAGTCATTATTTTTATAAAGTTTTGTGTATAAATTGTTCATTTTTCACACTCCAATACTGAAATCACATTTTATTCTATTATTTTTAGATGACGCTAGCTGAAAATGATGAGGAAGAGGACGATCTCGACCAAGACAGTGCTGCTACACTGGATCAGGAACCGCATTGAAGAGGTGGGAAGATGTACGCATACACGCAAAAGGAAAGGGAACTGCAGGATTTGGGGAACGTCAGCGCCGGATATAATGCAGCTGAGCTATATTGATACTGAGCCACAGGCTGTTTCCATCCCCTTTACATTGGGCTCCTTGTTGGAACCCGCCCTACCCTACAACTGGGAAGAAAGAGTCAGGGGTGAACTACTCTCCCCCCCCACCTCCCTTCCCCCCTTCGCCCATGTACACGTTCGTTTGGTCCCTGTTATTGTTGAACAATCGTGACGTTTATTGTTGCCGATTTTGTTTGTTTGTTCTTGGGGCCTTCGGGGGAAACGCCGAAGCCATCAAACAACTGTCGATTGGAGGTTTAGAAGAGGGATGCACACACACACACACACACACACAGAGACACACACAAGAACACAGCACGTGGAGCACAAGGATCTTCTGCTGGAAAGAAGACGAGTACACAACTCCCTTTGCATAGGACTGAGCGAAAAGTGAAACAGGGATATGGGGGATGTGGCGGTTGTGTTTAGCAGACAAACAACAAGGCCAGACGATATTAGCACGCGGTATGTGTAGGGAACTTTGAGAGTTACGTAGTATATTGGAGAACTTTGGGACGCCAACAGACAGGTGAATACGGGAGTGTGGCAGGAGAAAAAAAACATCATCAATCTCACACATAACAAAGCCCTTCTTCTGCGGGAAGGAAGCGGGTGATGTATGTAGTTAGGTGCACAGTACACCTGATATGAGGGTTCGGCGGTCAACATCAGTAGTAAAATTGCAGAGATATATATACACACACACACCTATATATATATATACATAGATATATATACATATACATATAGGAGAATGTTTGTGTTTGATAGAAGTATTTAGCGTCAAGTGAACGGATTTGCTTCTGCCGTACGGAACGTATATAGGGCAGTAACACAGTCAGTCGCAGCCATCTCTGAGCTGAGCTGACTTCTGCTAGTAATTGATGTTTACCCTATGGCTAGTACCACCAATATTTACCACGACGCGTGCGAGTGGCGAATTATGTGCGTGCGTGTATACCAGTAGCGTTACATTAGTGCTCCGAACGGCGGAGTTACCTGTGTGCGTTACGAATGCGTTACATGTTGCGTTACACATACGGTTGTGGCGCGACACGCCGGATAAATATCGCTTGTATACAGAAGAAGCAAACGCATATGCTGCCACCAAACACACACACACACCATACACACATACATACAAGCAACAGACAAACAATTTTTCTAGCGTGGGCCGTTCCGTTACCGTATATCAAATCGAACTAGAATAACGAAAGGATCGTGACATACAGCTATGTTTTATTGAATCAATGTTACCATTACATTGTATTATTGTTTAGCAGTGGCAATTACTAGTAGTGGTGAAATACGGGCCCAGGTTACAAAAAAACAAAAAACAGATGAAAAAAAAATGGGAAACGGATTGTACTGCAAGGCAACACGTTCTTGTGCTGGGTGTGTGTGTGTGTGCGCGCGTTTTTTTTAATTGTACTGTCTGTGTGTGTGTGTTTTTTCTTATGTTTTTATTTTAATAAGATTAAGTTGCACCCACACACACACACACATACACACACATACACACAAATACACACGCAAACACCACCGAGGAAAGATTTAACGCTTTTGTGTTGGCTGTACTTACAAAACACCCACACACTCACCAAGTGTACATGCAACCAGAAATGGCAAAAGAAGAAGAAGAAGAAAATGGCGGAATAGCTGAAAGCATATCTAACAATTCGTTTTGTTTTGCGGTTTTACAACCGGTATACAATAATAATGGGTGGGTTTATTATGCAAACAGTAACCAAATACCATCAAACAATAAAGCAAAAAGTTTGCAATACACATAAGCAAACTAAAAAATAAAAACCGGGTTACACTGTAGCAGGAGTGGAATAGTAATTAATCAATAAAATAAAAGGAAAACTACGCAAACGGGGCACACAGCCACAAATACACCAGCTGTACACAGCTACCCACATACATACACGCATACAAAACCGCGATGGTTCGAAAAATGGTGTATTTTTCGGTGTACTGAGTGCTTGTTAAATGGAAATGCTAGTGAAAACAAAACAAAAAAAAACCCACAAAGTGTGTAGTGTCGTTAAGCAAATAAAAGAGAAAAGCATGTAAAACCATAGACGAACAAACCATACGAAAAGAGCAAACAAAACAAAAAAAAAACCCAAAAAAAAATGGACGAGAGAAAAGACAAAAAAACATTATATAGCAAGAGGAAAACAAAAAACTAAAACAATATCAGTGTTTCTTAGTGACAGGAAGAAGAAAAATACGAGCAAAATAAAAAAAAAAACACAGTCGGTAAAACATACAAAGCAAAGGAGTCTCAAGCTGGAAGCGACTATAGGAGGAGGCAGCGCGAAACGGGCGAAATTGGATCGGGGGAAAGGAAAAAAGCAAAATGGAAAACCAAAATGAATCAATATAAGATAATTATGGATATAAATATTTATAAAATCTCCCATAATCAGGCAGGTCCTAGAACCGGGAGTTAGAGAAAGCTCATAATCATACGTACACATACACACACACACACACATACATATATACATGCACACATAAAACATTCAAACACAGATGACAGACTATTGATTGCTCTCACAACTGTTGACTAACTTGTCAATCTTTGTCTTTGTTTTTCATGACCCCCTTTTTTCCACAAAAAAAAACAAGGTGTGTGGAATATCCCCCAACACCCATTTGTCCTAAAAAACAATCCCTTTTTAGTCCACCCATTACAAAACTATGTACAAAACAAACAAACAAAAAAAAGACTCCCCCTCATACATACAAACACACAGAAACACGTTTGCTGTTACACTTAATGAAGATGCTAGAATAAAGTGAAGAAGCAAAAAAATAATACAAAATACAGAAAAGAAATGAAGAAAAAAAAACATCCGCGTCTGGTACATAGCGAAATGGAGCGTAAAATGGGAAAAAAAAACTCTTCCAACTCGTGTCGAACGTATTTTTGTGCTTATTAGCTGGTTATTAAACTATTAAACAAAGAAAAAGAAAACAAAACATTTCCCACTTCCGCTTCCACCTCCCCCCACCCCCCCTTACCCCACTCGTCATAACATCAACGTACCCTGTCGTTCGATCGCCGTATGATCTTTCCCCAAAATCTCCCTTCCATTTTTCACTCTTCAACCTTCGGTTTAGGTAAATTGAACAAAGTTTATGAAATTAAGGCGAAACAGAAGAAAAAAATGAAAAGAGAACAAAAACTAAAACTCTAACCGACAAAAATCGTGACTCTTGAAAAAGAATGAAACGCAAAAAGTAAAACAAAAAAACAAATGAAGAAACAACAACAAAGTAAGAAAAAAACATTATACACAAAAGGAAGAACTATGTCGCCCAGAAAGTAATGCAAAAAACAACAAAAAAAAAACAAACTAGCTGTGTAATATGAGCGAACCAAAAGCAAAACAAAGTGGATAAAACACGCAAAACGCAAAGCGAAAAAATTAAGAACAAATATCAATACGAGTACATTAAAAAAAAACGAGTGAAAAGAGAAAGAGGAAGAAGAACAAAAAAAAGACGCAATATACTGGTTGTCTCATCCATAAAATACATTATTGAGCTAAATAAAGGTGAGGTGAAGAAAACAAAACCAAAAACCAAAAAACAAACAAACAAAAATCAACATACAAAATGGCGAATGCAACTAGCGAACGAGTTACGGTTCCGATGCGTTTATCACAACGGGGTAGAACATGTTTCGCGCGCGTGTGTGTATAGTGTGGACCGTTTCGGATGCAGCAAACACAAAACAACGATCGCCCACCGTTAATTCGTTATCTATTCTGTGTGTTTTCTTTTTCTCCATTTTATTCCAGACGCTTTGCACACTCTGGCGAATAAAGATAAAGATGTAATTTCGTGTTGCTATCTTTCTCTGTTTCTCATCAAAGTAACATCCTTCCCTGTGCCTTACCACTAGCTCATTTCCTCCGTTCTGTTTTTAATTTGTAACCTTTTATTTTATTTTCTCTCACCCTCAATACTCTTTCATTTTCTCTCATTCTTGGCCTTGTTTGTTTTTGTCCATTTTATGTTTATATTTCATTTCTTTTCAAGCCATTCAGAACGCTCGAGCAGATTGAAAATTTTTATGTACGTTTTTTTTTGCTTTTCTATGAGTGTGTGTTTTTATTTTCCCCATTTAGAAGGAGACAATAAAAAAAAAATCAATCACACGCACCAAGATGACGGATGATGGTGATGGGGAGGGAGGGAACGGAGGACGCCGGTGCATTAAAGGAATGGGGAGGGGTAACAAATATTTCTTCTTTTCCACGGATTTTATTCCTTTTTTCCTTCGTTTGTTTGCGTATCTTTGTTTTGAAAAATATTTTCTTTTACACATATACATTTTGCACAACTGGTTTCGTTTGTTCTTTTGTAACCACCACAGGATCCACCCCAACCCGCAACATACACGTACACATACACCTGGTTACAAGGCGAGCATGTGTCTGTGTAAATTATTACTTTTATATGTATATATATATATATATATATATATATATATATATATATATATATATATATACTTTTATTTATATAATATTAAAATATTAACAAAAAGATCCAATTATCATGTAATCAATCTGCCTCTCTACTTTTCTGCTCTCCCCAAACGGAGAGCTCAATTCTCTTTGTGTGTGTGTGTGTGTTTGTGTGTTTTCTTCTTAATCTAATACACACCTTAAAAACATCTCTTATACAGTGAGTTGTTTTCTTTTTCTATCTTGCGAATATTTCGTTCTTCTTTTAGTATTTTTCTTCTTTCTCGCTTTTTTTCTTTCTAGGAGACATGTTTTGTACCGCATTGTTGGTGTAAACTAACACCATACCACTTCTTTCTACACGATACACTTGTACACGGCCATTTTGTTGTTTACACAGTATGGAACGGTTTAAGTTTTGCTCCGTTTGCTCGCAAATTACATTACAAATTCCGATTAACAAACATTATAATGAGTGTGTGTGTGTGTATGATTTCCGTGTAACAACAAACATTCAGTGATGAGGGAGAACAAATAGGAAGGGGAGAAGATTACCCTCTCTAAAAATGGCGTCTTAAAAATGGTGAAAGATCGTTGTTTTTACCCTCAGTTTTTACATCCACACAAATACATCAATTTAAAATACCGACTAAATGCCACTTTCTAATCTGACAAGCCGGTTTAAAATCAATTTTTAGCATCTTTCACTTTTCATTCCGGTCACTAAAATCACAAACGCTATGCAAGCTCCACCGGATGGAGGCGCCTAATCATTTGTTCCACTGCATTTAAACATTTTCGTTTTTTACGCGCTGTCTGTGTGCAAATACATCAAAACACATCCAGTTACAGCCACACGCGCCACACACACACACACAAACGTTGAAAAATGAAACGTACAGACACACGTATCACATGCGCAATCTATCTATAGACACGGAGCGTTTCGTGGTAAGGTACATGAATCTCTTTTCTCTTTCTTCTTTTTCGTGATTTCTTCTTTTTTTCTGCCTCCTGTCTTTCGTTTACAAAATGATGTCCTTTGCTTTGCTAGCGGACGCACCGGAATGCCGGCCACACCGATACAACCAACAGGACACACATCGACACCGAGAGGTTTTGGTACTTCAGCAACTGCATGACAAACGACAAATATCAGATGGCGATTAAACGCCGAAAAGTATGCAACTTCCCCATTGTTCTGGAACATCTGCATTTTTTTTTTTTCATTCTCTCAGTACCTTAAGCTTTTTGTTTTGTAAATAATTCTCTAGATATATTTGCCCACCCGAATACGAATTCGGGTTGCCTTTACGCCTGTGACAGTAAATCGTACTGGTAAGTGCCTTAGCTACATGCTTCTTACGGCTTGTTTTCGGCTGTAAGTTTTGGAACGCTTTTCCGGTATGCAAAAACAAAAACAGAACGTTTTAAGGCAAATATGAACAGTCCTAATTTTTTTTTTGGGTATTAAAATAAAAGAGTATGCTAGTTGGGATGGTAGTTTCTCTCTTTCTACGCTTACATTCTATTAAATCGATTCTGTGTGTGCCACACGTTGGGCTAAATTTGGTTCGTACATCTGTTCGGTTGCAGTTGCTGCTGCTACTGGTCCTTCTAGGGCCGGACAAGAGAAAACGAAAACCCCCACATACATCCCTGTGTTTGTAAGACCCTCAAGTGCGTTACATACGAGTCAGTTTCTTTTATACAAATATTACAAACATTATGTTCAAATATGTTACGTCCAAGAGAGATAACTGTAAGTGGTTTTTCCTATTGTTTTTGTTGTTGTTGCTTTTTTCGCATCAAATTCATTATTAAACAGCTTTAATTAAGCATTTCTTATTTTTTTGTTTCGTTTCCGGGGAGGGGTTTTGATTTTTGTGTTTTCTTTGTTTGATCACTATTTTTTTACAAACAACGTGTGTGTTTTTTTATATTCTGTTGGATTTTAAAGTTTTGATGTACTTTTGTTTGGTTATTACTTTTTGATACTTTTTCATTTATTCATCTCTGCTTGTTGAAGAAGAATAGGAAAATATGCACTGGATATAGCTAAACAAAAGAAACCACCCCCTCCTAGCGATCTATCTAATACACAAACACACGCACATACAAAACAAAATTAAACACACCTGTTCTCTTCTGCCAAGGAATAACATGCTGTTGATGGTATCATGAAACTTAATGTAAACAATAGTAAAAAGAAAATTAACATATTAACAGGGCGCAATAAAGGAAATAGGGGGGAATATAGGGAGAAAGCATACATAAAAGGGGTTGTTCTTATGCATTAAAAGTAATGGTGACCAACAACTAATAAATGTAACCCTAGCTAAACACTATCTCAAATTAAGAGCTTTCGAATTATACACAAACATCAACTGGCGGCTCACACAGCAACATAAACTGTAGCCTTTGGCTTAAACTCGACACGATCACCTTCAACTCTTTCCGCTAGCTACAAACCGTACACAGAAACGCAGACAGGACAGTTTAATGTGTTTTTTTGTTTTTCTTACTTAATTCATTATAAACTATTTCCCCTTTTTATAGCACCTTTCCGATAGAGCAAAACAAAAACGAGGAAGATTTCATATGAAAATGTACGACACATTCCACAACTGCAGCGAATTGGTAAATACATACAGTGCCAGACAATTTTTGCACACTACCGTATTGTTGTAGTATCATTCGCTTTTAGTAAACATTTAACGCCACAAAAATACTTCACTTGGAAGTATCTACATCTGTTTTTACAAACATTTGCTCAAAACGAGCACAATAACCAAATGATAAATGAAGAGAAAAACATAAAAACGAAAATGGAGAAATTAATTTATGTTCGAAAATAATAGAAATCGGTTATGAAAAGGCTTTATTTCACACCAGGGCATTCATGTTCGAACACTTTGCACAATTTTCAATAATCGTAAACATAATTATAGTGAATTATTATCTAAACTTTTCTGCACAATAACAGCTTGGGAGCGGGGAGAGGGAGACTATCCTAGTAACTTGTAATCTTTTTGCAAATAGCGGTTTGCACACCGTGAAGATTATGTGGCGGTTTAATGTTTTCTCCTCTTCTTCCTTTAAGCATAACTTAACAACAAACCTACAATAGTATCCGTTTACGATTGTGTGACACTGTACGAAAAAATCCCAAACTCGTCCGCATTTGTTTATGTGCCGGGTTTTTGTTTTTGAGATGAATCCGGTACCCGGTCGGATAGTGTAATGCGGGTAATGCGCAATTCGGCAAAACAACATTGGTGTGTTTCAAATTTCGACTTACAGAAACTTAACTTTTTTTTAAATAAAATAAAATAAAGAAGGCTCTACGCTGATGCGTTGGCCTTTGCTTTTGCTGGTGGTTCTGTTGTACTGTCGAACAACATTACACATAAACAAACAGACACACATACACACACGCACACTGGTGCATTATCTGAACAACGAGCAACAACTGGGAGGAAAGTAAAAGAAAAACAACACAAAAATCGGTTCAATTCCTCACATTATTTTGTTTGTCCCTTATTTGTTTAGCGTGCTCAAGTTCCTTGTTGGTCGCCGGTTTTTTTCTTCTTCTTTAACTTTTCCCTCACCTATACCTACTCTAGGTTTGGTTCAAAACGTTCTAGCACTGTTTTATCCTTTCAGGATGTCTATATATTATGATACATCTTTTCGTTTCGCACTGAGTTTTTTTCCGTTTTTTTTTCATTTTTTGTTTCCCTTTTCTTTGCTACGTGCAGCCCAAAACTCGCTAATGGTTTTAAAATCGTACCCAACGTATGAGTGTGTGTGTGTGTGTGTGTGTGTGTGTGTGTGTGCCTGTGTGACATACGAGCTTTTCGTAGGTGTGTGTGTGTGTGGGTGAAAAAAGAAAAGAAAATTGGTATAAACATACACCTCCGTCTCGATTAAACGCTAAATCTTTCTGCCTACGTACTATGGCAAACGGAAATATCAAAATAGCAGAACCACACCCCGAAAGCGGATCCTCCCTTTGGGCGGGGAATAGGATCGCGTAAGTAGTTTGTTGTTATCATAAACCTAGTTTCTGTACATGTCCGGTTGCACGCGCAAGTGTTTTTTTTTGTGGGGCGGGAGTAATAACGAAGAAGCCGAAACCGCCGAAACCGGGTCCGTAAGTCTAGTAAGCCGACGTAAGGCAGACGCAAAAGATCTGAGCGGGATTTTCGCTGCGGCCAAAATAGTGAGGGTATTTTTTCCCCCCCGTACTAGTCGTTTGTAATATGGAGACTGCAGGCTGCAGATTGGCGAACTGCACTATTAACTTCTCCATTGGGTGAAGGTAAAGCAAAAAACAAAAATAAGTAAACTTAACTGATCTCTACCTAACTTCTCCACAAGTCGCGGGGAATCGTAGAATAAAAAAAAGTATATTTACAGGGCGGTCCGGTGGCCGGGGCGATAACGGCACTGGTCTCACACGGCAAGACCGGGGTTCAAATCCCATCCGAACCGTTTCCCCGTAGTGAGGACTCACTATCCAACTACGTGGTATCAATAAGTCTCGTAAGCCTGAAATGGCAGGCATGACCGAATCGGTCGTTACGCCAAAAACAAGAAGATATTTCACAATTTAGACCACTAAGGAGTTCACAACAAGAAGGGTAGCACACATCGATCCAACCCTGACTGCATCGAAATTAGATTGGTAAACATAAAGGTCTGGTGTTTACAATGTAACAAAAGTCTCAATATTATAAAAATGACAACTTGCCAAAGGTCACATCCCTCCCACTTTGCGGAGGGTCTCCTGTACTGCAATTCGTTTTGTTTAAGGATTAAGCCTAGTATCGTGAAATCTGGTACGCTGCGTCGGCTGATATCGTGTACGCCATCCGATGGTGTCTGTCAACTGTCAACCGCCACCAGTGGTTCCTCCACAGAGACATTTCCGGCCCGGTTGGTGACACAACGCTGACCTGCCGTTGCGAATGTGACCACGGTCATTGTCACGCGGGGTGGGCTGCAAAAAACGGTAGGGCTAAGGACTAGTGCAGGTAAGAGTTGTCCGGCTGCAATCGCGCGTGGCCTTTTTTTTCGGCCACCCGCGCGTGACGCTGCCTGCTACGTATGTCCGGTTATGTTTACGCTGCTGTTGCTGTGGTTGCCAGCTGGCCCGCTCAGTCGCTCTTTTGCTGACAGTACAGCTCCTTCAGCGACTTCAGCTCCTCGATTAGGGCCTTGTTTTGGTTCTCCAGCACCGCCACCCGGTTCTCTAGGCACTTGATGTACTCCTTCTTCTTGCGGCGACATTCCCTGGCCGCTTCCCGGTTCTTCTGCAACCGCATCTCGCGCTTGCGTGACTGATCCTCCAGTTGCACGTTACCGCCCATGACTGTGTTGGAAAAAATATCTGCTCAAGTTTTGTTTTTCGCGGATGCAATGATGGATGACGATCGACGGTGGATGGTTGGGTAGGAGAGGTAGTGTGTGTTTATGGGATGGGGACGAGCCATTAATGCGTGACAGTTCCGTGGTGCATCCGGCGTGTATGGCGCGTGCATCGTTACAGATGAGCCGAGGCCAGATGTTCGGAAGTGGGGAAAAGTGGTGAGGAATACATCAGGGGAGCGGAGGTTAAATATTACAACGGGAGCGGAATCGGGCGGTAGAACATTTATATGCAAATATTTATATATATGTAAATATAATATGACACGTTCATCGGTGGAGCGGTTCGGGTGTATGTCCCCATGATCGGGTAAACGCGCGAATGAATTATCGTGAATGTCAGACATGATGGCGAAGTTGAGAGGGCGAGCGCATTGGAAAAAGTCCATGAGTAAACGAAATCACCACCGAAAAAGGGAAGTCCATAGGGTTCGAAGTATTAGAAATATGGCGAGGTGTACACATCAACAAATTAAAAAAAAAAGATTACAAATACATTGTCATTGTTATATGCCAGTTACCATACGCGTTAGAAAGTGTACAGGGCAACATTCCAGGGGGAAAATGTCGTTTGTTTTTAGTAACGCGGTAGGCAGAATGGGTTATGGTCGACGGTAACGCATTTGGGGGTTTTGGTTGTGTAGTATTAGAGTTAGCAGTAAAATTTGAAGATGTATGTGATTGTGTGTGTGTGTTTGTGTATGTGTGTGTGCGTGAGGATGGAAACAATGTAGAAAGTGATGTAGAAAAAAGAAAAATAAAGAGAAAAGAGAAAAAAAACTCATTATAACAACAAGAACTACTTCTACCGAAGGGTCCTTACAATAAACCGACAGTTTAACGGAAAAACGGGACAGCATAACACAGAAGGAGCTAGGAGCATCGAAGAATTGAGGTTAAGGTGAAACTTTTAACATGCGCCTCTACTTTGAAGTGTACGTAGATCAAAGCAAAACGAACCGTACGGCGTTACAAAACTGTTGAATTATTAAGATCGTTTTAATGAAAAGGCTTCCTTAACACTAGCACGACCGGAACAGTCCAAATGGTCATGTTTGAGGGCTTATATTCCATAATCCACGTGACAATTTACTTTAATTTTTTAGCGACTCATATTTTATAATAATTTTAATAATTAAAAATGCTTTAAAGGTTTTCAAAATCTGCTATTTTTTATATAAGTTTCTAATTAGCCGGTTCACAGTTGTTTTCATAAACATTCGAAGGCCTTAAAAAAACGTTAAATTTGGTTTATTTATCGTAACTTTGTGGTTATCGAATCTTTTGAGATTTTGACTCGATATCTTTGATGATTCATTAGGATTTATTCAAGGAGTCCTTGAATTATGTCAATTATATAGTTTTATTTTATAAGACTACAAAAAATTATTTTAAAAGTGTGTAAAAGTTATGTCCAATTCCAAAAGCATGTTTTTTGTTCGATTCTTCATCAATAGTTAAGCATTGTTTTCAAATTATTTCACTCCAACCAGGAATTCATTCTCAAAATAATATACCACTCAAAATGACTGACAAGGCCGTTTTAGTGTTGGATTTTTTCGAATTTTTGTTGCAAGAATTTCAAATGCTATGAAATATTTCGACAAAGCGCACCGCTTTGACAAGAGAGAGGGAGAGAAAAAACGGACTAAAAAGTATAGTACTGCTATATATAAAACTACAGTTTTATAGGCAAGCCAATAAAATGTATCTAACGTCACTCAAAAGTACTAACGAGCTAAACTACACTACTAGCGCACTATATAGACATGGAAACGACAAAACACATCGACAGTATTAGGGAAGAACATTTGGAACAGGGAGAAGAATGCCTGGAACGGTCATGGGAAGGGGATAAAAACGTTGAAGGGTGAGGGGGGGGGGGGAGCACGGAGCATGGATCATACTTACGAGGTACGTAAATGCCCTCCGAGGGCTGGGAATATTGCACCACACCACCAGGTGTCGCTATGGTATGCAGGCCGGAACCATCGCTCGGGGTGTTGGCTGTGGTAGTGGGTAGTAGCAGTTGACAAGTTGTAGTAATGTATGTCATTCAAAGCAGATGTGTGTAACAAAACAAATCGTCGTCTAATAAAAGGAAGTTCTGGGGTGTGGGGCATTTGGGGGAGAGGGTCACCAAAAGAGGGGTGTGGGGAATGAATAGTGGGACATGAGGTTGTTGGCAAGAAATTGTTGGACACTTGATAGTTTTTTTGCTTGTACTGAGTTTTTGTTTTGTCCCGCAGTGCATCTTCATTTTCAAAATGTATGTAAGAAGCGTTCAAGGGTTTTATGCAAAGCATGTCTCATACGTGATGCTGTTAGCGTACATCAATGCCAACAGTTGAGGCTGTTTTCGATTGTGAATGAAATGATGTACGGTTTAGTGTTTATGGATAGCGAGCAACAGTCACGCTCACCTTTAAGGCGAAATTAAGGTTAACTGCATGTGAGAAAATTACTGATTAATCGAATAGCTTTGCTTGTTAGCAGTATAACACGTGATCATTTACTATTGCTTGTATTAACGAACTCTATACAATATCCTTTATAATTATAGTGATATTGAGTTCCAGTTCGTAAACTTTGAGCATTTGAGCAAACTATGAACATTCTAATCGCCATACAAAATCACAACGTTCCCAGTAAGATTGTTCAACAATTCATGATATTGTATAATAGCGTCCTCAACATTTGAAAAGGGGATTTTCGGAATGTTTTTTTGATCATCTCAATTGAAGGGACATAGGATGTATTACATGGATATCTACGCAAGTCGTCATGTCTCGACTGTAAGATAAAACTACTATTTCAAAAAAATACGCATTCCCCTACGAAATATAGAATCCAATCTGATTAGTGTTGCATTTGCAAAACAAAACGAACTCGACTGAAGCGATATCTAACAATTAAAGTTGGAATTCTTTTTCGAGTAGTGAAACATAGTCAAGGTAAGCATAATTCTAAGTGTAACAGCTCTGAAAGAATTCTATTTAAAAAAAAAAAGAGCAAGCGCTTTTCTACGGAAACTAATGCTAAATATTGAAAAAGAATTGTTGCATTGCAAACGTAAACTAATTACTAATTTCGTACCCCATTCTAGCTCTACAGTAAAACAAAGATTACTTCATGCGCAACAATATTGGGCCGAATAGTTGATTATTTCATCACTAAGCGCTACGGTGTGTTGTGGGGAAAGAAAAATAAACTTTTTGTTGTCACCAAAATCACTTGGTGGTTGTCGTGTGTGGCAGGTATCGAACGTCATGTGAATGGTGTGTTAGAGTGTGTTACGTGCAGTTGGTTTTTTTTACGCACGTCTTCAAACATAAGTCATACAAAGGAAGATGTGACATCTTCCACTCCAAAATATTAAACTGAACGCATAAATATGCTTGAAAGTATACGTACGAAACCTTCCCGTAAAAATGTGAAAAATGCTCAACAGCAAAATAAAGGAAATTTATAAAAAAATAAATATAAATAATGATTTATGCTACATAATACACTCCGCCCACGTTTTATAGCCGCTCATATGATTTTGATAAACTGGTGGAATTGAAAATAAAAGGGAATATCTGCACCAACTTTATGAAAATCTATACCTTTCTATGATATTGGATGTTGGATTAGATCTCCTGTAAACCTGAATGTTGAGAAGTATTTAGATTCTTTCGGTAAATCTCGCCAATAGAGCCTGTACATGTATTGCAAGCATCCAAATATCCAGACAAATGTATAAACAGATTAAATTATTCCATTACAATAAAATTTTATCAATGCTCAATCTATCGGGAGTCAAATATTTTGCATTACCGATGTTTCTTGTATATAAATATCAGACGTCGCTTGTTTTAGCACTTCTAGCAATTCAACTTGATATTCTAGAAGTTTCAACATCAAGATTGAATACTTCGACACATAAGGACACTCTAATTTTGGGAAATTTGGCAATACAATCAACATAAGATAAAAATCAATAGAAAGCTTGGTTCATAATTGCAAAGAATCTCACACTAATACTAAACAAATTTATGGTGCGCGGCTACATAAAGTGTACGGAGTGTATCACAGTGTTATTAAAGGAGTGTGCGATACTGGCGAAAGGCAATTGCCGATGTAATTAAGTTAGCGATGCAAAAGGAGGTTTGTTATTAGTTAAATCAATGCAATTTCACTGTGCGGTTAAGGGCGATGGTGATTGTTTCGTTTTTTTTGTTGTTTTTGTTGCCTAAGTTTGATGCCAGAGGGGTTTTTTTTAGGTCACGCAGTTGTTTGTTGTGAAAAAAATAATAATCGAAGCGAACGATAACCGAACGACCAAAGAGGGAAGTTACATCGGAGTGGGATACATTCATCCAATAGCACAGCACAATCATGCGAACTCTCACACACTCCCAAACACACTCGCACACACACCCAGCGTATAGCACTTCCCCGCATTGGACAAAAAAGGGTGCCGTCTGGACAGCTCGGTAACGGTAAGACGGTTTGCAAAAAAAAAAAAACAGACAGGAGATGGAGAGCTGGTCGAGATTTCGGTCACAGTCCGGCCAAACGCAAAAACAAACGTACCGATTTCCGCTCCGCCGAGATCGCTCAATATCTTACGATAGGATGGTCGCCTGGTTAGCAGGTCTCTTCGCTTCTTCGGGGACGCTTCCTCGTCCGAGAGTGTATCATCGCTGTTTGTGTCGGTCATAATGCTACCGGATCCGGTTACGATGTGCGGTTCGGGTTTGATCTGACATTGTTACCGGTACGCCATAAAAAAATGTGGAGAAACAACAAACAAAACTTTTGTTAAAAACAATGCTTCGTGACATGAAGTACACGCCTGTCTGCAACAGGTTGGTGGTTTCATTCTTACGTGTATGGTTTGCAAATTGCCCGTAGTTGTGTGGATCACGGTGTTTGGTTTGTTACACACTAATAGTACGCTTCTTGGTAATGGGACGTTTCCTGTCGCCGTTTGTATAACAGATTGTTGGTTCTGCTGTATAACAGATTGTGCCTGTAATGGGAATGGAGGAGCAAAACAAACAATGCATTAGACGGATGGCGGATGCTGCTCTACCTGCTGTTCCGCAGTATTACAGATGTTGTAGCGAACACTCTCTCCTGCTTTAGTAACACGTTTTCCAGGGGTTTTTGCACGCTCTTTTCTAGCTTTTCGAGATAGGTAAGGGTTGTATAACAGTGTGAGAACAAAAAGAAAAACCCGGATTTACCCGGGCAGTAGAAACACTCTTGCACCTACCTGTCCGGGCGATTGCGATGTTGACAGAAGCTGCACAATGTTGTTACCGGTGGCAGTTACCGCTGCTGCTGCTGCCGGGACAAGTGTCACTTCCGGACCGGCGGCACCACCGACCGTCACCGAGCTGTTGGTGGAGCCGGAACCTAGCGCTCCGACCAGTCCGCCCGTCGCTCCCTTTCCCGTACTACCACCACCACCTCCACCACCACCGCCACCGCCTCCCCCACCACCTTCGCCGGTAGAGGCTGCCACCGTTATTGCCGTACTGCTGTCGGTACTACCGTTGTTGGAGGTATTGATTAGCTCGCTTTGGTGCTGCGTTCCAACGCCAGACGCGGGGCCACGACCACCGCCGCCGGTTACCGCCTCACCGACCGTTGAACCGGTTGCGTTTGGGCCGGTACCACCACTACCACCACCACCACCACCAAGCGGATCGCCTATCGCCGAGGAACCGTTCTCCTCGACCATACTACTGTCCATAATCCGCCGCTGCGTTGCACCGCCTCTCCAAGGCCCGTCACCCGTGCCGCACCGATTTTTGTTGCTGTTGTTGTGCGTGCCAAACTTTTAACGTTAACCCTGTACCGAAATCTAAACCCGCACCCTTTATACGATACCTTGTATCCCACGACAGGTTAATGTTCGCACACTGCGCACTGTTTTTCGTTTTTCTGTGTTCTATTGTTTTTTTTTTCGTTTTCGCGTTTATCTACACAGAACACTTGCAAACGTTTCGGTAGTTTTCGCCTGCTCTGCTACACCGAATAAATTTCATCTAACTACGATAAAACGACACAAAACGCCCGAAACACTCCTGCACAGTGGGAACGAATCCTTTTTTTTTCGTTTACCTCATTCAATTTTGTCCTTGTGCGTGTGGGGTGTAACGTAAAGAAAAAAGCTCCCGCACCGTCTTAAGTACCTCATATGAAACCGAGTGTATTATCGTTCCGTTCAGTTCTTGTTTCACCATCGCACGCAAATCCTAAACACACGCGAACAACCCGGAACCGTTCGGCAGGACGGAGGCTGTGTTCCTTGCACCAGCCTAAACCCCCACTGCCGGCCCTACCACGTACGCTTGCGTTCCGGGAATGTTCCTGCCGTAACTGCTGTCCTCTAACGCGTGTGTATGACCCCGGCGAAAACACGCGACGTACCACCACCCCCTTCACGATCGACTCACATTCCAGTCTGTTGCGGTCTGTTGCGCATCTGCACCTTTTTGCGCGGATTAGAGCGAAACCGGGCGCATCGATCACACACTACACGGTGCGCACGTGCGCATACCAGGGCATGTCCCGAACCGTTCGTCCTGTTTTCATACACGTCCGCGTGCTCCGTTACATTGCCGATTGTTCCTTAGGAAGTTTCATCTTCGCTTGTGTAGCATTTCGGCACTAACGAGGGCTGCAATGAAGGGAAAGGCGTAAATGAAGATAAGAATTGCATCACATGAAGCCATTTAATTTATTTCGTATTATTTTGTTGTGTTGTTCTTAATGCATCTTTTGAAAAGAGTCTTCAGTGATGAATCTTGAAACATAAATGAAACTTTAAAGCTGCTCTGAAGATGCTTGAAAAACAATAAATCTTTCACATATCATAGTTTAACGACTATTTGGTCTTCGAGTTTCAAAAATCTTAATAAATATATGACATATTAGTTCAGTTCACAGATTAATTCAGATTCATCAACTGAAACGAATATTTTGCTGTGAAAGTTGTTAAGCTTGACTAATGTTTTGGAAATTGGGAAAGGAATGTAGGAAGTTGAGTGATAAAGCGGCAAGGTGAAGATGGCCTTGAAGTAGCCGTCAAATCCAACCTAGATTTGTTAGACGTGAACGCGACCTTGAAGACTTTGACCTTGAACACGAGAGAAGCACCAATATTATTAAACCCGAAGAGAGAACACTGCATCTTTCTGCGGTAACTTATTAACTGGAGCAATCGAAATCCCCATTTAACTTTTAGGCAATTTTTAGATACATATGAGTTTAGGGATAAGTATTCTTCTTGTCTTAATTACTCATAATGGCTGTAACAGCTCAGATGAGATCATTTTGAGAGATATCTTTCATTTTTGAAGATAAATTAAGGTATCGCCTTTGGAACTGTCATTTCTGGATAATCCGAGCATAGCTTAATAAAACGGCTAACTACTGGATTAAAATCCTGACGCTTCGGAATCTAAACTTTGATAACCTTGAAAATATAGAAGAAACAACAATTTCGTGTCCTTGAATGACGGTTATCTCTTTCCATGATTCAAAGTGGTACGCATTAACTGTACTCCAGCGTAATGAATACATTTCACAACAACAAAAATCCCATAATATCGTACAATTA
Source organism: Anopheles minimus (assembly GCA_000349025.1). Taxonomy (NCBI): domain Eukaryota; kingdom Metazoa; phylum Arthropoda; class Insecta; order Diptera; family Culicidae; genus Anopheles; species Anopheles minimus. The sequence goes on along the minus strand of KB664054.1, from coordinate 6,453,408 downwards.
AAAGGTCATAGTATTAAATTATACCGAGTACTGGGTATAGATATTTCGGTAAGTGAATTAAACTAAGGCACCAGCAGGCAAAATGTTGCGTGACGGAGACCATCGGTATGGCGAGATATATAAGACTCATTACCATTATGCCCGGACTGCTCATAAGGGACCTCCGCTCTCCACACACGACTAGCGGGTGTATGTTCATCCACGGTCCACGAAAGAAGGCGTACCAAACACAAACACACGTAATAGTAACCTTGAAGCATTCTGCCGCCTCTTTACGACACATTTCCGCTTGGGAAACACTTCTGGAATATGGGTCCTCCTATAAAGCTGCAAGATGGATGCACTTGACGCTACGTCCGCGTGATTACTCCAATGGCAACCACATGTGGAATCACGTGCTGGTAGTTTAAAGAACGTGGAAGCTACCAACCAAAACCAAAACCAACATTCCATTGTAGCACTTGCGCGAAGATTTAAAAATAAGTTTCCATGTTATTTTTCCGGTGCATTTCTTGGGCCGGTTCCAACGATTTACGCTACACCAGGAACTTCCTCGTATGCGGTAGACGCAATATTAAACAGCGCAACACTAACAGAGCTAATTTACACCTTTACTGAAGAATGGCGCTAAATGGTCCGAACCGCGAGATATTCATAATATATTCAGTCTGTGTTATCTTCTTGCTTATTAGTTTGCATTAAATTGTTTGTCGCGCCTTTTACAATTAAATCTTAGCTTGCAATCTAATGTATATTTGCTCCAGTGTAATGCATTTCGGTGATGCCTTTTCTACGAGAGCATACTAAACGTTGGGCATCATTTCACGGTCACAGCGTCCACTTCTTTATCAAGGTTTGTACAATGGCACGTTTGCTTATGTTCAAGCATTTCCTCTACAACGCTTTTCCCGAACACGATGAGACACTGCACCCACACACGAAAACATCAGTTAGTGGTGGTGTATGTATGGTCCTTCCCTTTGGCATGCTTCAACACAAGAGCAGCAAGTGATTACGATGCCTTTCCTCTCTGCATTCCCTTGCTGCTACCAGCTTCCCACCCATTCTTATTCTTCCCAAGCAAATTCCAATTCTATACGATCCTTCCACTCACTCGCTCGCAGCAGCAGTTCGTAGCAGTGACTCACCCACAAAACAAAACATTAAAAATCGCGTAAGCAATAAAGTGGAGCGTGATATTGCTCACACACACCCTTCCCCCCAGGGGTGCATGTCTGAGAAGATGGTGAATCGAATCATCGAAAAAGAATGAGCAACAAAAAAAACACCTAAGAAGCGATTTGCCCAAAACTGTTTCCACTATGGCGTGGCCAGGCGAAGCTCATTTGCTTTCTTCTACGCCCGGTCGACGTTTTTTAGTCGACGATGGGCGCACACACTACCCGTGTGTCTTTGATCCCATATGTTTTCAAGGATGGTCCCCGCTGTCAGTGCTTACCATCTGTCTCTGTTTTGCGACCGCACTGGCTGTCCCGCTCTGGGACATACCGTTCCGGCCTGTAAAGTGCTATCTCAAGGACATCGCTGTGGTTGGAAAATCGGATGCGAGACGAGGTGAAATCAGGTGCATTTTTCACTAGCTGATACGTATCGTTTGCATAATTAAACACAGCTACAAATAACGCGTAAAAGTTAGGAAATTATTAGTTAAAAATTCCCGTTTCTTTATTTTATGTCTATTGCAAAGCGCGCTTAAGCAAAAAGAAAACAAGTAAAAAAAAATGGTTGGAACAGATTTGAACAAATTGATCAAACAAGCTAACTTATACCCCGATACCCTGCTACGAATAGCGGCACGCATCGAAACGCTGCGAGCAAACACTTTTTCGACACTGTTGCGCTCGGTGCGGTTGTGTTGGTTGTGTTTGTTTATACATAACCTCTCACAACCGTACGTAAGCAACTCATCGCGCTGACGTAGCAACAGCGTTCTACGAGCGGGCAGTACGAGCGCGCACAGGCGAAAAATAAAACGGTTCGTCACGTCATCCGGATCGGGCGACCGTTTCGACGTGATTATCAGATGCGATGAAAGATAATCTTGGCATTGAAGGCCGGGACGGTGGGGGACGGGGGGCTGTTTTTGTTCAATCGGGTTCGCCACCCATTAGCGTGCAGGGTTCGCAACGCGGGAAGGCTGCGGGCAGCGAATTCCACCCGGTCAAGATACACACCGAGGCGAAATGGGCGCAGAAATCAAATGCAAAACATGGTGAGAAAAGTCTTCCCAACCGTTGGGTGTAACCAAGGCTGGAAGTTCCGTATTTGCGGCGGATTCCATATGGAAACGGGATGGTTACGATTTTTCCCCGCACATCATATCTTGGGTGTGAGACATTCAACCTTGAAGCATCTTGCCGTACAGCTGTGCACAGCGCTATTAAGCTGGATGCCGATGAATACGGATGGATACACTTTAGAATGAAGACCTTGACTTGTAATTACTCTGAGAAAGCATCGATAAAATTTGCATATTTGGACGATCCGCAACTTCGGCATAGATGGAGCTAGCGTTGAGTGTTTAAATCTTCAAAATTATAACATTAATAGGCGACTTCTCATAAGCGTTTTTAAAACTTCAATTTGATAAAGTTCTCACTAGTTGTAAACGCATTTCTTCTTGGAGTCAAAAGAGTTACAAACAAACTTAAATAACTTGTTCTAATAAATAATTCCCCATCCACAGTGATTGTAAAGTAACTCCAGTTGCTATTACAGTGCCACTATCACGAAAAAAACCCTCCAATCCCAAACGTCTATCTTTCCATTATGACGGACCCGACGGGTAGGCTCGACATCGCCCCGAGATGACGTCATGCATCGTCCCCAAAAAAAAAAAAAAACCGGCCTTATGACGAGGGCAAAACAAACGATTGGTCCCCGGAGAAATTCGCTACGGCTTGATACGGATGCGGGGAACAGGGCTAGAGAAACGAGAGATTGATGTCCCGTCAAAGTGGACTACGCTCGAAAGCAACAGTTGGACATTTATTTCCGGTGGTGCATACAAAGTCAGCGAGGAGATATCGTGATAGTTGGAATTTGTAACATGTAGTGGAACATTTGTCATTCGCCACTTGCAGGGAAAAATACTACGGATATTAATCAGAAGAAAATTGAATTTACTTGCTGTTTAAAGTTGCTACATGGTCTTGAATGTGGTTGAGAGTGAGAATAGTTCTAAAAAATTGTTTTAATCAATCATGAGAACTTGAAATCTTTCCAAACTCGAAGCGATCTTCTGTCTCGGTTCTGAGGTTGATTGCTCCAAGAAGTTTGCCGACCACCTAACTAGATGCATCCAATCTCCGTGAAGTAACTCCATTGCTTTTATATCTTGTTGGGTGTTGATTCCCAGCTAATATTCTGCCATAGAGAACTTCTTACACAGTACTGTACTGTGAATGTGAGATCCAAGGAATTCCAGAATTACCGAAACCTCGTGAGATCTCTGAAGAAACATTACATTGTTGAAACGATTTGAAAATCTATTCAATGGACGATCGCTCGATGTCTTGCGTTTGAACCGATCGATCTACCACATGTCTAATCTGAATATCTTCATATTCATCAGATCAATCAGATCACAAGGTTCAGCGGCGTGGACGTGTTTTACATCAGGAAAGGATATTCAAAATGGTTTCCCGAATGATAAGGTCACCGGCACGCCATTGGGGAATTCTTCCAACTTAATCGGGTCTTTGGAGGTATCTATGTGGAGTATCTGGTTGTTATCGGCGTCCAAGAATGAATTGCTCGCTCTCCCATGAATGTTTGCCAGTCGGTACGGTTCAAGGCTCCGTTTCTTCTTCTTGGTGCCTGTTTGTTCGATCACCTCAGCAGTCCAACATGTTTGCACGAAATTGCCTGCGACGGTGTCCAAAACTTGCGGGCGACCATTCCAAGATATTCGTTTGTTTGATAGTGGTGGGAAGTTGGGAAGCACTTTCTGAGGCGATCATGTTTGATTTGCTGACCAGCTGGGATAACATTGATTGTAGGGTCGCCCGTCTCGTACACCGGTTGCTAGTAGATGTGTTTGAACGAGGCAACAAGCCCCAACAGAGGCTCGAACTTCAGAACCGGCACTAAGGCTTTTTGCATGAAGCGTGTGGACAGTTTGATATCACGTACCGCTGCTCCATTGCCTATCTTATCTAGCGAACCAACGACTTTATGTTGTGAGCAAAGAGCACAAAAACGGACGCACACACACACACCCAGAGTCACACGGCACATAGTCTTACCTGTACGCGTTTTGCAGTAGAAACCTTTACACTACTCACTGGGTCAGAAAGGTAGCTTGAGCCCGTTTGGAACGACAATAATGTCCTTTTTCAAGAGCTATTCGTTTGTGTACGTGTGCGCCCGTGCGCGCTTGTGTGTGTGTGTGTGACGGTAAAGCTGCAGTGTTGTTTTTGTTGCGATTGTTGCACCTTCCTACGGCGATAGAGCTATTGTGAAGGTTAACAATGTCCTTTTAGAAACGGTCACGCATCGCACGCGTGACAGCGGTGTGCATACACACATACCGTGCTTCCCGTTTCGCACATACACACATACGCACGGTGGTGCGAAGGGCACGCACGCGTAAGCCTCCCTCACACATTAGTCACACATTAGTGTGTGTGTGTGTGTGTTCCTACCTTCCTACACTTCGCCGTCGAGGCTTACAGCAATCGATGAGCTCAGCATTCTAGCAAGAAATTGCAAGAGTGAAAGCAATAGGTGTGCCAGCGTAGGCGTTACAAGACACCCAGCGGGAAGCGAAACAGAGAACGACCGATAGCGCGTTCACGGTGCGAGCGGGAGGGATTGGGCACTTGCTTGCTGTTTGTTGGTTACGTTGCGTGCCGCCAAATTCGGACTTTCGTCACTGTGGCCGTGCAGCGCTCTTATCGTACGGCATTCGACACACTATATACAGTATCACACATACAGTGCCCCAGCGCAAGGGTATTTAGTAAAAAAAAACAGCACAGCACACCGGCACACGGGGCCGTAGGTTAAACACACTAAATAAACAGATAGGGCAGCTAGATAACACACAAGACGGACGAACGTAAGACGGATTTTTTTCTTCTAAGGTGGTAACGTTCGTCACTTCCACCACACACTAGGCGAGCGGATGCCTCCGGTCCTTGCTGCGGGCCTTCACACACTCTGACGCGTCACAGTGCACAACAATAATATTATTCCCCAAAACTCTGCTAAGGGTTCGGCAACTGCGCGTACCACAGGCCCACAGTGTATCGAGCCGACACGGAAATGATGAAGAAGAAAGCGAAGAATTCCGCCCAGTGTGCGTTGGGAAGGGGAAAAAGGGGAGGGAGCGAGGGAAGCTGACCAAACGTCGAGGCCGTATATGCGTCCTAGAGCGTGACACAAGGGGTCCGACAGAGTACACACTAGGCACACACACACACACAAAAATACGCATTTATAAAAAGAGTATACAAACACAAATCACACACATCCACACACACACATATATGTATACACTTGGGGCAGCTTCTGGTAGTGCTAATCGAGCGAGAGCACGCTCTTGCTGCTCACACACAGCTACGGCTCTGACACACAACTCACCGCCATGACCGTGGTGTGGCCCTGCGTGTGTGCGCGCGTGCGCCCATATGTGTGTAAGTGCGTGTGTGCGAGCATGTGGGCATGTGTGTGTGTGTGTGTGTGTGTGCACGACCGAAAATATTGCTACACCTGGAAATGGTAGAACGCGCGCGCGAACTGTACAGCCGAAAAAAAAAACCACTAGACCACGGTTGTTGGTGTTGTGTGGCGTTTTGAAAATCCCTTTCAATAGCGGGAATCGAGGAAGCGGACGGTTGAGGATGAGGTAAGAACAAACAGCAGCAGCAGCAGCAGCAGAAACAACAACAACAACGACAGGAACAACGGATAATGCTTACGACGGCAATGCTGCTGGCGGCGGGCAACAACAACAATAATAACAGCGCTGAAAGCGACGACGACGGCGACGACGACGGTTCACGCTTGCCAGCAAGCGGACAATTCGTCATATTCGTTGCGAACACCGAAACGGAACTATTGTGGCGTTGTTTTTGACAGTTAGCTCGAACGTCATCGGGGCCGTGCCTGTGGTCGGTTCCAAGGGTGCACGAGCGAGACAGAGGTTTCGATGCGTACCAGGCGCGACCGAGATAACCGGTATCTCGCTCTCTCTCTCTTGCTCTTTTGCTCGATCACACAAATTCCGTCACCGCGTTCGCAGATGGTTTTTCGTGTGCGCACCAAACACCCGAATTTGCTATCTCACTCTTGCGCACGGCACACTACGTATGCATACACGCACACATGCGCGCATTGAAAACCAATAGCGCTTGAATTTATTTTCTTTCTCACTTTTGCTCACAGCTATCACCAAACCCAGCTAAACGTCACGAGCAATAGCTGATGGGGGTTTTTTTCTTCTCTCTTCTGACAGCTCGTAATCTGTGGGGGGACTGCCAATGTGGTACAATGGAGTATATTATTTTTTTATTGGAAAATTTTTACAACACAATACCAAGTTCCTAACTTACTCCAATATGTTGGATAGCATCCTAAATAAAGTTGTGATAAATTAGTATCTTTATGTTTATGTTATTCTTCGCAGCATTGAACATCCCCTTGACGCCTGGTATAGGGGAAGAAGAAAAAACACACTCATGTTACCAGCGTGATGCTGACGATGACGGCGGCGATGGATGAATGCGAAACGTGCCAATGCTACCAGCTCTCGACAGTGAAGGAATTTTAAAAGCCTGCATGTGAGGAGGGTGGTGGCCGGGTACGGGACGGGCTGTAAATTAACGTAGCTTGAAAAATTCGAACACGATCTAGCTGAACTGTCGACGTCGTGCGAGATAAATCGTTGGTACAGGAGGTACCACCGACCCTTTTTTTGCGTGGTGACGTGTTTGCCGCAGGGCGACGATGATGTCAGCGAGACATACGTAATCACGCGATGACGTCATCCACATCCAGGCCTTTCCAGCACACACGCACACACTCAAACGAGTGAAAACCCCCTGGTGGTCACCTTGAAAGTAAGGGGAAGGAGAACCCCTCTTTACACGCAAGGCAATCCTTTTTCGGGTTGCGGGTAAGGATATGCCATCCGAGAAACTGTTGGATACGATGGCCACCGGATGGAAAATCCCCGGGATGTCGTACTGCAGACGAATTTTACCCCAAAATAGCAGACAAAACCGAGTTCGTAGCAGTGCTGTACGTGCGCAACCGAGGCACACATACGGCCTGGCACATGCAGCTGAAAATAAGGGTCGTGTGGATGCCACAGAATCACGTCATCCATCTCGTTGCCTTGCACCGTACGCTCGGCAAACGCTCGAACCGTGAACCCACGGAACCGTGCTTCCTTCTCTTTACGCGACACGCTTACGTCATCGCGACGTAAGCAATATTCACGTTGAGGGGTTTTCTGCGTTGCATTGTTTTCTTCGCACACTATATTGTCTATTATCTGTTGTCGGCGTGTGTGTGTGTGTGAGGTTTGGTTTACTGGCGTGTGCGGAACAGCCGAGCAGGGAGACGGAGTTTCTGGCATATCTGAACCTTCTGGAATGGTTTGCAGCGGGAAAAAGTTAACGTAATCATTCAACTTTACCGACATCCAGGCGTCAGCTGGATATGCATGCATGGACTCAGGATTACCCGGGGACCTCCCTATCCACGATCAATTGTACTTCCATGAATTCGTTACCATATTTTATCATGAAAATAATAAGCACATGGTTGAAAGAAACATTTCAGGAACAGTAAGATAAAGTAAACATTATCTGGAGACTTCTACCGTTTCTACAGCTGATATAAGATGACGACCGATAAGACATTGAAGATGCAAGACTTTCGGTCTGTTTTCAAATATTTAGCGTAAAGTTGATTAGATTACCGGCAAGATCGTGCGATGAAGAATATGTCAGGTAACAATTTACATCCCTCAGCTAAATAAATGTGTAAAACAGTCCAATTACCGTCCACTCGGGTAAAAAGGATTTAAAAAACATAATCCAAAAACATTTTCCAGAACGGTTAGCGTTGATTTGCAATTGTTTCATGCTAAAAATAGCCCAATCGATTAAAACGCAGCAGGGAAATTTATTCGTTCTATTGCATATAAACAAGACATTGTATAAAACGTGCAAAATACGAATTCAAACATGTTTGCTGCAAATGTATACCGTGGGGAGCCTCACGTACCAGGAGCAGGATAGGTTTTTGGAAGGTGCTGAACGGTGTGGAAACGCGATCGCTTCCAGTGTGGTTGGTTTATAACACCAGTTTGCACGATTGACATTCGTTGCTGGGCTAATAAAATCATGAATATTGATTACAAGCGAGCGAAAAGTGATTCTATCGGCCATGCATAGTGAAGAGTAAATTTTCCGCCTTTCTTGACACCTAAATTGAAGTGTTTTTTCGGCAGACAAGCCGAAAAATACGGCCCGGAAATAATGTTTTGCCTTGCAGGGACCATAAATTGACAGCTGACATTGACAGTCGTACATACGGCGCTGGTGCGCTTTATAGCGTTTATGTGAACAAAGTCGCGTAAAACCGACCAGCTACCAGGAGCGCAGGAATTCCAGCAGAGTTCCCGCACGGCGCTTGTATAGCAGCACGGCTTCCCTCGTGCAGGCGGAGTTGACAGTTTGTAGCGATCACACTGTGCGCCTGGTACGAAAATTTGGCGGCAAGCTGATCATTGTTTACGTTTTGATCGGTGCAGCTGTGGCGTGCTGGAAATGGGTAAGTTTTTCGGGGCTTCTTGGCAGAAAAGCAAAATCGAAGAATGTAATCGGTGTTCCATATTTCTTTCGTGCTGACTCCACCATTCCGGATTATTGATTCCAATGATGAAACATCCATCCAGCAGTGAAACGTTTCGCAATCGTTTTGACCGGCACAGCACAGTGAGAGTGAAACAGCTGAAACTGGTGTATGTTTTTATAGAGTTTTTTTTGTATGCTGTTAACAATCTTTCCAAAACAAAGGTAGGTAGAATATTGCATTTCATACTCATAGCTTTCTGGGTAAATATTGAAACAATTTTTCTTTTCACATTCTTACACTATTTTACTTGGTACAATTTACGAGATTCCTTTCGAGTTGTGGTGTGTGTTTAGAATTTTGTTCGTGTATCAATAACCGATAGCTTGATTGTTTTACAATGCCGGGTGCGCTACAAACTAAAATTAGTTTCTGTTCTTTTTTGTTTTGTTTGTATGATAAACTTAGGTACTGTTTTTGTTTCGAAATCCTATCTGCATATACTAGTCACGTTCACAAAACCATTAGCGACTAGAGATTTAAGATGTAGTTATTAGGGTAGGGAGGCTTTCAATCCACTTTAAAAAAATCCAACGTCCAGTAGATTGTTTCTCCGGTTTTGTTTTGTATTCTTCTTCCCATTTTAATTGTGTTACGTTATTATGCTGAGGGAATGTTCAATATGGTGCAAGTGAGTGGTACATTCCGCCCGATGGCATCTCACTGTTCGGCATCAACTCCGCTAGCCGCACCATGTGGCTTGGTTTGATGTGACCCATGATGTCCATGGTCAGCGTTGGGATGGTCGTGAGGGTGATGCCCGTGCCGGTCACCTTCGTGCTGTCCGTGCGCACGGACTGCATTGTGATGGCCACCGTGACCCTGGCTCTGTGTGTGCTGCCTGGGATGCAAATGCGGTGTTTGGAAGTGGTGTTCCCTGGTTTCGGGTGCGGCCACCTTCAAGGATCCCACGTCGGAGGCGACGGCCGGCACCGGTACATGCCCATCGTACGTAACGACCGTACCGGCATGGTTGGGCTTTAACTCGTGTGCCTGGATGTGGATCTTCTCCTTGATCTCGTGTCCATTCTGAATGCTTCGGTGGATCTCCAGATCGTCCCGATCCGCCTGAATAACGAGCGCACCGTGAGGTCCTCGTGCTAAGTGATGATGGGCATCGATGCGTTCCCCCACCATATGATGATGATGGGCGTGATGGTGTGACCGCACAGGGGTAACAGCTTCAGCAGGTGTATGAACCTCTTGGGAAGTTTTCTCCACCTCAGCAGCAGTTTCCTTCGTACTTTCGTGAAGGTGGTTCTGACGATGGCGTAAGGCATCGTACTGATGTTGCATCAACCTCTGATGATCCGCATACTCCGGTGTGGAGGAGTGCTTATTCTGACTCTCCGCACTATCATGGTCAGCCTGTTTCTTCCCAGCGTCGTCCGCACTATCTCCATCAGCACCTCCGAATGCTGGCACATTCAATGGCTCGTCCTCAACCAGCTCGGAGCGCAGACGGTTAAAGTCGAGGATGGAGTTCTCGGACTGCAGGCTTTCGACCAGCTCATCCCAGTTGCGATCGCTCGTACCTTTGATGAGCCGTATCATCTCGATCAGCTGTTCCCGGTCGGACTGGGAGTTGGTTTCCTCGACCGACCGCAGCAACTTGACGATCTTCTGATGCAGCAGCTTCTTCACGTTATCGGTGTGGCTGTTGTGTTCGTAGTGGTTGAGTTGTTGCTGCTCCATATACGTCGTGCCACTGTTGGGCGATTGCAGATCATGCACCGGTGTGTGCCGTATCGGTTCGGTGTCATTTTCGCTGTAGTGCACTACCTCCAATATCTCCGGTATATCGTCCTGGATCATATCACTGTCTGACGGTGTTTCTTCAGATCCCGCACTACCTCCCGCACCGATGTGTTTCTGGTGCGCAGGTACCCGATGATGCTCGCCCGTGATCAAATCCTGATCCTTATCCAACACCAATGGAGGCTGATGATGGTGAAGTTGCTCCCCGGAACCTAGAAGATGCTCTTGGGAACCATCCGCCAGGTCACGAGTATTGCTGGTAGGAGTCGACCGATGTGTCGACTGTTCGTCGCACGCCGTACACGTACAGTTGTGTATCAGCTGTACCTGTTTGTACAGGTACGGGTTCTTCATGTTCGCATTTTCCGTACAATCCACTTTGACCTGTCGAACGAGGACATTGGGAGGCTCAGTAATGATGCAAAGCAAAGGAGCGTGTTAATGGTAGCGAGTTACTCACGAAGACGTACGACACGTCCGACGGTTGACAGGAATCGCAGTATGGTCCTATAATCTCACCCGGATCGGACGGTTCCGTGTGTGGTATCGAGTAGCTGAAACAGGCACCCACGCACACATTGTTATCGATCGTCACCTGCTTGCAGCCGGGCTCCGTTATAACCTGGCTAATGTTGCGCGTCGTGCACCAGGACTGTTTGTTGGGGTAAAGCACAATATTGTGAACCTGCACGAGAAGAGCAGAAGTTTGTTACTTTATATCTTGAAGTTTTATTACTTTTATCTTTTTAGTTGAAGTGTCTTACCTTGTGCTCGCGGTTTGCCGTTGCCGGTATGCCGTGCATCGTGGCCAGTATCACCGTTGCCAGCGATAGCCAAACATTCGGCATCGTGGCCATCCTACCTAGTGACTGGTGCGGTTTGTGCACACTGTTCCGAAAACAAAACAAAAAAAACAAACCTGTCTAGCGGCGGGAGGGCTGCATGTAGGGAGGCGAAAGATCCAAAGAGAAAACGAGATACAAGTATTAGTTTCAGTTTCAATTCCTCGATCACCAACCGTCGTTGCATCTAGTGTTGAATATTAGTGGCACCCGATTAGAAAAGCGTTTTTTCCCTTCTCCCACTCCCCTTCCGAGAGATAGCCCCCTCCGCCCCTTCAGGTCCCATTCTCTTCCATCATTTTTTGCTGCAGCGGGGTAGAGTTCGGTTGGTTCGAATGTGCGCAAACTAGTTCTAGCTTCGATCATCTAACACCACTTAGCATCGGGCAAACTATCGCTAAATTCCATGCTTCGCTACTTGCCAAACAAGTTTTCTGCCGGCATGGAAATCTTAACACCGTGCATTTTTGTTGTCGTTTGTGTTTTTTTTTTCGCGTGCGCAAGCTCCGTATCGCTAGCGTGCGGCAGACGGCTGTGTGGAGCCCGCACGGGAAATTGGAGGGCGGCCACCGCGTTGCGCACCAGCCAGAGTGGAACAGCTCGGGCGGGCATAAGGGCAAACCGTGTGACAGAGTGAAAACTATACAGCGAAGAAAACAGAAGGTAATGAAGCAGCTTGAAGCTTAGCGCGTATGGTGACAGAGGCGATAAGCTAAGCATGAATATTTGTAAAGGAACGGGCGGTCCGGTTAGGAGTCGCTCTAAACTCCTCCATGTGCAAGCACACCCGAAGGCAGTGCCGTTATATTGCTAAAACACAAACACGCACGCACACATTCGCGAACATTTTTGACATCTATCAATGCCGGGAGATGTCCGCCGTGGACACCCCATCCACGTGCACCCTTCCGCGTATCGCTTAATTAACATACGGATTGTTTCACGAAATCTTGAAACTACAAGACTTCTAATTAACATGAGCAATGCAAAACCATGTCCGAAACTACCGTCCGAAGAAAGCCGACCGACCATTTTTTCTTCCTCTTCTTCTGTTTTGCGTATTGCGCCGCTCACCAGCAGCAGGATGATTGATGTTTCCTAGTATGGGGTTTTAAGTCATCCACGTCGCTAGGCTGCGGGGAATGACTCATCCAAGGTGTGGGATTAAATTTGCAGGACAGGTGTTCATTAGCAAACCCGTCTCGGCGGGTCGGTTCCGGCGGGACGCAAGGACAGCGGGGAGGTTGGCGATGATGTTTATCAGCTTCCCCCTCCACATAATCCCCTTCCTCCCATAAAGCATTTGTCCGGTGTCGAATATTGGGAAATAATAATGTCACGGTATTTTACGGCCAGATGTGATTTGCTCGTGGCAGGAAGTAATGAGATGAGCCGGGACGACACGTTACAGGTCAGGGGCGGTGAAAGTGTGGCTGAAGATTTAGTGCCTTGCTGTCTTCCGCGACTTCTCCAGTTTTATCATGTGAAGCAACTGAGCTAGAATAAGCTTTCAAGTTGCTTTTTCTATGTTTTGTTATTTAAAACTTATACTGCTGCTGCGGAAGTCTCTGGTACTTAGAGCACCCGTTAGACAATTGTAGGCAGGTGAAAGTATCCCACCATCTGGGTTCACTGTGAAGCTTTAATTACATTTTATATTTTAACGAGACAACCCAGTAAGCAAACAGTGTCGCATGACACCTTAGGATACAGGAGCGAGACAAACCTACAATAGTACCTACACGGGGGAGACTCCTGTCACCTTTAGCACTGGCCTGCGGCTCGAACTCGCCCCGTGTTTGTCCGGCAATCTCCATGTGTGTGTTGCCATTGCACTACACAAACCGGGCATTAGGTGCTTACATAAAAGGGGTAAAGGGACGAGGTAGAACAGTGGCCGTACACGCACGGGGCCTCCACACTGTGGAATGTGGAAAAGTTGTTTTATGCATCTCGTACGCCTAATTGCAGTATGCAAACACCGCCACTGCGCCGCACCACAGCCGCACGGTACCCGGGACTGCTCCGCCTATTTACGCAGTGGCGAGTCGTTTGCTTGCGTGATTGCCGAAGCCTGTTCGATCCGGCTAAAGGTGCTGGAAAGAGTGCCGGATCTCTGGTACCAGCACCGAAACTGCTCCCGGACTGTGCGCAACGACTTCTGGCAAAACTCGAAAACCTATGCCCAGTGGAAGTTGAGGAACTTCACAAAGATGGCGACGATTTGGATACAATGTACTGCTTCAAGAGGATAGGTTAGAAACAAAGCGAACACAAACGCAGGTGGTTCTGCCGTGAAGTTAATTGGATGCAAATTAACTTTTTGCTCCTTGTCGCTGATAAAGCGCTACTTGTTTCTTACTCAATCTCGACGTACCTGGTCATTAGGTTTGTACCTAGGAATAGTGCTGCTGTTCAACAGTGTCTGTTCTTCGTAGAAAAAAAAACAACATCGAAACAATCAATAGAACACGTCCGCTAGTGTCTCACGAACTTAGCAACCTCTGGAGAGTTCGAGACGTTTATACTCGAATTACATCATTAAGGAGCCTCGTTGGCAGGACGGGCTATTGGTTTGATGAATGAAATAAGATTTTAATCGCATTTGTTTACATTCTAACTGTTATTCTACGCTACTGGCTGCTTGTCCACCAGTGTAGATAATTGCGACATTAGTTGAAGTCACCACCCCGGTAGTGATTCTAGCATTCAACCTCCTTAACAAACAGTGAGCAAATTCCACTAGCCTGTGTACAGCACAGAGGATGCAAAGTAATAATAAAAAAACAAGCTCATTCCTCTGCTCTCTGGGTAACGATGTTGTTGGAACTCCTGTTTCTCAACTTATTGACATTTGGATGAGATAATGAGATTTCTGAGTACCGAGGCTGATGCAAAACATTGGAACTAATCCATCTCCGTGCCAGCAGGCTAGTTTCTTAGCAGATGAGATCAAATAAAAAACGCTTTCTGGTTCGTAAGGCTCCACCAGAATTCGCCATAAACGAAGACATGTTTTGTAAAGTGCCACTCGAAAATAACGAAAAACAAAACATAGGCCCATCCCACATCACGTGACGAAATAGGATTCCTCTCGCTTCGTTTGATTGATGATCAGATTAGTTTGATTGTAGTGTATTATGTCTAGCACCCGATCAGATAAGCATTGGAAAGAGTCTTTGCACGTCACATTTTTCTACTCTGGGGAAGAAAAACAGTCTTAGCGTGTAATCTAAAACTCCTCAGTATTCTAGCGCTTTTGTATAAAGATACTGACGAGAAGTTTACACTTTCAGGAAGTTCTACTACACTGTTTCCTTTCAAAATGGTGTACCAAAAAGAACGAAAACTCTTGTTTAGTAATCACTACTAATTGGGGCCCGCAAAAGCGCAAACTTGTCACTGGATGGTGGATGTAACACACATTTACCAACCTGTATGTACTTTGACATACGGGTAAAGCCTTACAGGCAATTGCAGCTGACGGCACGGTAGGGACCTCTGTATGGTATCGCACTTAGACACTATCCGTTTGTTACTAATCGCACTCTTTTGTCTACTACGTCTCTCCAGACTAGACTCTGTTCACACGCGCCTTGAAGCACTTAGTACTCGGGACCCCAACAACACAGACGCAGGGAGAAATAATATACAAATATAGACATCACTTATACATCGCCGTACATTGCCATGTGTTTGTCTGTTCGTTTGAAGGTGTGTATGAGGCTGTGTGTGTATTGTACGTGTTACAGTGATGCCTGTCGGTGTTTATGGCCCTACCCTACCCAGAGCTCAATCGGAGCGCGCGCGCGTAGTCTAGGCTTTGGCTGGTATCAAGCCTGCCTTCTGTCCCGTCCGGCGTTAACTAGTCGAATGAGCTAAGCCGTTTCGCCTGAATGGGAGATACTCGATACGCGGGAAACCTTCACACTTGGGGGCTGTGCGTTGTGTGTGTGTGTGTGTGTGTATGCTTGATTTTTTTGCCTTTATTTCTACCTTCCTGCCCGGTTGTGATGTTTTACCGCAGAACAGTTGTAGAGAGAGCCTAGAGTGTTGCGGCGGTGTCACTTTACGGCAGGTTTTCTGCCGTGCGTCTTTTTTCTGCTCCCCTCCCCCCTCCCCCTCCCCCCTTCGATTCGTTGTCTTTCGCCCGTTTCACCAACCCACCCAGTGTTCAGTGCGAGCGCCTTCCTTTTGAATGCTGGAGGGTTTGTTTTTGTTTGCTTACTCTCCGGACTCGATCTGATTCGCCAGGCGTACAACACCGCATCGCACGAACGTCGCGCGCCACAGCATCACCGACCGACCTCGGCGACATTTTGTTTGGGTACGGGGTGGTTTTTGGGGGTGGCCGGGTGTTCCAAGTGGGGCGGGTTGGCAGGGATCCTGCGCGAGTGACATGCGCTACGGATGGATGCTGGGTGCAAAGAGGAGGGGTAGGGGACGAAAACCCACGAAGCGAATATGGTAAAGAGTAGCAAGAAAGACAGAGCGCGCGAACACACGAGCGGAGAGCGATAAAGGCTGACTGATGTAGACGAGTATCTGGTGCGAGAGGATGGCGACTTTCGTCTTCGCAGTTGCCCCAAACAGAAGTACGAACCGCACTATGTGGTAGGCGGGGTGCATGCGGTGAGAGGGGATGATCCAGCTGGGGGCGGCAGGTCCTGCGTGTGTACGGCAAAGGAGCTGGTGGAGCGTGCGGCTGTGGAGCACGCGAAGTACCGGGTACGAGTCGCAACACTTCTCGTGGGCTGAAGCTACGCAGCGCTTGGCGGCAAGATCCCTAGTGGAGTCGGCAAACCGCACTTATGGGTTGAGAAGGGGGATCAGGGGAGGGAGTGCATAAATTTGCTCCAAAATCTGACTCCGGGGAATATATATTTTGCAAGCAACCATGAAGTCTGCTCCCCCGTTCGGGCGGAGATCATGTAACATTATCTCCACCGGATCACTATCAGAAACGTCAGCAATGTGTGTATCTTTCCCATTATTCTAGTGCAGTTTGTGCGCTTTTCCATCAATAGGCCACAGTGTCACGCAGTATAGATTTCTCCTTCCAGAAGTTTGTCCTAAAATTCGAAGATGCGCGCGTGTGTCTGTGTGGACTTGGAACTAGCAAGTAGAAGGGGAATTGCATTTAGAGCGTGCTGTTAAGTGGCGCAGAGTCTGCAGAGGTTCTTTGCTTTGGTCAAGTTTTTGCACTGATTCATTTCAGTCTTGTAGCCTATAGCTACTTTCGCACGGTGAGCATTTACTGCGTTGCAGCATCTTGCGGATGGAAGTGTTTTATAGTGCACGTGATTTGATTGCGCTCTATGCATGCGAGACTTCTGGACAGCTGCTTCTATTCCACTATTCGTTACGACACTTTATTATCAAACATTCTAATCTTCGATTTCTATAACAGTTACTCAACCCTTTGTGAGTTACAGTGACTGTAAGACTCTGTTGTTTTGACGCTATTCTGCTGCGCAAAGACGAGTCGTTTGACACCAACTTTAAAAAATAAAACATATCTCATACGAATGACGTCATTGCTAGTGGATCTCAGCACCATGTACGGTGTAAACCAATCTACCCGTTTTTTGTGTTTTTTTGTTGTTTCGTTGAAAGATTTTTTTTATACCTGTACACACATATTCGATAGAGATTTCGGAAACTTTAAATTCGCATTCACTCACACATGCGCCAGCGAGGCAACGATACTTGATAGTGGTTAATTTAAATTAAGCAGAGGGGCAAATAAAAAAAAAACAACTCGCCAACGTGCGCCCACACACGACAAGGCACCCCGTGGCAGTATGGCGGCAGTCAGGTCCAAAATTATTGACAGTTCGACATTTGATATTCCGATTGCTTTTTGCGGTTCCGCGCGGATAGGGCGGCAGATGCTTCGGGCAGAAGTTCGGAAGAAGATACGGTTCGGATCATGGTGGTTTTACTCAGAAAGACTGGGTTGGAAATCCTAAATTCAATTGCGAACTCAAACATGTTTTTGGCTCAACGTGTTTCGGAGGGTTATACCGGTCGGTTACAAACTGTGGTTGTAAATGGTAGAATTAGACATTGAAATTGGTGACGATAATGTGACATCCTAAATAGTCTTCTAATGTTTGAAGTAAATTACAGGGCAGATTCTATCGCTGCGTGTCTTCCATTAATAAAGCAATTTTTTGAGTACATCCCGCTGACTTTCAGAAAGTGGATCCATCCAGAATGTGGATTCTGAACTTTAAATGGAAAAGTCAAATTTTAGCAGGGGGTCCCAAATTATCAGTTCCACCTATAATCTCTTACAATACGCCTGATACCCTATTAGCCTCGGTAGCAACAACAGAAAATAATCACCCAGCCGTCTGATGGTCAGAAGACATTTCACAACCCCTCACTCAGTGACAGGTTCGGACATTGGGTCTGTTTTCCGCCGCAGACGTGCGCGTGGAGGCCCGTCCAATCAACTGCATGAATGGTGATTGAAGAAAAACAAGAGCTAAAGAAGAACATACTATCCAGCTGGCTGTGACGTTTCAGAAATGTGGAATGCTAGTACAATTCTTCAAAGAGTTACAGCACGCTGAAAGGTCAGATGTGAAATAGTACTTTATTTTTGTACATCAGTTCCCAAACACTATCTTCATATTGACGACGTTAAACCTGATCGTTCCGACGCGCTTGCTTATCGTCTAAGAGGAGTTGACCTGTTGACCAAAAATCAAGCAAAAGTATCATTGGAACGCAAAACAGTTTTTGAAAACTTTCCACTCAATTAATCTACGTATTGGCTCAATGACCCCGCCCCTAGAGGTGCGGCGATCACGTCACAGTCAGTTTACCATCAGAACAGTCATTACGAAATAACGCTATTCGATTAATACACTGTGTCACATAGCATATAGATGCATAATTGGTAATATCTAAAGATATTGTAGAACTATACGAGGGTAATATAGGGCTGGGTTGTTTGCAGATGAATAATTTTACATTTTACAAATCTACATCGTCCTCCAACTCTTCCTCCTCCGAAGAGGTATTCAGTAGTTGATGTGTCGAGTCATTCGTTGCGCTATCTTCACCATTTCTGTTGGTAATATCCTTCCTGCTGTTCAGGAGAATGTTACCCAAGGGTGAACCAAACGAAGGTTCATCCGATCGGAAGTAGATTGGTGTGCCACGAAGAATTGTCGCATGTACCACACCTTGCAGTGTACGGTTCAGATAAGGTGTCGCCTTATGCTGGAACTCGATCATATCCTCCGTGACGGTGAATGTACCTTCTGGGTCCCACACACAGATATCACCATCGTAACCTGGATCGAGTCGACTCTTGCGCTGATCCAGTCCACTTAGACGTGCTGGTTCAGTGCACAGCAAACGGACCGTATCTTCCAACGTCAATCCGTACCGTTGACAGTGTGTCCAGAATAGGGGCAATCCTAGCTGAAGAGAAGATATACCGCCCCAAGCTTCGAGAAAGTTACCACGCTGCTTCCCATCGGTAAGCAGCTTCATCTGCGGTGTACTCGGTGAATGATCCGACACTACAAGATCGATTTCGCCCTCCTGTACGGCACGCCACAGTTGCTCCTGATTCGTGCGATCTCGTATCGGTGGGCAGCATTTGAATTCGGTGCGCGCATCCGGTACGTCCTCGGCGGCGAGCGACAGATAGTGATGGCAGGTTTCCACCGTGAGTCGGCCACCGAGTGCGCGGGCATGTCGTATTGTCGGCAGTGCTCGCGCTGTCGACAGGTGCACGATGTGTGTGCGTACATCATACTGCTGGGCAACCTTTGCCACTAGCTCGATCGCCTGCTGCTCCATGCTATCTGGACGGGACTCGAGAAATGTGCGATACTTGAACGGATCGTTGATGTTGCGCAGGCTTTCGTTTCGTTGCTGCTGACATTCGACTTCTGCGTGAAACTGAGAATGGGAAATCCAGGATTGATATGTACTTAGAGCTCTCAAACAAAAAGTATCCACATGAACATCCTCCATGAGGTTATTCTACTTGCATCAGCTTAGACTCTCCAAAGTTCAAGACACTCCTCATAAATGATATTTAATTCTCAGCACATCACTTACCGCCAACACTGCACCGGTTCCCTCGATCAAACGTGCCGCTGCATACACCTGTTCCTCCGAGACGTGCGGGAACTCCTCAACGCCGCTCGGACACAGGAAACACTTGAATCCAATAACACCGGACGTTATCATGCGGCGCAGCTCGTTCTGATTGTCCGGCACCAGCCCACCCCAGAACGCGACATCCACAAAAATCTTCCCTTTTGCTGCGTTGACTTTGGTGCGCAGGTTGGCCACAGTGGTTGTCGGCGGTATCGAGTTCAGCGGCATATCGCAGATCGTCGTAAAACCACCGGCTGCGGCGGCTTTGGTGGCGGTATGGAAACCTTCCCATTCCGTGCGTCCCGGTTCGTTAATGTGGACGTGTGTATCGATCAGACCAGGCATCAGCAACAGATTGCCAAAATCTAAATGCTGTGGACACAGATGAACGAAAAATCTCACGAAATGTCAGCACAACTGGGAATACTGGATGGGATCCGGATAGGTTGAGTATTGATAGTATAACGCAAAACCTCGCTGTGACACTAACCTTAAAATCACCTTCATTGTCCTTCAAGTAACGGTCGACAGCTGCCCAGGAGCTGAGCACACGTGTCACCTTACCATCAATCGCAGAGACAACGATCCCGCCGGGAAACACTTCCTCTGGCAGGGTGGCACTGTTAAGAAATATTCGCTTGCTAGTGTAGACGGTTTCCATCGTTAGGCAGCTGGTGCAGAATGGAGGATGTGCGCGTCGGTGCTCCGTCTTATAAAGCATCAGTCTCCGATTGGAACCGCACGCTGTCCCGTCTGGAGGCTCGCTGGTTTCGTAGTAAAGTTCTTGTGTTTTTCTTTACACATTCGGAGAATTTGCAACTGTTCAAATTCTGCATTATCTCTGTATATGTAACAGACTAAAACTTGCCGTGTATACGTTGCCACGGAGGTATGGACAAGCAGTATGTTTACGAAGATATCGGTTAACTGTTACGTCAGAACAGATTGTGTTGGGAAAAAACTTGGGAAAACATTACTGGATCACTCTACCAACATATTTATGAAAGGTGTTTCATTGTACGAAAAAGCTTGGATTGTGTTGGTGGAATAGGTAGAAACGAATGCTTCTTTTCATTAACTGTTACTGTCATGAGTCATCGTCAGTTATACTCTTTCTAATTTCTGACTGTACCTTCCAAAAAGTCCCCCCAGTAACATCTTTTCAGAATAAAACCACCTGTTGAACAAATACTGTTACTTAGCATATTGAGCCGTATATGAACCCTGACCAAGACCAAGCCCCTCGCCATCGATAATCAGATTCGTAAAAAAAAACGTCTCACCAACAACCTACAGCTGCTGGGGATCCTGAGCATTGAACTCCCGAAATGCTGATAAGGACCCAGAAGTTGTGTGCTAAAAATACACTGAGACCCTTGGTAAATTACTAATTATAGATTATAACTATTACATTTGTACAGAAATTGACAACAAAACTTCATCATATTAGTGTTATATACTTGTCAAAAGATACTATTAAGGATTTCTTAGTTTTCTATCTTCACTGTGTTTCAATAGTTTACAATAGTTTCAAATAACTGGTTTGAAAGAGAACTCTCTGTGATAAGGCACATCATTGTACTCTCTAAAACAAATATCAATGAGTTATGATAAGGCACATCAGACGTCGATTAAACCCCCAAAACAACAAACCTAAAAAATAATGATATTTTTGTATACACTTGTTGAAGCGAGCTACGCAAATGTTACGACAGCAGCTTAAAAAACTAGTATGCTTCCCAATTCGTTTGTGCTATGGTTAAGAACGAATTTACGTTCGTATATTGCGCTGTAATTTCACTAAAGGGATTTTAAAATATTCAATCCATCGATAGCAACAGAAGCAATAGATAGAGCTTCCCTTTTTGTATTGCTACCAATATGTACAAATATTTAATTTTATAAGTTTCTCCAAGAGAAATTATTGTTGTTTTTTTTATAATTTATTTCTCTTAACAATTTTCCTAGAAAAGTTTAAATGGATTTTTTACTTTTTTTGTTCACAGATCGTTTGTGGTGATTTAAACACGCACACACATACACACCCATGCCGCTAGCATTCAGCAGCTGATTCAAAAACGTAAACAAACAACCAGCGGAACGTCAAACAAATCCAACTGAGGTGAGCTGTCAAACGGATCTGGAAGCGTTTTCGCTTCGTACGCAACGGATTATCAAAGTACACGTATTTATCGGCAAAGCAGACGTAGGCAAAAAAGTGATATATTAAAACATCTGTTCTAGGTTTTGTTTTAGGCTGGGGAAAGAATGTACTGTGCTTTGCGACGACCCGGTGTCCTTCGGCATCGTTTGCTGGCAATCGTTCATCCGCCTTCACCGAATTCTTTGCGACCGATAAACACAACCGAACAGAGTGGACGTAACGACAATGGTAAGCAGACCGACTGGAATCTACATAGGAAAGTTGGAATAACGATGGCGTTGACCGGTGTTTTGGGACTGCTTGTTTACAAACACTCGCTCAAGAACGACGGCACGCGGTTACCCGATGCCGGTTGGATAATGCCGGCAGTAAGTGCCAAAACACATCCCATCCCAAAACTAAGCCAACGAAAAGATTTCAATTTCATCGCGGACGCGGTAGAAGTGTCTGCACCGGCCGTGGTGTACCTTGAAATACGCGACCGGCAGCATGTGGATTTCTTCACCCGCGAACCAATGACCGTTTCGAACGGTTCTGGGTTTATTATTGAATCGAACGGGTTGATTCTGACGAACGCGCACGTGGTGGTGAGTAAACCGCATACGATGTTAACGGTGAAGCTAACGGACGGGCGGACCTTTCCCGGTTACGTTGAGCACGTTGATCCGGTCTCCGATCTGGCCACGGTACGGGTACAGTGTGACAATTTACCAACGCTCAAGCTCGGGAATTCGGCGGATCTGCGGACGGGTGAGTGGGTGGTAGCACTCGGGAGTCCACTCGCCCTGAACAACACGGTAACGGCCGGGGTCGTAAGCACGACACAGCGACCATCACAAGAGCTAGGATTGCGTGGAAAGGACATCAACTACATCCAAACGGATGCTGCTATTACGTTCGGCAATTCTGGCGGTCCTCTGGTGAACCTCGACGGTGAGGCGATCGGTATCAACAGCATGAAGGTAACGTCCGGTATCAGTTTCGCCATTCCGATCGACCACGCGAAGGAGTTCCTGCGCAAAATAAACGAATCAGGGTCGGAACGACGCAGTGGCAGCAATATACCCACCTACCGACGATATATCGGCATCACGATGCTTACCCTAACGCCAGAAATCTTGAGTGAGCTACAGCAGCGCAATCACAAATTTCCCCCCATCGTACGTGCTGGTGTCTTGGTGTGGAAGGTTATCCAAGGATCTCCAGCCTTCAGGTAAGAAGAAGAGAATTAATTTAAATTTAGATCCTTCGAGATAAGATTAGTCAGATATACTCGTCAATGAAGAGCTATTAGAGTCTACAAAGAATAATGAACTTTAAAGCAGTCATCGACAAACTTCCTAGAACAAAGAGCCAAACTACAAAAGAAATTCACATGGAACGAAGCTATTAAAACAGCCAGATTGTAGAATTATGTAAAAAATGGATTAAAAACTGATAGCTGGTAGCAGAATTCAGAGAATTTGTTTTACAAGACGCTATAGTGCTTAAAGTATGTTATCAAACTTATAATACGGCACTTGTCTAAGGTAACTGAAGCAGAAGATTGCTAGATCTATGAAATTCCTCGAGATTCGTTAATTTTATACTAGGTTGAAAATTGATTTGTGCGATATGTTCCTTCCATTTCTATACAGCGGAGGACTGCAGCCGGGCGATATCATAACGCACATCAACGGGAAGGAGATTAAAAGTTCCAGCGATGTGTATGAGCTA
Organism: Anopheles minimus; assembly: GCA_000349025.1. Classification (NCBI taxonomy): domain Eukaryota; kingdom Metazoa; phylum Arthropoda; class Insecta; order Diptera; family Culicidae; genus Anopheles; species Anopheles minimus. Next base: position 6,429,909 of record KB664054.1, on the reverse strand, counting down.
CTGCTGGAAAAGGACAAAAAGCTTTCAATGACGATCTACCGCGGCCAGCAGCAAACCACGGTGCACATCTTCCCGGAGAACACGAACGCTTAAGACAAAGCTACCGTACATCCATCGGATTATTTATTTTATTGCTTTTAGAACCTCTTAATGCCTTTCTTACTATTAATTCTCCCGTTCAACAATGTTTTTATGTAAGAAAAAGAAACAAAAAATAGACACCTTCTTGGCGAGTGTTTGAATATATGTAGACGTTATTTATTTTGCATCAAAAAACAAAAAACACAATTCTACAACAACGCATCAGAACCTATAAGAGACTGGAATCGGTATACCCGATGCATTAGCTATCGGGTTCAGAGGATCTAACAAGCAAAAGGACACATGATGGATAACAAAACATTTGCATTTTAGGCGATTGGTTGGAATGCTTGGAATACAAGCCCAATTGTGTCCCCGTTTCCGTTCTGAAACGTGCTTGCCAGCGTCCCCATTCTAGCGATAAAACAAATTTACTAATTATGTGGAAACATGAAAAACATACAAACACACACAAACACCTACTCGCACGCGTATAAGGTGCGAGTCTGTACGCCTCTTAAATCAGGTCTCGTGCTTCGCCGCTGTCACCGCATTTACAATGCCGTACTACTACCGCTAGACAACCATTCCCTTCTACGGGTTCCTGTATCACACTGTATCGAATCTCAAAACGTAGCGAATGGAAGAAACTCGGTTTTCTGTTTTTTTTAGCTTCGTCCGTTCGTTTTATGGTCCGTTGCATTACCGTTACCGTTCTCGTTTGCAACTGCCCGGTACGTGTAGAACACGTCGTAGTTGCCGGTGTAATCACGCGGCAAGCTTAGCTTGTAGGTGTCCGCCGCCAGATAGGCGGCCCCGAGCGCCATCGTTGTTTTCAGTCGCAGTAGACGCAGATCGTGCGGGAACCCTTGTGATCGCAGCTCCGACACGAACCCATCGCGCAACAGCTCCCAGCTAAGCCACACCGAACCGACGCAAACGATGTCGAGCAGGGCCGATGTCGACCCGACGGCCGACGGGCGCAACAACTCCGGAGAGATTTTATCCTGCAGTGCACACACGGACCGGGCAAGCGATTGGCCCGCCTCATCGAACAACTTCTGACAGAGTGGATCGCGTTCCTCGAGTGCTGCTCGTGCCAGCTTTGCGCAAAGCCCGGCGTACGCCGTCTTACAGAACCGACCGTAGCTGTGATCGAGCAGGTCGTGCAATGTCCTCACGCGAAAATGTTCCTGGATCAGCTGCCAGACGCGTTCGATCGGATGTTTGGAACGCTTCAGATTATCCCGATGGTCAAACACGGTCTTAATTGCATTTCTTGCAATCCACCAAGCTAAAAAACACACGCAAAAATCCCGATCAATGTAGGAATAGTTCCAGAAAACCCCATTAGACACTTACCACCACCTTCGTCACCAATCATGTGTCCCCAACCGCCACAACCATGCGTACTACCGTCCGGATTGCGCAGCAACGTGTTCGACCCAGTTCCAGCAATAATTACCATCCCGCCCAGATTGGAAACGGCCTGAATACTACCCACGGTATCACTGCACACCACGTACCGCTCTGCCACCGTCGGATAGTGCGTGTGGAGATACGTTTCCAGCTCGCGGTTCGTTTCCTCGGCTTCGGCACCGCTCAGACAGAGTCCAACTGCGGTCAGTTGCTGGTCCACAGGTAGATTCGCTTCCTCCTTGGCGGCACGGGCCATCGCATCGATCCGCTCGGCAACGCCCGGTATACCAACGGCCCAGTGGTTTGTGCTCGGGCCCTTTGCACGGCCTACGATCTGACCCGCCTCATCGCAAATAACCAAGGTGGAATGTGTAGCACCGCTGAAACGAGCAAGGTAATTATTTAACTTTGTATAGCAGATATTCAATGTAGTCTTCAAGATTTAGTTTTAAAAATTTTACACCCTAGAATTCAATTCTCAACATGCTAATATTTCGGAAAATCAATTTTGAGGATCTCAAATGAATAGTCGAACTAAACGACCAGGAAGTCAACGAGGGGAGTTTTGGATTATTGAGATTTGTTGAGTCTTTTGACTGGAGTACTGAAGGTGACAGTTGATTTAAGCTCCAACTTTTAAGAGACAACTTCTGAATTCAGCTGAATTTGACTTAGATGTTAAGGGTCTTCATGTAAAGGTATAGGTCCGTAGACTCCCCCTGTCTACTGGTGCTAGGGCTTTCAAGAGGCTGTCGGATTTAGAAAAAAAAATCCATATCGCGGGAACTCCCCAACAGTTTATTTCGTTAACACTGATAACTGTGACCTGAAGCAATGTAACGTCATTCAATGTACGGAATCGTTCCTCAACTAACTCGTATTTTTATCTCAAATCCTCTGCATTCATCATCTTCCATCGGTCTGGTGTCCGGTTTAAACTGACTACTCAGCACGTATCGCGCTCGTGCTCCCATTTGTGGCTATTGTAACCAGTTAAATGTGGCCTGATCAGTTGGAGAATGAGCGATGATTTATGCGATATGCGTGCGCGCTGGCGAATGCGAATGAATGCAAAATTCAATTATCAATTAGCGCTATGATGTATGTCCAAGAATGGGGAAGATACAGGGATAACAGAACAGGGCTGATGCAACGACGCACCGTTGGAGTTGGACGAGTATTATATCATACGCCGTATATAGGTTTATCGCCGACACGGATCTAGGAAACAAATTTCTTCCGATACGTCCCTTTTTGCAACAATTTGACGCGTTATTGGAGAGCGTACGGTGCGGCACTCTTATCGTGGAGTATCGCCCGCGACATGTGGTGTTTTGTGCGCTTTATTCACAAGCCCATCAATTGTATACCGGTTGACAAGCAGGCGATTATTTTGCCTTCTTCTTCAACTTATGCACACATCATGTTAGGCAGATCTTCTTGGCGCTTGATTCAAAGCCGTTTCTAATGCGCAAAACCCTACTTCTGAGGGATCTCGGGCGATAGGCCCATTCTAACATGGACATACGCCTAAAACAAAACAACGAACACACAGCATAAAAATGAGTTAATAATGTTGGGACGCAAAAATGACAAACAATAACAAAAAAAAAAACACACGCCGTGAGTTCGGAAATTGATCTCGCCTTATCGGACGTGCGATTACGCGTCGAGTGCTTTGTTTTGGACGGTTCAAGTGTTTATGCACAACGGCCGTGCTATTAAAATCCAGCCGGAATTGACCGGTGCGCTTAATCTTTGTTGCACCCACGAACGTGTTTTCAATATATCCCATATATCGGATATGTATTGTGTCAAGGTTAGAACGCAATTTCCCAACTACACCGGCACACGGCTAAAGGCCCCGCCCGACTCTGCACTTATTACAAGCGAATAAGCCTTAAATAAACAGCACTTTGGTTGTTGTAAACCGGAAGAGCTGTTATAACATTTTATGGACAACATAAGTAGCTGGTTTAAAAAAAAAAGAGCAGGGATCGCCCGCAGGATTTTAAAGGAAAAGTTCCGATACTTATCTCCCTTTTAAAGAATATAATAAGTCTAAAGTACAATCTCTGTTTGAGAACATACAAAAAAATTGTCTAAGAGCCTTGGGTAATTCAAACCACAGATTTAACCCGAATCCGATCTCTTTACTACCTTAGTTATATCTGGAATTGAAGATTCCCGATAGCATGAAATACTAATATGGAAACTTTAATTGTTATTATGATCACCAGAATAATTCTTGGTCTAAAACTTTTTATACATTAAAGAACCTACCCGCATGAAAAATCCGGGAAGAAATTCAAAGAACCCTGCTTTACACACACTCGATAACAGCCGACGTAAGAGCTGTGATGAGAGCCTTAATCTAAGTCGAACATCAACCATGAAACCCGACACCACTCACTCCTCGCCACAATCTAAACTTGGCAGTGAACTGCAAAGCGCGCTTCGCTAACTCTAAGGGCAAGGTCTGGGCGAATGTGTCACATCCACTGATAAGCGTAAGATTGGGCCAAGAGCGGCTAAAAAGGCTAACGCAGTACAACAAACAAACCCACTAATGCAAAACAATCGCCCGCATGAGGCGGATCAAACTCGCAAAACCTCTGTACACGGTTTGTCAGTAAGAATCCACATCGCTCACCTTGAAGTGTGGTGCGAATGTAAACGAAAGTGAATGGTGATCGTGTGCGACCACAGCTGCTCGAGAAGTTTTGGACCCAGAGTGAGCGCATTGCGCAGAAACCCTTTTTTTCACGCGGGTTTAAGAACCCGCACTTCCGGATCTCCACTCCACTCCACGGATTGGTGATGCGTGTTTGTGTGAAATAACAATTTGGGATCGCTGATCGATATGAAAGGCTTGGTTGGAACGGATTTTCACTTTCAGTTTGGCTGTTTGTTTTCCTTCCTCCTTTGGGTGAATGTGTGCGTGTCTGGCGGTGGGGGAGGGGGGAAGGGAGGGGGAAGGAAAACAAAAAAGGGGACTGCTCCGTTCGTATTGTGCTTGATTTCGCGGGTGTTACGTCGCTTGTTATGAAAGTGCTGGGTGGTTGGGTCAGCTTTTTTTTTTCGAGCTCACTCTCTTTCTCTCGTAACCATTGCGGGCGGGTTCGGTGGTCGGGTGGGTAGCGTTTTTGTTGGATGAGAAATAATGCATCATCGTCTAAACGCGTTAGATGGGTGGATGGTGCAATGGCTTCCGGTAAGATATAAGACTTCATCCAGACACTTCCTTTATAACCCATGCAACAACAAACCAAGCGACGGTTGCTCTAAAATTGGAACGTTGTTTAGACAATTCCAGCTGTTTTGTTAGACAAAGCAACGTCTCCCAAATTCTACCTCAGAGTTAGACTAAGATACAATAGATTCCAATTACTGATACATATTTTCTACTATAATCTCACTTACCCTTCAACACCTGCAATGTACATCGTGAGCACTGTCGCTAGCTGGCTTAAGAATCAGCTTTAAGAATCCGCAATACTTCTCGGATACCGCGTTGGGCTGCTTGGGATATTGTGTGTTCACACTTCGCGCGTGTATGCAACAGAGCAGCGAAATATCAACCTCGCCCAACAGCAACTTTTCGTCGGAGCACGTCGACACTGCTGGGTGGCCTTCTGCTTAAGACACTTTCCCTCTAGTAGCGAAACCAGATCATCCACCTGGTTGAGCGGGCTCTGTCTGTGTGTGGTGGTTGATTGGAGCAGCCGCGTTGAACAATGCGGAATTGGTTTCGTTTTCTGGATCACCTTCAAGTAAACGGTAGTTTGGGAAATGTAACTACACCTTATTCCGGTTTACGGGTACGTCAGGGGATTTTGTGGAATCACTGGACCAAGAACAACCGTGGAGTGAGGGAAGCGGAGTATTCCTTCGGGGAAAGTACGAACAACATACACGTAAACACATACACGCACCACCAAAACAGACGATACTACAGGATATCAAACCAGTATTACACTCCCGGTTACGCTACACTTCCTTGCCAACTCGTTCAAACGCTTAGATAGCTTGGTGTTGCCACCCCGCTACACAAGCGTAATTAGTTGCCTTTTTTTTAATTGTGACCGCGTTGTTGTTTACCTGGCTGTGGCACCCACTAGTCCCATTGGCTGCTACTCACCACTACTAACACCTTCGGCGCCGTATCACACACGAGACGAAACACTGGAGGATTGCCGCCGCGTGGCTTTTCCGCTCTGCAGTGGCGTGCGAATGGTGTGGAATCCCGCCATTGAATGCGTCCGGTATGCGCTCGCATAGCAATATAGTCTACCGAGTACGGCTACGGCAAACAGCGAAAGGCCGCGTTGTGCCGCGGTACGACAAACAAACAGACGGGCGACGGCGGGGTAGTATTGTTGTTGGACCTGACCCAATCTTTTAGCCCACACCCCTTCACCATACCCGACAACTCTCGCTGTTCCGCCGTGTGGGGTTGTCTTGTCGGTTGAATGGATGATTGACTAGATACACATTGCTAAGCTGATATCGTGGCAACGATTTAGTTATACACCCCATGAAAAAAACGACTCTATACATCCCTAAGCGTTAACAGTAATTTTAAGAATACTTTTGTGTAAAGATGGGATTGTTTTTAAAATAAATACAAAAAATGCAATTTTTCCGGGTTTTTGATAACCATAACAAAAGTGGATATAAAGCAGGTTAGCTCAAGACGCCGTGTCGTGCAAATCGTTTTGAATAGGAAATTTGACAGTTTGGTGCGAACTTGTTGTTGCTGGAGAGGTTTTCTTTCTCAAGATCAAGGTTAGTTGAAGGAACAGGTTGCCGCATAGGTGGTTTTTGTTGGTTTTGTAATTTGACAGTTTGCCCAAAAGTTGTTTACAAACAAAGGAGTTGTTGATTTGGTAAGAATATTTGTGCAGTGATGCACTCTTTCTGTTCTGCTTGGTTTCTTACGTTGTGACTAAAAGCGAATGTTAATGGATAAGAGGACCAATGCAAAGAGCGAGTT
>KB664054.1:6362714-6423383 GCA_000349025.1 Anopheles minimus | reverse complement strand
CTCTCACCCTCCAGGATACAGATACTGAAAATGTACATGGGTTAAATCGGAAAGCGTCTTCTACCACGGCTGTGACGATCTGTGCCCATTCCCGTAGCGAAGGATTGACCTGGCAGGACAGTTTTAGGTGGTCCTGGTGCTTAAACTAGCTGGTTGGGGCGCCAGTGACAATCGCGCGAATTTCCTTCTCACATCACTATTCAACTAATATTGTTTATCGATAGAAATAATGTACTTCCTTACGAAAAGAGATTTCATATACACACCAATTTATGGGCAATTTGGCACTCGACTATTCTTAATCCCTTTTTATCACTCCTCTTTATAAAAAGAAACTGCTGAAACACAAAAAAACTGTTCCTTAACAAACGTTGCGTGCACGAAAAACGATCGTAAACTGATTCAAATCAAAATAACAATGCAAGCATAAACAAAATATGACAGTATGCCCAAATGCTTTTTTCCCACGGCCAACTGTCAAAATACATTGAATGCGTCGACCTCTACCCTTTATAGACTTTGCTCAAGATCGTAGAAATAGGAAATACGCTTCTAACCATGTTGTTACAAACACATATAAACAAACTGTCATATAAATGACAGTTCAGTGCCTAGATGTCGAAAGTAAAGAGAAAGATTCTAAACGTTTAACAACAGTTATACGATTTTAAAACAATGTGTGGGAATGTATTTTATAATTGATAAAAAACAAACACGAAAAACTCTCATCTGTCAACTGTCATGTGTAATGTCAATGGACCAGCTTTGTATTGGTGCAGAACCTGGTTCACCGCTACTGTCAGCCGTCGTGGCGAAAACGGTTTATTTACATCGTAACAAAACTTCCGACGTGCACCAAAAAGCCCCGATCATGAGCTGGAGGTCACTTTTATTATTCACCTAGGCACCTAGAGGCAAACGGAAGCTTACTCGGCTTAAAGTCTCTACCAATTTGTTTGCCCACCAACTAACCAGCTTACCAACATTCAAACTGGGCACCCAAATCTACCACGAAAAGGAGCTGCAGAATTGTCCAAAAGTGATTTAGTTAACATTCCTGTGCATTCACCTTTTTTATATTTATCATTTACCGATCAACCATCTTTGAAAAGGAGAACCAAATGGTCCTTTCAAACTACACAGATGTTTCGGCAATGCGACAGGAAATACTGGACAACAATTTGCGTACGAAGGCAATCATTATGGTAAGCGGTGAAGTGAACTTGGTTTTGTTGTTGTTTGTATATTTGAATTTTTCCTACCACCCCTCAGGACATCATAAACTTTCGTGGCGCGTTGCGCGAACTGGAAACACTGAATGAGGCTGGTAGGGACAAGCTGGCCGCCCTGCGGAAGTGCATCGACCGGATGGATGTGTTGGCACGGGACGAAACAGACAGCAAGCTTGCCGAGGAGGTGGAAAAGAACCGCGAACAATATAGCAAGTACGTTACCCCGCTACATACGATTACACTCGATCATACCACCCCCTTTTCGACCCATCCCCAGAACGCTACAAGCCTTCCGGAAAGCGAACGTTGCGACAATGCTGGAAATCGAAAAATCCAACAAGGAGGAACTGTTTGCACTCCGACCAGAAGCGAGCGAAATGCGACAACGGAAGCTGGCGAATGGTTTGGCCGGTTCGAAAACGTACCGCAGTTCAGCATTGCTGCTGCAGCACGAAAGCGTTACCGACCGTATGATTTGCATCTCAAAGCAGTTGCACGAGACGACGCAGAAGTCAGCCGCCACGCTCGACATGCTGGTGACGACTAGTGCAACGGTGGAGAGTACGCGCGACGAGCTGCTGAATACCGCCGGTAAGATACACCAATCGAGCAAACTGTTGCAAAAATACAGCCGACGTGACTGCACCGACAAAATGCTGGCCATATTCGGGTTGCTCATGTTTTTGGCCTCTGTTTTCTATGTGCTGTGGAAGCGTTTGTTTTAGAAGTATGGTTGGGTATGATTGTGGTATGCTAAGCTTAGTATGAAGATTAGGGATCATTATTAGGTTTACTTCATTATTTATTTTTACAGTGTTTACCGTGCCATTATGATGCTCTCGCAAACACTACCGTCATATTACCATCCAATAGCGTCACTGAGGCAATGCTCACCGTCATTTGTGACCACCGTAATGAAAACCTCATCTTGGCCATAGCGAGCGTCACCACTGTCAAATGTTTGTTCGGTTGTTTCGATATTTTGGATATTCAGCATTGCCAAAGTGACGATATTGGTTGGTAAGATGACGATAGTGCTTGCGAGAGCGTCGTTATAGCGCGGTAATCACTGTACTGTTTTTAAACTGTGTTTAAACTGTGTGTTTGTGTGTCTTAAATTACTTTTTTTACAGTCCAAATAACTTTTTTGTTGTACATAAATCAGCCGGACTGTATTGATGCATATTATATTTTGTAAAATTGTTTAATATTTTGATTCAATTCCTTTTGCTACTACGCATACATTTTTACGGATCATAAACATTTCTTCGCAGTAAGCTGAAACCTTGAAACTATTGAAACTATTGAGTTTATTTGAAATTGTCAAATTATGAAAAGCTATTTACAAATCTAAGCAACATTCTTCCTTTGATAAAAAAACACAAAGAGATTGTGGTTTGGAGGAACACGAAATAAGATGAAAATTATGCAGTCAAACAGAACACAAAACAGAAAAAAAGAACGCAAACAAAATATTTAATTACGTGCAATATTGGGGGCTTATAACAATCGATTCGTGCAAGCGAGATGTAGGAAGAATGTTTGATCCTAGCAATATGGACTGGCCGTACTTTATGGATAAAAAAAAGAATCCTTTTTCCGGAGACTTAAACGCTATGTAACGTGAAAAACAACACTAATTTCTTGAGGGAGCGAGAAGCAAACGTGACCGCAAAAATTCACGCACTTTTAAACCGCAGTTCTAAAACCGTACAATAAAATGTGAAGTAAAAATATGTTAACGTGTACTTAAGCTGTGTCCAACCGGAGAAATAATCGCTAAATAATGTTCATGACGTATGTTATTAATTACTTTTCATCAATCGACTGTTGCCTAACGTCATCTGGTGTTTGGGGCGTGCAAAAACGAAGGCTACTAGATGATTATGTTGTAAATTGAAGCAAAATACAGATTTTTTACAATGAAATACAGAAAACAGCCCACCGCGTGGTCTTGTTTTCGGGTTTGCATACCTGTAGGCGTAAACATAGCCTTTTGGCCCAAAAGTCCCAATAAAAGCCGCGCGAAATATACTGCCGACAAGCACGCGGTGCTTCAGTCGGGCGTTTTCATTTAAATTCAAAAATTATTTAAATTATGCATACAATAATAACTCATAATTGACGTATTCAGATTCATGACTGTGAATCAAATTTAACCAAAATATTGAACATAAAAAAGGACGACATGAAACAAAAAGAGTAAAACAACATGTTGAATTATTTTGTGTTTGTTTTCAAGTTTTCGACTCTGCTTTATTTTCGGTTATGGGTAAAATTTTTATATGTTTTACATACATATACATACATGGATAATTGATGTTGATTGTGTCTGTGTGTAGGTGTATGTATGTGTCCCTCTCGTTTTTTTTCGAAATTTTTCCACTCATTCTGCGTTTTTTTTTGCCCTTTTCCACTGCATTGATCATATCAATCGGGTTTGCGTCATGCCATTCTTTTGCAGTCTGCAGGTTTTGTTTTTCGGGGTGGGTGGTTCATTAAGCATGAACGCATTTTGTTTGTTTGCATAATTGTTGCTTCGCTATCGCTTTCTACTTTCCATGCGACAATGTTTCTGCTTACTATAGTGTTGTTATTACTGTTTTATCTGTGTGTTAGTGTTTGTGTATGGGGTTTTGCTTCTTCTTCTTCTGTTTTCTAATTCTCTTGCGTCCAGTTCAAAGATTAATTCGCTAGTGTTTGTTCTGTTTTTGTTTTATTCATTCTCCATTTTCATGTATTGCCCGTCGAACACAGACAGGATGTTTTGCTTTGCCTTTGAAAGTGCTACTTAATTTAATGTTTCATGTATTAGAACGAAACTCTGGTTCACCTTCACGGTAAAACATGGCGCTCGGAAAGAAACTAGTTCCAGTAACACAGCATTATTATAAAACGTAACTAAACCGTGGTTAAAAAAAATGAAATAAAACATTTTGTTCGTTTTTGTTTCGTTAGTTTTTAGCGATCAAACTATCCCATCGGTACGCCATGCGAATAGAAAATAGAGCAAACAACGAAACATAAAACATTTGCATTAGAAAAAAAAATTACACAAAACAAAACTCTTTTTTCCATTTTTCTGTTTCGTTTTGTTTCTTCCGGCTCTTTTTCTTCTGCTTCGTTTTTTTTTGTTTGTTAAATTGTCTCAATAGTAATCACAGTTATAGATTTCTTCGCGCCTTCCCTACCACCTGCAGGGTTGCTCGCTGCCCTCTCTTTCCCCCCCCCCCCCTCGCACCACATCATTCGCTACGCTTTCGTGGGGTGAGTTTTTCGGTTGTTTTATTTTCTATATTACTACTACACGGCCTACACACACTGCGGCTCCACTATCTGCCCATCTTCCGCTTGCTCCTTACCGCGCGTCCCCCTTTCTCGTCGTTTAGAACGTGCCAACATGTTTATTTATTAATGATTTTCATTACGGTTCCTTCATATTCATAAATCCTAAACGCTAATGGTATATAGCTACTATACTTCCGTCTGCCTTCGCTTGATTTTGCCTTCCGTTTGGGTTTTATATTTTTTTATAACTATTTCTACTATTATCATCAATGTTTATACCTATGTTGCATACTGCTCTGCTTCATGTTTCGTCCGCTTTTTTGTTTTTGTTTTCTTGTTTTTTCTTTGTTGTTGTTCCACAGTTCACCAAAATCGTTACTCTTCCCACGCTTTGCATTCTGTAGCAAGCGTCGGCTCGTTTTGTTTGCTTTTGCTTCTTTCACATCACAAATTGTAAAACAAAGCAAAATGTTTTCCCTCTTCTCTGTTCACCCAGAGCACAAAACAGTTAGCGCTTTGAGGAGGGGGACCTTTTTAACCGTTCCCTGGTTTACCAATTCACTAGTTTTAACCGTTGTCGTTTCGTTGCTCTATTCGTTTTGACTATATAACGTGGATAGTGGATGCGTTGTGTAGTAAAGAACGGGCGCCCCCACCGATCTTCGCCATTATCACGAGTCGGCTCTCTCCACACTGTATCACCGTTTAGCTGGCCCGTTTCTTCCTAATCGCGCGCACGCGCGTGTGTGTGTGTCGACCTATCGATTGAATTTTAACGTAAGGATTTATTCACCCGGTAAGCCCTGCCTTTGTCACGTTCTCGACAGATCGGCTTTAAAAAGTTCCCTAAGCGCTTAAAAAGCTGACTGGTCGAGCTTGTTTTCAGCTTATACACACCAAAATCGCACACCCTCAACAGCTCCTAAACACTAGGCTTGCAGGCGGTCACAATTCTCACACAATTTTCATATCCTGTTCAATGATAAAAATTAAAAAAAAAAAACATTTTCCAGTTCAAAGTGTAAAGTTTTATTTACAGCAGATCTCATCTCTCGTTTGTCGCGCTATCTTTATTCTATTTTTTCTTTTTTTTTCACATCCCTCTCCACCTTTACGGCAAACCCGCCATATACCGATGATCTCAACCCCAACTCGAAATAAGCTCCTCATTCTTTCTTGTTGATACAAATTAAAAAAAAAACGAAATAAATCCCGAGAACTGGTCTTAGTGCGAATATTTAAAAAAAAATAATTTGAACAATCAATCACAATCATATTTTCCTTTACAAGTGTTGCTCCCTATCTTCGTTTGTTCTTCCCATTTGACTTATGTTGCCTCGTTATTTTTTTTTTGGATTTTAGTTGCTGTATTAGTACAAAACGGAAATTTTGTCCTCGAATATATGCACCAGAGAAATTTTGGGGACCCGCACAATCTGTGTCGCCCTATCAATTAAAGCCTAACGTTTATTCAGTTGAAGAGTGTGTGTGTGTGTGTGTATGTGTGCGCGGGCGCGTGTGTGTTCTGAACTCCGGTGGCTTTCTGTTAGGTTTATTGTTTGCAAGTATGCGCGTCTACATTAGCGATGCACTTCGAAACGCTATAAACACACTCCAACAAGTGTTGAGGTTAAGTGGATAGGCATTGAGTTGCATTAATTGCTTTATCCCATTTTCCTGCCCGTACGCTCTCACATCAATTCGCAATAAAAGATGGACTCAGACGGTTCATTAGGCGTTGTAATAGGTCGGGTGAAATGAAGGATAAGAATGAGTGCCTGACGATAATGAACCTAAAATGGCACCGGATGAGATCAGATGATGGCGAGTGGTGAGAAGAGCGAATTGACATAAAGCACACACAGCAAAGGAACTAAACGATCAACCCAAAATATGCCATTAGCTAAATGTGACGATCGACTTCTCCACACTTGTGTGTTGTGTGTTTATACCGTCCGATTTGCATCCCGAGTTACATTTTGTTTCTCCCGTTTTTTGCACATGCTACTAAAAGTATAAGTTTGATATCACTACACACATGCGTTGCTTAGAGCTCCCGATCGCCATTTTGTAGCAGCTATGTGTGTCTGTTTTTGTTTTCTCTTTCCTTCTCGACCCGTTATATTTTATCGGTATGTATAATGTTTTGCTAGCAATACATACATTGCAACGATTTGTTTCCGCGAACCATACACACACCACACCACATTCGGCACGGTGTTCTAAACTCTCTACTAATATGTCATATATCACACTTAGCGCCAACCAAAAGTTAAACCGAAAACCTATTGGGAGTTTGTTTTTAGATTTTAGAACAACGCAAACAAACGCAGCAGATGACAGCACAATGGTTCTGGGCGATGCGACAAGAAAACAAAACTTTTTAAAGCAAATGATAGTACAACATTATATCTGCGAGTTTTTTGTCATAAAATGGAACATAATTAATTAAAAATATATGCAATAAACGATAGCTTGAATGAACTTTTGATTTTAATCACAATTAGGATAGCAAAAACAAAATATTTCCTTTTTAAAAACAATGTGAACCAGAGCGACTTGAAATCGAAATTGTTCAGTCTGTCATTGCTTATTCGTCGTGAAGTGAACTCTCGCGATTTTAGCTGTCACTCCTGATCGGGAGTTGTCGTCGGAGCCACAATTGTTTAATATTTCGTTGCGACAGCTGCTGCGAATTGTGTTTATGGTCGTGTGCGTTGTTCTAACAGCTAAAAATAACCTTTAAAAAAACACAGTTTCTGTCTTCGTGGGCGCACACACACACACACAGCTGCCGTACTATATATCCCTGCTATTATATATTGCTATATGCGTTTCTTAATTTTTTAACTGTTTTTTTTCTTCTTTTTTGTTTAATTGTGTTTTAGCACCGTTGCTTACGCACACACACGCGCGCACGCACGCACACACACACACACCAACACGCATACTATTTTCTCTTGCTCGCCCTTAATCCTTGACTGTTCCGGCTACGTTTTCCACTAACTATGTACATGCCCCGATCAGTTCATCCCGTGTGTTTGTCACTGCTCGAATCGACCTGGCTGGACGCCATCGCTTGGCAAAGCCGTCCACTGCCTTATCCATCACCTTACTGTGCTAATATATACCAAATCCGCCCGAGAACCGCCCGTTTTCCCTGGCTGACACGCTTGCAAATACCCGCGCGGGCTTTTATTTCGAAAACCACCTGGGCCCCGGTAAAAGGGGCGCTCCAGGGTTGCTGGATAAATTCAGCCAATCCGCTCCGGTGAGGCACATTTGCTCGAATTTATCGCTACTCGACAGCCCCCCACTAAAATTTCGATTTCCCCAACGACCAGCCGACGAGAACATCGCGCAACTGAATGTGTGTGTGTGTGTTTGGGTTGTTTGGGTGTGTATAGACCTCTGTTCCGGGCGTCCATGCCTGTACGGGTTTGTTTGTTGTTATTGCAGACCGCTTCTAATTAGCATTATGTACAGGAGGTTCGATTAATCGGGGGGTTTCTTGTTTTTTTTTTTGACATATGTCACTAGCTAGTCGAATTTTCATACGTGTTTTGCTGCGTATTTAGCTGTGTATATTTTGTTTGTTTGTGGGTGTGTGTGTGGGTGTGCCGTCGCCCTGTTCCTTTCGGTATTTTTGTGGTATGGCTTTAGCTTTGTTTGTTTTTGCTGGTGCTTGCTTACTCCCCAAACTAACCCCACACAAAGCACAGAATGAAGAGATCCTGGAGTTTCGTTGGCCCTCACGTGCCATTCCATTCTGCACAATCAATACGCGCAACAGTAAGGTAAAAAACTAGCATGAAAAAAAAATATGGAAAGAACGCGAAAACAATTTGATGCTTTTCATAAAAGCTCCCTAGTGTCTAGGGTTAGCTGAGTAAGGATAATATACATTTGTCACAATAAAATAGAAACATTTTCAAAGCAAAAAAATCGATCAGAGTAAATTAAAACAGAAAAATATCGAGCTCCAAGTTTAAAAGCGAATTAAAGCTTGCTCCGAACGATTCACTCGCTGTTAGATTCGCTGTTGCCACCCTCTTCCTACGCGTCCTGGTTGCAGCGCGCCGTTGTTTCCTTTTGTTTGTTTTTATCTTCCCATTCTCGGTACGGGTGCTGTTGCGCGGTAAACCGCACGCGTACAACAACAAATCAACAACGATTGCACACAGCCTGCGTGATACGGTTGCGTGAATGGTTTGCGTTCACCGTCGCCGTATCGTCCTTCCAAAAAGTTCCTTCCTTCGTACCTTTATCATCCAATATTTCCCCAATTTTCGTTTAGTGTCCTTCGAGCACGGACTAAGCAATAGGGGGTTTCTCTTTCGGCGGAGGATTCAGGGCGATAGCGTCTCTGTGTCTGTGTGTATATATATGTGGGTGCGTGTTTTGTTTGTTTAAAGTTTAGTTCTTGCATTGTTACAAATTGGAATTCCACTAATCACCAGGATGCTCCGGGCAGCTACGATTCACCTCAAACCATTTGTCGATGCATCTGGTAATGGTGGTGGTGTTGGTGAAAGCGAGAGGATTAAAATACGAAATATTATTAGTATACTAGTTGTTTAAAACATAATCCATAAAAAGGTGGAATAGAGTCCCGATTCATCCGTTTGTTGTGAATTAAAATTTATTTTATATCACATCGACTATCTAAAAGATTCACTAATGCTTTTAGATTTATGAATCATGAAAAATCGAAGCTTTCTTCAAGTTTCTTCAATTTATATTGATTCATGAATACTACAAAAAATCTTTTTCATTATTTAACATTTTGGAATAATACTTTTTTATGATCAACAAAATTTTATTGCGTACACCTAGTAGTAAAGTTAGGTGTTATAAAATTCATAACATTATTACTAGATCCAATTAATTGTATCAGAGTTCATAAATCCCCATCATCTCAAAAATAGAGATTTAGAATTATTCATTCAATTCAAAGAATGTTTCAGATTTATTAATCTGAATCAGATTCTGCAAAAATTACATTAAGCAATAATTTCAATTGTATGATATAAGAGTTTGGCTCTCTAACTTAAGGCAGAACAGACTCCATATTATTGAAGAAACAACCATTAAACTATTATGGAGTTGCGAGAGTTTCTAATCGATCAAATTAAGCTGAATTGGAGCTGCCAATACGACGAAATGTCGTTATCCTTACAAAAATAAAATTAAATAAATAAATAAATCGCCAAAACTTTGGTGGAATATACTATCATTTGCGATAGAAGGTTCTTCTACGCATTTGGATGATTATTATTCGATTTATTGGTTTTGTGATTGCTTTTTAAGCATTTGATCGAACTATGCAATGTTTGAGATCACTTTTCATACTCCATACAGAACGTTTAGAGAACGATTTCCAGGTTTTATACACCGTATAACAACCACATAATCAAAACGTTGTATCTCAATCTATAAAACAATGATATTCGTGTTCGATTTAAAAACTGATCAGGAAACAAAATGCAATCATAGTTCCAAAATGGACACTCTCGAATGAATGGGGACTCAATGCTACCTGTTTACCGTACGCCCTTCGTTTCCGCTTACCCTTTATGGTAGATGCATAAACATGGTAGTCTAGCAATGATATCACCAGGACATAGATCCTCTAAACAAATGACACACTCGCCTTTTGCATCGGCTAAACAGTCCTCTGTAAATGGGGGAAAAAGGAAAAGAGAAAGAAAAACACGCACGTTAGAACGACATGACCCGGGACGCATAATTGCGCACACACTACCAACCATTATATGATAGACGAGGCTTCGTTAGGCACATTACTAAATGACACTCAAGGTCATCAGGTGTCACAAATTTGCTACATACTGGACATTTTATACCTGTGGTAAAAGAAAGAAGAAAAAACGGAGAAAATTAAATGTGAAAATGCTAGCTAAAAATCCTTCGGGAGGTATTATTGACGGTTTCTTTTTTTGCGAAGTAGAGTCTGGACTCCAATGATTCCTTCACGCACAAGAAGCACCCAGGCGAGATGTTTATGGTTTTTGGTTTGTTCATTATTGATTTGGTGTAAATGTGTGTATGATGTTTTCTGTTTTTTTTGTTTGTACTATAACCATGTTGTTGCAACCAACCTCCTCCTCCACCTTCTCCCGCTCTGCCTCTTCCTTCCTCTGCTTCTTTTGCCCCCCGGCGGAACAGTGGGCACAAACAAACGAAACAAAAACAAAACAGAAAAAAAGAGAGGAAAACTCACCATTTATTGACCAGATATGAGTAGGTAGTGATGTTGCGTACACTCTTCCCAAAGCAAGTGGAGCACTAGCCGCGGCATTTTCTTCCGCTGAGCTACTATCGGGATCGGGATTAGCGGATGACATTTCGTACGGTGCGCCTACGAGAAACAAACATACGAGGGTTTTTTTTTGAAACGCGATATGGGATGAGATGGGCGAGTAGTAGGGTCCTCTATTATGGTAACTGCACACAAGCAACATTGCGGTATGTGTGGGAAATGGGAGGGTAAGGGTGCCCGTGTGGTAAAGCGCGTTGAAAAAAAAAACAAACACACACAAACACACACATGAAGAAAGCACTACGCAAAGCTACTGGTGACGATTCGGGTTTTGTATGCAACCGCGAACCCGATGCCCAGGGTAAATGGTACATGGCCCCAAACACATACAGACTACACCCCCGGCACTAGGCATTGCGTTTCGTTCCAGGTCCCCGGTAGTACGTGCAGCAAAGAAAATGGGCACCATACCTGCCGTGCCGGACACGACGTCGCTGCTACTGCTGGTGGAGAAGGTGCGTGCTCTGGGACTCTGCTGTCCACCATTCGCGGTGCTCGCTTTTATTCCCATTGCCTCGGGTTCATTCAAACACACCAGAACCGCCCGAAAGCTTGGCCGCTAGCTGCTACTACACCCGCCGATCCGTCTCCCTTCTGGACCAGTTGCTGCTGCACAAGATGTCACCAACTGGTAGTGGCCGCCGGTTTGTCAACGCCTACTGCGATCGAACCTCTACAAATGAACGGCAAATTAGAAAGGAAACATCGGTTCAGTGAACAGTGTACCCAGATACCATCACGTTGCAATGACGGGTAGGTGGAAGAAGCAACAATAAAAACGCATTTAAAGAAGATGGCTGCTGTGATGTGCTTTCCTTCCATCCGATTCCATGTTTCTCCACCGCCAAGGAACGTTTTTTTTTGCCAGAGTGCGTGCGTGTGTGTGTTGATAGACCGTTGTTTGATTGGTGCATTTTCCTTGCCCTGGTGATGTTTTGCCAGCTGGGATCAAGGCCGGGAATATGGGTAGTTAACACTGTCGAACCGCTAGACAACAAAGAGCCGTACGTCCGGGGATCTTCTGGGCGGTGCGCATTCAGGTTTCGGCAAACACTGCACACACCCGTCGTCCCTTGCCACAGATAGTTCTGTAGAGATGCATCACCTCTTTGCCCCATCCACCGGAACGTTCTGTTTGGCGACGCGACTACGACAGCTAGACACAAAGCGTGCAGTTGTTGGCCTGCTTTGCACGTAAAATCTCTCCACTTCCACACACAAACACACATGCACACGCTCGATTGTGGATACCTGCCGGCGGGTGGGAAGAGGGGATGGAGGGATTTCTGGTTCCACACTGAATCACCACACTCCCCTACCCCACCCGGACCACTTCCTGGCGCTTATTAGATAAACAGAACGGTAAGGGACACGGCCGAAACTGACCGTGTTGTAATTGGCTTCCGCTTTTCTGCTGCTGGGTTGAACACGCTGGGTTATGTGAATGTTGGCTCGGTGTGTTGATCGACAAATTAGTTCCCTCCGAGCGGTGCGGGGTGTGGAAACGATGGAATGGCAGGTGGAATCGGTTCTTTTGCGCCGTGTTCTTTCTTCGACCACCTAGGATGTTGGCGGGGCGGGGAAAAAAGCCCAATAATGATTATTGCACAAGGTTTTGCTCTCACCCGTATTATAATACACACACAGACACTGGTTGGGCGCTGCAACGCGAATGGGGTGCTGGGTTTGACGTTTCTTGGCTGAATGCGCTGCTCACTGCTCACCACTCACTGCTCACACCTCTGTGTGCTTGTGTTGTGACAGGCTGAAACACAACACTTGCGGGAAACCTTTTTCTGCACTGGTTCACTTTGACTTTTTTTTTCACTCCCCCATACACGTACACGTGCGCACTACTAGCAGGAATACTTTTAAGCCCCCTTTTCCTTCGGGGATGTGTTTGAACGGTTACAAACAACGTCACTCACAAAGGACTCGCCTCACTGGTCCACGATCCTCACACGCACTATTATAGCAATGGTGCCGCCATCGTCATGTCGCTATCGGGCTCACCTACTCCACCTCGCACATCCACACGCGCGTGTCCACCAGTGTGGTGGTACAACGCGAACACACTCGGTAACCTCCCGCTTGAAGATCAGGTCAGATCAAGTACAAATTTCGCATCGCTTTCGTGAGATGCTGTGTTCACTATACAATTCTTTCAAACACACACACAGTTAGCGGGTTCACGACAGAAAAAGGCGACGATGACGATCAAAAACAAAGAAAGAAAAACTAAACAAAACAGCGTGACTTTTCGTTCCTGTCGCAAAGTTTACACCACTAAAAACTGTTGCCAACTACGGTAAGGTACCCTGCAAATGAGATGAAGAGAAGAAAACGTGAGAAAGAGATTAGAAGCTTTTTCGTCTGATGTAGAAATAAATTGTTGCTTGTTGTGAGTATGTGTGTATGTAAGTGTGATTTACATCGCTTCCCACCCACCCAACACCTTCAGCAAAAGCTTGAAGAAATCAGCAGTGTGATTATAATGAAGAAAATTCGCCCCGTTACCCTTCTCACTACCGTGATGCTCACACTCACAACCGGGGATTAGGTGAAATGTCAAGTTCGCACTAAAAACAACACACAACACGCAAAAGCTAATCTGCACAAACCCATCCAAAACAAATCGCTTCCCTACATACGAACATCACATACACACGCATACAAGCAGACCTATTAAAGCCACCTTGAAAATAAAGACGCGTTTTTATTCCCACTGCTCACAATTCGATGTTGTGTCCAAGTGTGCATGTGTGCGTGTTGTTATACTCAAATTTCTGGTTGTGGGTTTTTTGATCGCGGAAATCATGACACACATGTACGATCGCGAATGTGTGCAGAATCCGGTTACGAATCGTCGGTGTTACTGAAGCGAATAGAAAAAGAAACAAAGGGATTTTCCTTTCGCTGACCGGTTGCGGGGCAGATCGTTTGACAGCAGGCGAGGGTTCTTCTTCGGGGGGGCAAACAAATGCGCTGCCCGCTGTTGTAACCCCGTTCGACAGGACCGGTTTTGCCACCAGGTCCGAAACCGAATCGAAAACCTTCGTTTTAGCGACGGGGGAAACTAAAGCCAAGGCGCAGTTTCGGAACAGCGAAAAACTAATCCATGAAGGAAAACAACCACACAGCACTAGCTTGCCCGGAACTGAATGTTGAAACTGGACGGGGGTTGCGATAAGGGAGCGTGCTGTACGTGAAAAGGGTTCAGCCACCGCGCCATGGTGTGGGTAGAGATCAGCACAGTAAAGAGTTGATAATCCGTCACACACAGCACATTTTCAAGATCGTGCAGACACAAACGGAACGAACATTGGTTACACTTCCGCACCAGTGACGATTCGTATCTGATACATGTTTAAATGTATGCGGAGGGTATTTGGTGTACATTGGGAAGGGTGGGGGATGCTGTTGTTTTTGTTTGCGTTTGATAATGAAATAAGGGCAACCACTTCATCGTGGCAATCTCTTTCTAGACGTGGGATAAGGTTTTTGAGAGACAAGCATGGGGAGATAGTAGAAGAGACACATCGAGACATTCGGTGCAGTTTCTCCTATTCTTGGTTGACCGATTGACTTATGGTACGGAACAATTAAATATAGTTTGATCTGCATACATGCACACATCTACGGAGAAACATTCCCATACACCATGGCGCGAAGACTAGCAATAAAGGAAGATGTCGCCGTATATTTATAGAGGCTTTGGACCTTTCGATTTGTGTTACTTGCTGTGAAGTTGTAGCCGGGGCAGTTTTTCCAGACATTTCCGAACGCCTTCTCGAATGTATCTGTGAAGGAATGTTTGTGACCCTGTCATATCTGGTAGCCTCAACTTGATGTCCAACTTTCTGGGAACAATAGCAAGTGCGATTTAGGAGTTATTACAACTTTTATTTCTAACAACCACAGAGACGCGGATGTCCGTATCAATCAAAAGATACAGCTGCTTCAAATGACAACAATTCCATTTGACAGCTATCTTCACAAAAAAGGGGAAATACGCCGGAAACGAGCTGCCCCAAAAGGTTGGAGAGCTGTCTCACCCACTGAAGGAAGGTTCCGGACTTCTCTAGCACATACACACCTACACAAGCGTACCAGCGAATTAGATGCGTAGATACGCACCTTCATAATCGTACTATCTTTTCTTTTTTTACGACGGAAGTAATGTATAATCGACCAAAAAGGATTCCACAGTACTATCGACAACTAACGCATGTTCATACACAAACGTACACATGAATTTGTTTTTACGTGTTGTAAAGTTTTCTGCTTTAGAAACCAATCTCTAGTATGTGTGATGTTGGAACCGACTTTGCGTGTGTGCGTGTGTGTAAATTTACTCGCAGTTTTTTTTCTCTTCATACTTCTATTGTGTTGTCTGCGATTCTGTGAAACGAAGGAAATTTAGTCCCTTAGCGCACACACCAACACACAATGCACAGGGGCACAGTGACACTTCTGACACCGAAATGAGGAAGTGAAGGGACACAGGACAGTATTCTTTTTTTTGTCCACCCCGTACCTATGGGTATGCGCTTTCAAAGATTGAGCATTGTTGTTCTGGAACCTCTGGCACTGACGGCTTTTAAGAAGTGCTCACTCTACGATTTGACCAGCAATGAGGCAACGAAAAAAAAACTAATCGAAAACTGAGAAAAAAAATGGTAGAATTGAACCGTACCGATCCGAACGAAAACGAGCACAACCACTTACTATTGCGTTGCTGTTGAAATTCGTCGTCTTCGCAGGGGGAAGAATGGGACGGCGAAGGGAAGGTTGGAAGCGGTTTAACATGAAACGGATGGACGAACAAAGGAGGGTTGTTTTCGATGTGTTGTTGGAATTAGCAGGAGAAGCAAGGGAACCAGGGGAGGTAGCACACACACTCCCACACACAAACACACGGACACATTTTACACACATACACACATACAAACACACATGCACAGACTGACCGTGCTGTTGCGAGAGTGCGTATTTCGATGGTGTTCTTGTGTGTGGAGCAAGTTAGTGGCGATGTAGTGGGCCACCCTTTCCAAAACCCTTGGCCATACGGTAAAAAAACCACCCGCAACCATCACATCCACCAGCCACGAAGAAGAAGGGTTTCTCCCGTGTTGGGACACTATCCACTTACCATCCGTTTTCCCTTCCCCGACGTGCGTTTTTGCGGGCGTACCAGTAGACGGTCGCTTCTGCCCTTTTTGTAGTAATTATCCTCACTTTCCTGTTCCGGCACTCACGGAAAATCTTCACCACAGAACAATCTGCTCACTGCTGCTGCTGCTGCTGCTGCTACCTCCGTTGCAACACGGCACTGTTCGAGTTCTGCACAGAATGCTGCTTTTCTTCGTACGGCTTGCGGGGACCACGGCTATCTTTTCATCTTTCAAACACACTCTGCCCAGACATCCGACCGTCTCGAGCGCACGCACACTAACACGTACCGAAAGCCCAATTCCGTGTGTTTTTCTTTGACCGAGCGTGCGAGGTAGAGTTTGTGTGTGTGAGCGATGGTGACTTCGGAACGGGCGGTCCATCACTACGATATCGCTCCGGTGGAACGGTCGGTTCCACAACACCTGTAGTGGTGTACTCACCACGACGGAGCGGTGTGGTGAAATTGTTCATACAGCTGGTCAAACATAAAGTTGTACACAGCAAAAACACAATTTAAATGAAAGTAGGTAAAGATCCTGGCTCAACTTTAATTCAATGGTCCTGCTCCAAAAACAAAAAAAGTTGTAGCAACATTTGAGCGCAAAAAAACAGATTTTATTGTTTCACAACCATAATATTCATAAGCAGTATGAATAATCAGCTCATGTGGCTTGACAGCTGATAGTCAAGTGAACAAATTGTGCTTTTTGGAAAAGTTTTTGTCCAAATTTAGACCACCTAAACTGTAGGGGAGTTTGGACCAGAGCTCTTAGATCGAATACATTTTGCAGGTAATTTCACTCTCTTCTATTTGGTCTATTTTGTTTTGTTGGTCGATTTTCTTTCAATTATTTACGGAAGATTTTTGATTCAAATCTACGTTTGATAAATGCTTCAATTTGCTCTTCGTTTTCTTAATTACTATGGTACGGTAAGCGATCCGCTCTCCCAACTGTCTAGAAGATCAGCGTTGGTTTGTTTTGTTCTGTGATGTTGTCTCTCCAGCAAGGCAGATGATATCTATTATTTTACGAATACAGTAATTAAGATCTTCGTGTGAAAATCTTATACTATAGTCTTCAATTGCTATCAAATGTACGCTTTAAACGAACAGCGCACATCGTAGATTAAAGTTTAAATTTTTGTAATACGCCAATTTTTTCCGAAGCAGGTTTATGTGCAAGTTTGCACTCAGTTGACTGTAAATGCTGGTTCGGATTAATTCTTTTGTTGTTTTTATCGGTGTTGAACGAAAGAGCGAGAACGGCGTATAATGAAAACAAAGCGAGAACATTGCGAACACTTCTCAAGTGGATGTTACACGTAAAGTAACAACAGCGAGAAAGTTTAATACAGACCAGCTCAACAGAATTAAACAAATAATAAGTACATTGTTTTAACTTGTTTGATAAAATCTTTGGATGAAATTTTAAACATTTTTTTAAGTTGAATAAAGAAAAAAAGTATGAGGCTTTATATTAAATTGGTTTGCGTTCAATGCAAAGAATGAAATTGAATTTGACGCGGGAAAGACAGTATTAATATAAAATTCTGTGCTACATACTTCCATGAAGTTGTTCGCCGTAAGGTCAAGTAACAGACCTTTAGCCACATCAGTCGTCCGATGCACCATGTATCCGCTTGGGGCGTTTTGTGGGAACATGTCTTAGAGCTTTTCATGGCTCTGGAAAGCATGACTTTTAAGCGAGCTGCTTCTTTTATAGTTGCATGCCCAAGGATGTCAGCCGAAGGTCTGAGGTTATGCTAATTTAGCGGTCAGCAACGAGCACTTTTAGTGCACAGCAATCAGGAAACGGTGCAAGCGTGCAAACGAATGCAATGCACCAACGATCATAAAACGATTTGCATTCTTTTATGACCGTGTGCACAATGGTTCATTCCTCAGGTTTATTGAGTCGAGTAATAACTACAGCATATTGAACGGATAGATTGGAAACATGGTTAAACGACATGCACTTGGGCCATGAGTTAATTCAAAGAGCCGGACGAACTTCTCCGTGCAGTGTTCAACAAAAGCGACACGACACATGAGATCGAGGCGCTCATGGCTTTACTTTAAATGGAAATCGTCCAGTTATCATTTTAACTTAGGGCTGCCTAAAGGCCAAGGCGCGAGGCGTTCCCTCAAGACTTTTCTGTAAAGGTTCTTTGAGGACATTAGTTGTCACGTGAACTCTACGGCAGTGCAACACGACAAAGAATGTCCACTGGACAAGGCATTGCAGGCCCTTTTTATAGTGATTTTCCGCATGCTACGATCGCCTGAGGTCGTTAAAGGAGTTAACATTTATGATGCGTATTGATTTGCTTTTGTTAAATAGTTTTATTGCTCTTTGACGCATACCTAGAACTGGAGGTGAGTCACACGTTCGTTACGGCTATTCCCTGAATGAATGATTGATGATTGATTTGGATTTTTTGTTGAGACGTTGGTTTCTTCCATCATAAAACTACAATCCAAAGTAGTACTCCACCACATGTAACCTCTGGAGAGCTTTTATTACCTGTATCACCTGCGTTTCCCAGATAGAAGATAGTTCCTGTAGTGTCCTCTTCTCGAGATGAGACACCATGGCGCAAATTTTTATTGGTAGCAAAGGGCGTTGAGAGTCATTGTCATTCTTACAGGTGTCCGAGTGTTGCAACTACATCTAGCATTTTTTTCTAACAAACCAACTATTCCAAAGCATCCAAATGCAAGTAATCAGTTACTGGTTGCGTCGCAGAAGCTTCGATGCTGGTTGAGGTGATTTGTGGATGCACCATCATCATCATACAACACACACTCTTCTCGTACCGATGATGACGGTGCAATGGTCAACGGAGAGCTGAGGTTCCGTTTTATATTCGGCGCATGCTCAGCTAGCGATTGACAGATGAGGCCTATTTTATGATGTATATCTCAATTACCCGTTAGATAATTGATAAGTCATGCAATTGAAGGTTGGAGATGAAGCACCGGTTCGGCCACCAGGGAAGCGGGGAGAATTATTCATGGTTTTATTGAGCATTTATTGCCACAACACATTTATTGCTTATGCAGATTTTCATTTTAATGATTTGGTGGACTCAGTTATTGAATGTTACGATGCATTGGTCGGCGTTGGGGGTGGCAATGAACCAAGTGAATGTTTGGTCATTTCGCTGCAACCATGCAATAAACTGGGATGGGTAAAGGTTCAGTAAAGCAATGTACAGTTACTTCTGTTAGAGTACGTAGGGATCTACCACGAGCTTGCTGGAAGTATTATTATTATATTTAAAACATACGCTATACATTTGTAGTAGTTGTCTTAGATTGAGTTGATTGAGTGTGTGATAGTATGTAGGCAGAGTAGACGGCCGACAAGTGCCCCGTCCACTGAGGAACTTTGAGAAGTCATCAAAAACACTGAGGACCTTGGCGCACTTCCTTCCAGCTAATGCGATCCCAACAATCGACGTGATCTATGGTGATTGAAGAATGCTTTATTCTAGAAGGATACCTTGAGGTATTTTGGAGGTGACTTTAGAGATAGCTGAAGAATTCGAAAGATTCCTTGCGTTTCTCTTCCTGCAAGTACCCCTAATATCCTCAATGACCTCAAGTGCTCTAGTAAAAACGATAAATATGGCAATGGCTAAACAACTCGCCTTCTCAAATCTAAAATCGGAATCTTAACTAAATTAGGACGGTATTAGAGTAAAACTCTCAACCACATACTACCGTGACGCATGTGGTCGAACAAAAAAAAAATATAGTGTCACAGTTCTACATTCCAAAGGTATTATTTTAATGATCATTAATTGACAAATTAAAAGTAAATACTTCTTTTACGTATTATATTTGCGTATTTGCCTAGAGCTTAGCCGAAGCGTCACATATTATTTATCTCGCAGATTTATTGCATGTAACCCGTAGTCGACTATAAAAGGTTCTTCCGAGCTCATCAAACTAGACAGTTGCAGATGCTTAGGCGAGCTGGTCACAGCTCCTAAGTAGCTGTGGCTGTCGACTAAAATCTCTAACATGCGTGTGAGCAATTGTTTCACGATCCTTGCAGGTCTTGGATGGCCAATGAAGTAATTGACCGTAAATTAAGTAATTGATGTACAGAAAGATCGATATTGGTTCTCTCCCTCTCTCTTCTTGACTTGTTGATACCACGTACTTGGATAATAAGCTCCCAAATACGGAGGAAACGATCAGGAAGGGGTTCGATTTCTGCTCTTGCCGTGCGAGGAGTGGCTCACCATCGCCTCGACCGCTTCTTTCCCCTAACATTCCAATGCACTGTTACTATGAATCGATGGCCTCGATCGTTTTATGACATGTTACTCATTGCAAGTGTCATTTACCTGAATCATTGCTAGCAAGTAGTGATGGGCAAAATGGAATCGGGGATGATGGGACCAATGGAATTTTTTTTTTTGGAAAACTTGAGGAACTTAAGGCAAGTAGAAAATTACGAAAAAACTCTAGGCTTCAACTTCTAAAAATTTTTTGATGAAAACTACTAAAAAGCCTCTTTAAACGAAGATAATTGCAAACACTTCAATCCCAAAAATATAAGTGCATATTCCGTAACCATCGGAAGCCTCCACCTCAGTTTGGGCCTACCAAGCCTTCTCTGTCCATGTGGACGGCCTTAGATCGAGACAGTGGCGGATTACCCTATAGCCGGAGCGAGCGGCTGCCTAGAGCCTGGGCGTTCCGAATGTCTTATTAGAAAAATGATGGCAAAGCCAACACCGTTCCGAAAACGAGGCTTTGCAAATCCTTTCGCTGCTCGTCAAACGACACCCATGGGCCTTAGTCGTTAGTACAGTCGTCAGTGTACCTCACACATCTGAGAGGGCCTCATGATTATTCTTCATATTCCAGGTCAATAGGGCCCCAACATTTGAAACACCTAGTCGAAAAAACGTAAAAGCTCATCAATATTTCATACCTTTTTGGTTGCCATAGCTTTTTTCCCCTACTTATTCACTTTCGATCGTAGAGAAAACATTACTTTTCATGAAATAATCTACGATTGTAGAGGCCTTCCGATGGAATAAACATTATATTCTCCTAAAAATATAAAAAAAACTTCAACACCGGAACTTTTTTACTTCAATCCGGACTCACTCTTCCAGATTTCCCATCACTAAGGCGATTTACTATAAAAGATCTAGCCGCGTTCATGTTAGCTTGCCAGTTAGGTAGATTTACAGAGCCTTCCGGAGCTCTTCAAATCTGCCCCACTGGCGCACAAGCAAATGACAAGAAATCTGGGAAATCTTTAGTATTATTCCGTTCATCAAAATATCCCACACAATGAGGGGCTTACAGAAAATGCAAATGAGACATTCAGATAAAGAATGTGAGGAATGCAATGAAGCTGAAAATCTTAAACACAAACGAGCAATGTGCCCAAACATTAGATCCAAATGGGACATTTTTCTAAAAATATCATTGGAATTTACAGCTATCAAGAAATAAGCGTGGGAGGATTTAGTCTTCCGAGATTCGAACAAAGACAAATATATACATTTGAATTTTTTTATGAACTATGAAAATGAAAATAGCAGCAAACTTTACAATTTAATTAGTAAAGAGCTACTAACGCAGGATTATCAAACAAAATCATTAAAATCATGTTAGCTGTAAGTTGAACGAACTAGAATAAAATATTTGTTTAAACATTTCAATTGAACATAATTATTACAAAATGCTTAAAAATAAAAAGTCTAACCACACACCTGGTCAACGAACAAAGAAAGAACACCTAGAGTCGACGAACAACGGACCAGTGCCATGCCGCGCCCCTGGGGCGGTGTATGCCAAATAATAAAAAAGAAAATCTGCATGTGCAATAAATGTGATGCGGCAGTAAATGCTCCATAAAAAAATAATTACCAACAACCGCTCCCTGTGGCCGAGCCGGAGCATCGTGTCCAAGCGTCATTTGCATGACTAACCAATAAGCTTACGGGAGATGAAGAAATACGTCTATTTATCTATCGCTAGCTGAGCCCTTGTGACTGCACATGTGATGTACCGCTTGTGCAGATTTAATAACTACAATTCCAATCACTTCAAACGGACTTTAAGCTCTTGCTAGCTGGTGCGGGTTGCATGATGCCCCACTGCGGATGACTGGGAATTCAGGGCTAGTGGAACACAGTTTACCAAATAGCAGTCTTTGTGTTACTGTCTAACGTGTAGATTTATCATTTATACTTTCCACAATTAGTTAAATTGAAAACATTTCAACTGTCCATCTCACGACCTGTATAACAGTTTTGGGGGAAACCTCTAAGAGAGGATCCGCTTAAAAAAATTGGAGGTTCATACAGAGGAACAGATGTTATCGAAGCATGAATAGGGTAAAATCCTCAATTTGGCACAAGTTAATAATAAAAATAAGTTAGAAATTCCGTTACGTAATAAATAGATGGTCCCTTTTATAGTTGCAACGAACAGAAATGAAAATGATTTTGGTATTTGTGCTCAAACGATGACACAGATGGTGGCAAGACCCTTAGAAAGCCTTAGATTTATTGTTGCCCTCCAAAAATGAGTTTAAAATACTTCATTTATTTCGTTACGTAATAAATGGATGATTCCTTATATAGTTTTAGCGATTATACATTGAAACGATGATTATTCATCAGTGCAATTGCGAATTGGAATTGCGTGTTGTATCTATTGCTGGTTACACCGGGCCAACTATAAAAGGATCAGCAGCCCTCAGCTCGATCGGCATTCAACATTGTCTCTAGAGCCACAAGGAGCTCTCGAGAGCATGTTGAGTGTCTCAAATCTCTTTAAAATACAAACATGCTGTTCAGCCCAAGCAGAAGCCCATTGCCATTGCAAGGTTGTGTAACATGTAATGCAATCATACAGCTATAATAAGGTTAAGAAAAATTTGGATTGTTACTAATGCAATCGAACAATTGGGATGGAATCATTTAATGGCTTATTAGACCTACCGATACCTTAATTAATAGTTGCGTGATTAATTCGATAGCTCTTGGTACAAAACCGGATGCTTATATATCTTGGGTGGGATGGACCTCCCTTGCCCATAGTACAGTACATTCCCTCATTGCACAATCTTGTTATAATCCTTCTGACTCACTTCCGGCGACAGCGAGGTTTGTTCTTGGTGAGCTATCGAGACCTCGAGAGGAAGCGCGACAACGGAAATACGATCTTCAGTAGACGAAAGACCACCCAATATTTGTCGTCGTAACAGGGCAGAACAGAGGATCGTTCGGCAAAGATTTTCGATCAATGTGAATTCTTTATAATAATAATATAATATTTATAATAATTTATAATTCCATCATGAGCGGGCAAAATACATACTTACTTCACGTTCGTTCAGCTCTCCCTCATTCTCCTGAGCGGCCATACACCCACCTCCTCGTAAGTAGTTAAAAATAGCTGTATAAAGGGAGATATGAACTCGCATAATGAGGTGCAAAAATTATAATTTTATTGTGCTTCAAAAAAAAATTACATAAAGATTACATGATATAATAAAAAAACGCTTTTTGGTGTAAGCGGAAAATATGCTACTGAGTCACTTGTGTACTCCTAAGCAAACTAATATAAATTGGATTTCATATAGTGTGTTCAATGTTCGATAAATGTTTATTATATGGCCATCGTAAAAAACAAAATAAAAAAAATGTATGAAATTGTTATCAAGTGGAAAACCCACATTACTTTGCGTACTTCTCAGCAATCTAAATGTTTTCTAATGTGGCCTTTTGTAGAGAAAACAAGAAAAAGTACAGTAATAAAATGGCAATAAACTGCGAAAACTACACTTGTAATAAAACTCAAGCTTATTGGAAGTGCATCTTGGAAGTGTTAAAAAAAGAATGATTTGTTTTCATAAAGATTACATAATATAGTAAAGAATGTTTTAAACGCAAAGGAAATTATGCAAGTGAGTGGCTTGCGTACTCCTAAGCAAACTAATGAAAATAAATTGGATTTCATATAGTGTGTTTAATGTTTGCTAAGCGTCTATAGTATGGCGTTTCGTGAAGAAAAATTGTAATAAAATGCAAAAGCTGCACTTGTAATAAAAAGTTGCAAAAGCTTACTTTACGCTCCAGCTTGATGTCATTGCATCTTGCAATGCTTATATACTATAAGGGTTGAAAAATAATGTTTTTTTTGTTGCTTTTTTGATGTAGCGGTTGTTCATTTGGAGGTTTTCTCCTTGTAATACCCAAGTCCAATGTTCCAATCGTGTGTTTCCGTGTCCAATGAGCCTTTGAGAAAGAAAACAAAATGTATAATTCACAAAGCTTTCACTAAATGACGTATTATTCCTACCTTCGTTTTGTTTAGTTTTCTTCGTCGGTTGGATACTCTGTACGACTGACTTTGGTACCAGTCATCTTCAGATGTTCCATAAAGAGTTTTTCCGCGCGACGCTTGAGTGTTTCCGTTCTTCCGTCGGTTCCCAACGGTATGACTGTACGGCGTGCTAGAGAACGATTAATCGGCGAGTTGTCACTGGACACCGAAGCAGGTGAACGATTCCGACCGTCATAGGACGGTTTTACCATGGTGCTTACGACGGGTGGCTTCGGAGGGGTGGGTGAATCGTGCGTGTACGCCATATGAGACATCCGATTCACGGACACTTGCTGCGCAGCTGGAGCCCGATCTTGTACGCTCGGTTTGTTGTGCAGTGCACGGCTGTCGACGATTCGGTTACGCCACATCGGTGCATGTCCGTGATAGGAGGTGAACGTTTGTTCACCAGCTATCTCCACGAATTTCGGTACCGGATCGGTTACTATCATTCTCACGAATCGGTACCCGTTCAGCAGTCCCGCCAATGGCGTGGTGGAGGTCCATCTACCTTCGCCAATACTGATCACCGTGCCGTGCCGCGACATGTAAGACACGATTTCCCGGTCCGTCACGCTCGGTGAAAGATCGTGCAACTTAACAACGATCGAACCATCGTTCATCGAGACCGGTATCTGGTAGTGCTTCCCATCACACGTCACCATATGCATGGGATTATGCTCGGACACCACGCGGACAGCGACGGCCTGGTCCTTCATGTCGATGAAAATGTTTCTGGACGACGGACGGAAATGAAACCGCTCGATATGATCGCGCCGCAGCTGCAGGTTGGTCATGATGTACGCGATCATGTCCTTCAAAGGAAATTTGCTGGGAATGGCTGAAAAATCCACGCGCAGTGTATTTCCGGTCTCCGACATGGCTTGGCTTCTATTTTAGGCTATTTTATACCGCGAAACACAGAACAAACTCGATACACACGTCTGCACTCGGCGTGCTCTAGATTGAAACTATATTAGTTCAGCAAGCGTCCCCGAAACAGAAAGAAAAGAAAATGGCGCATTGTAGCATCAAGCAAAGTTCGAACACGGTTTCATGACGTCGCACATCCGCCTTTCCTACGATGTTCTAGGCTATTCCATAGGTTTACACTTCGAAAACAGAGACAGAACACAGGCAACCATTCGCTTCTTGATTTTTAAAATTTCAAACAAAGAAACTGTTGTCGCTGGGGGTGTCAAAAGTCGTTAAAAATCATTCCTTCGCTTAAGGATCGTTTAATAGCAATAGGGCAAGTGTTTTGATTCTGTGTTGGTTTTCTTTTTCACATGTTTTAAACAATAAACTATTGTACGTTTTATTTACTTGCTAGACCAACGAGTTGGAGATTTGACATCTGCAACCCATTTATCGCGGAACGAATTTTGGGTAAATGCGATCGGTGGATGCGGAAGAAAAATGAGGATTTTTACGATCGGGTACTTTCAGGGGTTCAATATTTTACGACCCAATGCAGCAGCGATCGTGTTGAGTGGTGATATAGTTGGTTTTTGTAAACTGAAAGAAAAAAGAGTATTTAATTGAAAAAAGAGAGAGCTGTTGTCTTTCACTTGAGGATAACTTGTTTGGATAAATATAATTAATTTTATTAAATAGTTCGTACTTTAAGTACAAGGTCACTTTATTAAATAATTAAATAGTAAAAACAAGAACATAAGAATAAAAAAATTAATTAAAATACTTAATACATATAAATGAATGTAAATTGTTAAAAATTCAATCTGGATTATTATTTGTTGTCTTTTTAAAATGCTTTGAAATGTATTAATGGGGTCTGTTTGCTTGGCGAGTGAGCATTAACCTGTCCTTCATTATAATTCATTAATCTTAATTCATTTACAAATTCATTAGCAGTTTATGACGAAGTGTCAATCCACCCAATTAATGTTGGAGCAATTCGAATATATGAACGTTGGAGCAATTCGAACAATATGATAAAAACATAAAAAAAAGAAATTAAACAACAAGTGGTCGTTTATTTGTTTTACTGTGCAAAAAGTGAAAATTATTTATGGGGAGATAATGGAATACTAAATTTAATAAAAAAACTAAATAACTTATAAATTAGCCTTATTTTCCAATTGTTGACACATTTTCAACGAGGATGATGTCACCAACGCGAGGACCGAGAATAAACCGACCAAACGAATGAGCAAACTAACGAGATTTGTTAGGGTGGATCAAGTGAAAAAAGTGTAACACGGGAAGTAAATTGAATGGAAACATATTTTCTTCTCTACAACCTCGAGCGGTCTTGGCTCGCCTTTTCTGGCTTTCGAATTCGGAAAGTGACCCGAATGGGATTCGATCCTCGGTCCTATAATAGGAACATATACGTTATATTAAGCATTTAAAATTTTTCTTATATATTTTTTGTGCTCATCTGAGAACGCATGGTGGAAGGTAGCAAAACCTAAATACACTAGCATCCCATTAGAGCATTGTATTGTGTGAAGTGGTTGTTTGTCAGCTCTAATAATCGGTTGAGCTCTGTACTAGCTCTTACCGATCAGAAGAGACTGACGATTGGGCCAAGCAATGCTGGCCTTTTTATAGCAAATTTTGGTCAGTTGCTTGGTAAGACGACAACATCCGACGACCATTATATGCCTGTTTACAATTAGTTCCACAGTAAATTAAACACTTGCCCGATGCAGAGTGGATGAAATGAAATCATATTTTGGACAAAATACATATTTTTGTACGTATATTTGAATAAAATAAAATTGAATTATTTTTTTTTATAAACTCAAGGTAATATTTTCCACGTAGTTCACATTGTGAGTTGTGTTCTATATTAAATTTAAGATTATGTTTCTAATGTTCTAATGTTTATGTTTATGTTTATGGAGAAAACTAGTATTTGAGTAGTTGTTTAAAAACTTAAAAAAATGTTGATGGTAGTAACATTAACCTGGAATTTAAATTAAACGATAAGAAAAAAACAAGAAAATATAAAGGAAGGAAAAAAGTAAAAAAGAAAGAAGAGAAGAAGACAGAGAAATATAGAAAAAGAAAATGAAAAAAAAATTAGAATAAAAAATATTTAATAAAATAGAAGGGAAGAAGAATCGGTTTCCTTCAGCTCGTGGGACCAACATAGGACCACATTTCTTATGGAAATAGTCGTGTCTCGAAGCAGAGAGGTTGTAGCAAAAACAAAATTAGGCAAAATTAAAATTTTAGATTTATTTTTTAATAAAACAATTACATAAGTAGCAACAGCAGTCTGAGAAACTGAAAATAAGCAATATGAGAAATATATAGAACAGAAGATAGAAAAATAAAATAAAATAGAAAGAAAAAAAGAAAATAAAGAAGAAGGAGAAAAAAAATTAACTAATTTCGCACAAGTGGGACCAACATATGAGCTCATTCCTAGTGGAACGAATCATGGTACGTGATATCGATGCGTTTGCGAAGCAAACGAAAGAGAGGACGAAACATGGAAATGAAGTCAACATTTACGATCAGTCCTGGCTCAAATTTTTACGACGTTGAAGGGGCAACTGATCGACCGATCGATGTGTGTCATACGCGACTATTCAACGATCGGTCTATCGTTGTTTTATTTTTGTTCTATTCTTTGTTGGCTGATGCTCGACAGCAATACATTACCCGTAATTGTGTCGAAGATCAGCGAAAAATCTGCAAACTAGTGGCAGGTTTTGTGTGCGTTCGGGATTGCCATACTAGCGATGCATGAATGTTAGAAAGATGAAAATTTTATCATAGTTTTGCAATTTAAGATGAAAGAACATCAGCACAGCAGTGGCATTGTTTTGCTATTATTCAAAATCGGCCTCAATTTGTTATTAAATAAAAAACCATTACGGTTGAAATACTTTAAGACTATTTTACTAAAACTCTTGGTGCCGTCTCGCTGATGCATTATATATTTTTACACATAACAATAACAAAAATCCAGAAATTTTGAAGATAATTTACAATTTGTAAAAGTAAGTTTAATATAACAAAATAAACAAATAAAAATTGGTGCTCTGAGAGTTGATCTAAAATGCTGAAATTTTGGGTTTTTTTTTATCTCCTTGTCGTAATCTGTAGAAAGAAAGTTGAGAGGAAGGAGTGACGTATCAAAATAAGTTGACGCAAGCTATCTTCATGTTATGCAGAGTGCTAAGCGGGAGAGCCGGTAACCGAAGCGAAAGTGACACCGATCTTCACACGGCAAGACCGGCGATCGAATCCCATCCGGAACGTTTTTCTGTAGAAGAAAAAAAGGACTGCCGTGTTTTTAGTTGGCCACTCAATAAAAACTAGGAATTTTTATTTTGATAGCTTATTTTAATAACTTTTCGTTTGCTTGGGATTTGAGGATTAAGCCAAAATAAAAAAACTTATAATATGAATAACAAAATAAATAAACTAAATTTACTAGATTTTAAATAAAATTATTTAAACTATAAACATGTGAATGGTGTTCGAGATTGAGTTTTGTTGGGAGTTAATAGCTTTTAAGAATAAAGAGATGCGATTTTTTATTACTCTGCAGCACTTCGTGTACAAAAAAAAAAAACACTCTCCGTTGCATCGACGCCTATATGGCGGACAGGCACGGAGATATATGGCTCCGCAAAAATATGCATCTCTGATCAGATTTTTTTGTGTAATCGTTTGGTAGTGACTGGGATTGTGGGATCATGAATGTTCATTATTCGTGCATTCCACAAAAACCAGTCCGAAGGTTGTTCAGTGTTGAGCCTTTTTGAGTACTTTGCGACTAGCTATACTAGCGATGGATAGGTAGTGGATTTGGAGCGAGTCTCTTGTTTACTTTTCGTCGGACAAATATAAGCAATTATTAACATGTTTTAAGTTGAGCTCCGTTTTAAAGAAAAAAAAAAAAAGATCTTCGCTTCGACAAACAGCTAGTGTAGACAAGCATTTTTGGTATAATATTAAATTGATGAAATTTTCATATTATAAACAAAAATATTATTCTTCTCTTCTTTTCCAACACTTTGACATTTTGGGATGACATTTCGTCTTCTTCGCGCGTTGTGTGATTTTTTTAATATATTTTACATCAAACCACACTCACATAAAAATATAACAATGATCGTGATTATGTTGTGAGGTTCCAAAATCGACAGAGAAGGATGAATGGAGAGAGAGCACGATTCGAGCAGATTGTGACGTGAAGGAATGAATGGAGATGAAGGAACGCCACATTCATGCATAGAACGTCGATGGATTTTCTGCACGTGTCAGCGTTAAGCAATGGAATATGAAGTCTTTTTCTAGGTTAGATCAGTCTTATACCAAGCCCTGACTATTTAGCATAAATTTCTGAAGCCGAGTGTGATTTTGAGGTCTTCAGAGATAAAATTCCATTACTTTGTCGATAGTGGATGTAATGCAACAGTTGATTGTGAAGCTTGAACTATTTGCGCGTGTTCGAAATCGAATAGTTTAGAATAGACGTGCAAGTGTGTGCTTGTTGGTGTGTTGCGGAAAAGAAGAACATAACCTCTAAAGCAAATTCACAATAAGTGAGTGCTGGGGACTGTGCTCGCTGTAACAAAAAGCATTCTTCCAAGCGAATATCCCAAAAAACACTAAAGAAACACACGGCACGGAGAGCAACGTAGCGGATCCCGGAAGGAAAAACCCCGGGAAAACTCGGGAAAAAGGGAACAGAAATCGTAACAGAACGGTAAGAAGAAACAAGAGTAGGAAATGTGGTTTGTTATCCTGGGTGGCACCTAACTCGCACTCCCGCTTTTCTTCGCAGTGCGCTGGCACCGTACAGGCCATTCATCTCACCGGCGAGGGCCACGCTGGAGCCGACGTTGCGCGCGATGTTCGGTGGCGAGTGGCGAATGCAGCAGCAGATCTGCTGGAGACCCGGCACACCGTGGAGCACCAGGATGAAGCCACTGCGGAAGCGTGCGTTCATGTAGCAGTAGATGATCGGGTTGTAGCAGCTGTGTGACATCGCTAGCCAGTGGAAGGCGAACCAGAAGTACGGCAACAGGTCCCAGGATGATGGGAGTTTCATGAGCTGGAAGGAGTGGGAAGGTGAAGATGAAGAAGGGCTGTTTATTTGTTGGGCGGAAGGTCGCCGAAGCGAGACACACTTACCATTAGGAAGTTGAACGGAAGCCAGCAGATCGTAAATACAATCACTACGGTAACCATCATCTTGATCATCTGGAAAGGAGCATTGGAGAAAAATATTAAACAGTTGTTAGATAAGAACAATGACATTCATTATTCGTTTCAGATATTTAATTGGAGGAAGATCACCAACAACTTCCATAGCGACGAACTCGAGTGGTGGAATTTATGTCCTCCTCTCTTGGAAAATGTCACACACAACGCTAGTAAGTTCTAGAATTCATATAAAATAGCGTAAGAAATCAAACAATTTTTTTAGAATTAAGTTACCTAATAAGCTAATATCAAGTAGAGCGTCTTAAATCGCTTCTACGAACATAGATAAGAATATTGCTTACGAGCTAGAAGGGAGAGAAAAGACTTTATGATTTCAGTTGTACACCACAGTTGTTGTATGCTTCAAGCACAATACTGCGTAGTATTTTTGAATCATTATTTTAATTCACGTTTTTTACGTCTATATTTACAAATTAATTTTAAGTTGACTTGTGTAATATTTAACTCTTCCAATAATCGGTATTAACAATTGACAGACCATAAATACATTTTCAATAGACTTCAATAGGCAGTCAGTAATGAATCAATAACTAACTATTAGAGGACCGAGAGCTCATTAGAATAAATCTTTCTTAATTTTGTTAATAACATGTTCTACAACGAGCAGAAGAGTTTTAAAGATAGTTAACAAGTGACTTCAAAAGCAGATGGCTATTTTACACTCAGCCCTTAAAATATTATTCAACAATTTATTGATAAATTAGGAGCACAGTAGATTGTATTAATATCCGTTAACCTTCATGGCTATGACTTGGATATGTTTTTCACTTAAAATTTAAAAAAAACCTATCGCAGAGCAATCGGCTTGATTTCTCGAACTGCTTGATAAAAAAAATGTTTAATTTTATATTTTCTTGGTTACTTGAAGTCAATACGACCTCTTAAAATTGAATATGAACGCGTTTTAATCCAGAAAAGAGCCATTACGAATAAAAACTGTTGTTAGGTGACGGTGTGTTTATGGTCATTGGCATGAAGGTTAATGCATACAATAAATATGTTGAATCTTTAGTTTATTTACCATAAGAAAGGCAATGAATTCTTGGTAAAAAGTAGGATAAAGTCTCTATTCATCCATTGACAACTACAGAAAGCTGTAAGCGAAAAGGGCCAATGTTTTATTTAAACAATAATTTTCAACATTTTACACAACTTTCAAAGATTGTTATTAGAGGTCTGACTGGAGAGTTTCACATTGATAAAGAATTAATATGGCATTCTGGATCTTTGAAACAGACGAAATCGTCTAAAATTAGAAAAAACCCTCAAATCACCAGTTTGAAGGTTTTTTTTTTGTAGAAATAGGCTTAAAATTCAAATAAGCTCTCGAGTTAGGCTTCAATTTTGTTTGCTATATTATGTTCTGAACAGAAAAAACAATTAAATTTCTTTTAAATCGCACCAAAGCGCTCCAAAATGAACACTCAATATTAAAGCGAATATATGAGTACTTAATTTTACCTTTTTACTGAGTTTGAGGATCTACAGAAGATTTTCCAATTTAGTTTTTAAACATGTAAGGAACAGATCGGTAAAAAAGAGTTAGAAGTGTAGTGAGACAGTAAAGCCGATACAAATAGGATTTTATTTAAATTTTTAGCCAGATGATAATCATATTTTTTATATATGAAGCTAAATGACATTAAAGTATTAAAACTGCTATTTTATATCAACCCAAGAAAACTATAAAAAAGATAAAACAAACCATTTTTCCTGTATGTTCAATCAGAGTAGCAGATCAGTTGAGATCTTTCACGCATTCTAAACTTTAAACACTTAGTTTACTACAAAAATGTAATCTAAAATACAAAAAATAGGCCTACGATGATAAGTAAAGGGTTTTTATGGCAAAATAAAAACTAATAAGTCTAGTGGTAGCAAAGCAAAAGCACTAAAGCTTTTTGTCGAGTGCTTGTAATTTATGTCGACGGTCTACAGTCGATAAAATAATCTATTTTTGCAGCATGTTTTGCATCTTCCAGGAACACTTTAAGGACATGGCAACTTTTGAGCACTTGTATACAAGAAACACGATACGCAAACATCGCACGCATGTTCGAAAATGGTCCCGCCACTTTACTTATCCTTATGTCGGCAAACGTGTCCTGGGTTCTATAATTTTTATAGCATAAAGCACAATCTCTTTGAACTATTTCGTATTGCGGTGCTGTTGTGTCTACGGCCAAAAGAGATTCAATTAGTTAACCGTATCGTATCGTAGACACCGTTGTGTCTGTGTTTTTTTGTTGTTGGTTGGGCTGATTGATTTACAACCAGCTTTATGGCAGACCGATAAGGTCGCGTGGACGATGCTATTATCAAATAATTGCTGATTATTTCTGGACGCTCGGTTGGAAATATGAGTCTGAGTGCGTCTAGCTGTCAGTTGGCGATGTTTCCCGAAACGAATCTGGTCATCCCTGTTACGCTTACCCGGCAGCTGCGCATGTCCCTTCGTACCACCCCAACGTTTTTTTTCACTTCCAACCACTCTCCGGGCGTATGAAAAATATGCTGTCAGTGGGTGATAGCGCACCGGGTGCCATAAAACGGTTGTAAAACGGTTAGACCCGTCCGTTCGGCTTTTCGACACTGCTCGGCACGAGTTTGCTTGCGAGGAGCGTTTTTGTGTTGCGTTTGCAGCGCAACATCGGCCAGTACTTCTGCATCTTCCGACCAGCGTGGATGTGATCATCGAACAGTTTCACGGTGTACAGTGATCCTCTTCACCATTTCCCAACCAGATACCAGATATTTAAATCTAACGGCTAACCGCGTGGCTTTTGGTAGAGCGGTTTTAAGGTGTACGTGCAGTTTTTGCAGGTGTGATCGGTTAGGAATAGTTTCATGTGGCAATAACACATTCCATTAAAAGTTTATCTAGTGAAAGGTTTTATTTTTGCATTAAAAAAAACACTTGCTACAAGAAGAAAATTTGTAGCGAGTCAATTAAAATTTTTCTTTGTACGCCCTCGTGCCGCTGAAAGCATTATGAAGCGTTCCTATTGTTCTGTTATTTGCTGGAAAAGAAAAGACATAAATGCGGAATGTCCCATACGCCCCCAACATCCTGACCAAGGACAGCTGCATCTGAAGTGCGGTTATACCAGCGAGTGATTGAATATTTCATTGTTGCATCGTAGCGATTCTGGTCGGTCTGTTTCATTTGCTTTATCCTCACAGCCATGGCATTGTACTGTTGTAGGTAATGGACAAGAAGGTAATTTCAATGGTGCATAGCAGCAGGATGAACAGACAACCGCCAGATGAGTCTTTTATGCGGAGATAACTCAATTGGAGCTTTTAGAGGATTTTTTTTTAATCTAAAACAATACACTACCTTTTTCCCTTCTTCATAATTTACTTGTAATGTTTAAAAATATAATTTTTGAATAGTGAGTGAGAGAGATAAAAATTCAGTGCAAGTGATTTGAAAACATTTCTTACAGCACGAAACTATTTCTAATTAAATAATGCACCGCCACCGTTTAATGGAGGCGCCTGGTGTTTTACACAACCAACATTGATGCGGAGTGGAAAGTGAAATTCTAATTAAAGTGTTACGGTTTCCGGCAGTCGAAAAAAGTGTTTGTTTAAAAGTGAGCAAAAGAAGGGAACGAAAGAAAGAAAAAAGAATTCAGCTGCATTCCTTCCTGCCAGCCAATCTGCCAATGCGCTAGTTAATGAAGGAGGAACGAATGATGAAAGGTTTCGGTTGTACCAGCCATGGAAAAACCATGCACCCGCCGGCTGTCGCTAGCCTGTATCGTTGTCGTGTCCCCGTGCGCGTGTGATTGTGCGGTTGAGAAATAGTATCCAGCAGGTCTCCAATCAAACATTCAGATTAAGCTTCGGTCCATCTGATCTGAAGGCTGTCGAAACGTATCCTGGGAAGTTTGGGGACGACCATCAGCAACTTAGCTCTTCAATCAAGCACCCCTTGTGCACTGCACTGTTCGTTAGCTTATGCTTGTTCTTCCGACGATAAAAGCCTACCCAGGTAAGGTTCGGATAGATTAAGCTGGCTTTTCTTTTCTACTCTCTGCGTGGGAAATGCGACTCAATTAGTGTTATTGTGTTTGGAAATTTCATTAATATTTTTATGGCATTTTTATGCTTAATGGATTTTGATAATTTAATTCTTAGAAAGGTAATATTTCTTGTAGCGCATGATTTTTAACAAAGATTACAATATTTATTTTCCACATACAAAAAAAAATATTGAAAACATGTATCTATCGCTTTAGATTGATATAGCTATCTGATTCAGCTACATTATCTTTCTGAATAATTGATATCTGATTGATCTATCACAATGTGTTCTTACTGTGGTCTTCTCGGTAGCAAATCGTTTGTGGACAAAATATATGCGAAAGTTTCTTAATAGCTTCACCATATGAAGAATCCGGAAGATTCGCCGGAATTCAATCGAAATCTTCAATTAGTTTAATTAAACACACTCTTTACTTGGGAATAGCCGTTGGACCATCGCTATCTGCTTAATTTTAACAACGCAAACATAGTTTCGTTTGAAGTAGAAATCATACCAAGAAACTTCCTGCATGGAATGATAACCCTCCAGGAACTTTAAACGATTTCATTGTTAGAATTTTTAGTCCTTTCCTTGAAGTTAATTAAATCTGGTCGAGTCAGATACAATAAACGGATGTTTTTGATGTTTCGTTATTTCCTAAATTGTCAATGGCGTTTGTCAGAAATATTAAAGGAATTTTTTTAAATGGAATTACTTGAGGAATTCGGTTTAATAGTTGGATACCTGAAGAACATTTTTCAGATAAATTTGCCTCCTTCTTTTTGACGTTTTTTTATATTTTAAAATTTGCAAAACTACATCAGGTGCAAAATAAAATTTTTAATTGTATCTCTGTATAGAAACACACTATTAATTTTACTTTTTTTTCGTAAAATCGTACAAATTTTAACATAAAAACCAATACAATAAATATCTTCCGAACGGTTCTGTTGTATTGTGTAACGCCTGATCTGTCATTGAAGTTGGTTTGAATGATTTTCGCTACAAAACCACCATTGAATAACGCCACCATTGATGATTGATTGTTTCCGACAACTGATTTGTTTAGAGTTTACTGGTTTTTTTTTGTACAAATATTTTCCTTTCAAAGCGTTCCTGGAATTGCACGTTTTGCATGTTTTTTTTTCCAATTTGTATATAAAAATAATGATACCAGGAAGGACTCCTATCGTAGAAAGATTTGTAAATTAATTGAATCAATCGATAGCAGGGTTAGATACTGCAATTATTGTTGCAGATGGAATTGTACACATTTTGGTTAATGGAAATTATTTTAAGAAAGAGAAGATGAATAGAAACCATGGAAGTAACCAAGTAGTCAATCCTTGTTACAAGGTTCCGGTCCAGCTGGGATTCACGACCTTCGGCGAAATTTTAATCCAGTCGAATTGAAGGTGATTATTTAGACATTAATAATGAATGTCATAAAAAAATATCTTTAGTCTGTTCTTCAAACTTACTGATCGAAATTAATTTTAAAATTATTTAAATTTCATCTTAAAATCTAGAAAATAAAGCAAACATTTCTAAACTTTTTCGAAAGAATTTTAAAAGATTAAAAGTATCTCTTCAAGTATTCTAAGGCTTTGAAAACTTCACACAAAAAAATTCGTTTGAGGTTCTGTAAAACATTGTTAAGCGGAGTTTAAGCTGCGGAGGTAAAGGAAATGGACACGAGCCCGGAAAAATGGTTTAGTCGACGAATAGCAACATGAACCGGGTAAAACGACCCGTGTTGTGGTTTTTACCCCTCCAGCACGGAAGGTTGGCAGAGAATGTGCTAACGTGAGATTTTTCTTCTACATCTTTCGGCTAGAAGAAAATGTTAAATAAAGCCAAAACACAGGGGCAGGAGGTGGACCATGAGTTGATACAATTCCTTACATTCTAGCCCGTACTCTGTTTCTTCGCCTCA
Source organism: Anopheles minimus (assembly GCA_000349025.1). Classification (NCBI taxonomy): domain Eukaryota; kingdom Metazoa; phylum Arthropoda; class Insecta; order Diptera; family Culicidae; genus Anopheles; species Anopheles minimus. Next base: position 6,386,792 of record KB664054.1, on the reverse strand, counting down.
GTATTCCTCACAAATAAAACAAAAATCCAAAATCCAAACGTATGACCCCCTTGGGAATGGAAGCCTTTAAAAGCTTCGCGAACTGGAGCAAATAAAATGTAAAACAACATGACGCAGCCAAATAGTCGGTAAAAAGCAATTTATCATAACTCATATATGGTGCGTTGCGTTGCTGGTGGGCCAGGGCAACTAGTTCGCCAGTTTTGGGCCGCTTATGAACTCCCGCGACCTTTGGAAACGCTTCGGCGTGAACCGTTTTGTTACAACGAGCCAAACTCAATAAATGAGTGTTTTTAGAGCCATTCTCAGGTTGAACGTTTGTCAAGAATTCTTGGTAGTACGTGGTACGTCTAATCCCAAAAACCCGTAAGCAGCAAAGTTGACTTAGGTCCGTTACCAAGTGAAAGGTGTAACCTTTTCTCAGCCAATGATTACAGTTTGTCGACGGTGGAGCAACAACAGCGGGAAAAAGTATATATACAACAACACAACTGCTTGAAATAAATCTCAACATACTTTGCAGTAAAGGACTAGCGCTCCAACATTCTCAGGGTCGCTTGTTTACCTTACCGTACCCAAAAGCGGAAGAGGACTCCCGAACCTTCCCGGAATGGGGGTTTTGCCTGCCTGTGTGTGTGTGTCTGTAAATTGTGCCGAGCGAATTCCACAGCTTGCTATTTTTGCCTGGCTTCTTCGTTATTGCAGCCGTGCTTTGGGATTTATTTAGCGCGATTTTGCCCAAGTGCGTGTTATTTAGCAATTAAAAACAGCGACTATAGCAAGATAGAGCGCACCACCGAGAACATCTGTCACAGGAGCGAAACGGAGTGAGGTCGATCAGAGAGTCGAACGTGGACAGCAACGGTGGAACCAGTTTGACGTACCGAAACTGACCCAAGTACACGGGTGTTGCTGCTGGTGCTGACACTCCTGCACTGCAACCGGCAACGGAAGAAAAGAAAACCCCATTTAATAGCCATTTTCACTCCGCAAGATCCGCTTCGGCGGGAAGGGTTGGAATGATGGCGGACGGGGGAAGAACTGTTATGGACGTTTCGATCTAGGTGGGCAGCATCCGGTACCGAAGCCGCCCGGAACCGGATGCCAATCATTATTAAAGACATTACGATGCAAATTACCTTCAAATTGGGCCCCATTTCGCACGGTGGGTGTTAGTGTGTGTTAGGCTACGGTTGGATTGGGTTTGTGGTGAAAATGAAGATGACATAAGGTGTACAGTAAAGCGATGCGAACGTTTATTTTTGATGAAAACAGAAACAACAAAAAAATACTTGCAATGGAACTATTGTTTAGTTCGTAATGAAATATATAAATTCAGTCCCACCATATTTACTGAAAAAAATTCAGTGGCATCGTAAACGGGTTTCTATAACATTTAGCTTAATGTTTTATTGAGAGATTGTGTCTTGTCTTAATACAAATAGCTCTAACAAATTCGCAGCAGCTCTAGTTAGTGCATTAATTTGTCAGTTCTGGAATTAAATACGACTGGAGAGTATCTAATTGTTTCTTTTTGTGTTTAACCAATCCATTTTGTTTGACCAATACGGTGGTTACGGTGGAAGGTATAACTAATATAATACAAAATGTTCTATGATCTTTGGCGGATCGTTTATACTATGTGTCATATTTTTATTAACGATAATTGTTTTTAATTTTATATTAAAAATAATAATATTTATTACGACTGGAAAATTATTGGAATGATATCAATGCTTGAGAGTTACTGATTCACACAATTGCAGACCTTTTTTGTACAGTTTTATTGAATTTTGATAGTATTTGCAATAGTGTCATGATTGGTACCAAAACTAGATTATTCTAATAGTGTTTGTTGTAGCATGTTTACAGTTGATAGCCATAAAAAAACACGTCAATTAGATAATCGCACTTTAGCTTCAATGTTTCGGGGAGCTCAGTAAATTAAAATTGTTTTACAACATTTCCAAGCCTTATTTATTTTTCGAATGAAGTCTTCAAACAACTAATATCGTGAATAATTGAAGTAATAGAACTATGTTGTGTTATGATCACTTAACCAAAACCGTGTACGGGACAAAGACTTGAAAGAATCTAGAGTATTTAATTTCTGCTAAAAGTAGAAAGAAAAGTTTATATTTAAAACCTCCGTTTGACTGACAGGCCATGGCCTAACCATACCGCCATGGTAGGAACCAAACCACCACTATAGGTACAACAGAGCATACACCAAAACAAGTTTTTTTTTGTATTTTATTCATATGTTAAGGTGAAAGTTGTTATTATTATTTTTTATTGGTAATAATAAGTGGAGTTTTCCAATAGGAAAAATTATTTTCCATCACATTTTTTTCGTATTTCATAATTATTTTCGTTTAAACGCATACACCATATTTTGCATTGTGAATTTCAGTAGTTTTGCACCAATCAGATTTACTGGTACAACGATTGAGTAGTAAATCTATTAATAATACTAATTTACCTTTATTTTTATTTGAACTTTAAATTATTAAAATTAATTCTAAGAAGTGGAAAAACTAAATAGAATAAAACAGCTTTCTAAACGTTCGACTTCAGACAATGCTTAATATTGGTTTGTTAAACGAAACGAATCAGTATTGTACGCTTAAAAACACAAAATAATAAACAGCTAGAACTTTTTTGAGAACCTAAAACATAAAAATATTCGTGAGCAATATGGAAGATTATTCCATCGCTCGAACCTGAATGGTCCTTTAGTGGTCATAGGGAATGTTTCTGCTGGGATGAACCTTATACCGCTACATATTATAGCAAAGTTAGTTGCCGATTCACTCCGCACTTACAATCTTTCTCCATCTCTTCCTTTACTTCTCGTTTAACTCTCAAAAATCGAACAGAAATGATTTATCTGTTGCCCTACTTTGCAAGTACCTTCGGGACGATCTACGATATTGGACGGTACGTCGAAACGGGTGCCAACATTCGGAATGGAAAAATATGCCTGATAAGAGCGAATTTCTTTCCGCCGAGAAATCGGCAGGATAAACTAAATTAGCAATTCTTTCGCTGGCGATTTAAAAGCATTCATCGCTCGGTGGGAAAGGGTATTAGCTACGTACTGGGGTGAGTAGGGTGAGTGTGATTTTTTTCCCCTATGTTGGGCCTATTTGTTTTTTGCTCGCGCTGCTGTGGACGCAAGAAAGTAAACACTGTCCAGCGCAACAACATCATAAAGCAGTCGGGGGAAAAAATATGAGCGCTTGTTTTGTTGTGTGATGGTTGTTTATTGCTTCGTTGATTGTGCTGGTAATGTCAATGGGGTAAACCGGGGTTGGAACAGGGTTGCGGAATAGAATTACAGCGTCCAATATTGTGGAAAATGGGAGATCGAGCAAGCGAGTGGCAGCGAGGAGATTAGGGAAAGTACAAGCTGAACATCCAAGAAGAAAAAAAAAGCAAAACAAGCGTTGAAGAATATTGGAATCGTATTAAAAGTTGCAGACACTCGGACTATCGCTTTTATTGTTGTTTTCCACTGCACCCTTACGGCGTCCCGTACGTATATGTCCGTCCACGCGAAGATACGCGGAAAGCGCGTGAAAAGATTTATGAAACAGCGCGAATCCTTTCCCCCTGACCACAGGAAGCGAACCGGACCCGAAATGGGTCGGAAAAGTTGGCGGTAAGTTGATGTCCTGTCGGTTTCGATCGGTGAGCTAATGGTTTTCTCCTCCCGAGCGTTTACACCAGTGTTCAGAATATGTTTCCTTGGTGTTTTTTTTTTCTCTCTCTCTCTCTCTCTCTCTCTCTCTCGCCTGCCTACCAAAGGAAAGACGTTGGAATGCCGATTTGGAGCTCCCCGAGGCACTTTTACGCACTTTTTCCCTACCCCTTGATCGATGGGTGAAGAAGGGGACGTAGAAGGGGAGGGGGGGAGTGGGGTGGGAAGGGTTTGGAATTTGTTGTTTCGCCGAATAGACCCACCGAATGTCTGACCTTGCGAACTCAGCAGACCAGATGGCCCAGACAGTGGCAGCCTTCACCATTTACCCACCAAAGTACGGCAGTGCGGGTTGCTCGGGGGGGGGGGGGGGGGGAAAAAAAGGGGGGGGGGGGGGGGGTGAAAAATCAGGGGTGGTGAGGCAGGGTGCAAAGGAAGCTGTATTTCAATTTGATATGTTATGCTAAAGCAAACCGCTCTGCCCTACCAACCAAATACACGGGTGGGAGGCAACTCTTAGGGAGCGACTTCCGTTAGAAAAACTGAAATGAAATTCGAAAAACTCGATCGCTTAAAAAACAACAACCACACGTACACCTCAAAAGTGGTGTGTGGTTACATCCACCCCCTACTCCGCCATTGCTGAATCACGCGTGTGTAACCACCGGTTCTGGTTTTACGGAGTCATGGAGAGCGCAATAAGCGAGCGTACTGATTATTTGTCTAGCTCAACAAACCAATTCTAAGCTTTAGCGATATACAGAGGAGAGAAGAAAAAATGGAAGCCGTAGAAATTTCATGCAAAAAAAAAAAGAAAATTCAAATAATAAAACTCAACCTCTGGAAAATGGAGGCAGAGGAGATGAAAGTGTATGGGAAGAGAATATCCACACTCCGACAACATCAGCCACAAACCCAACCGTCCAACTGGTCTGCTTTCTCTCTCGCACCAAAAGCAACCCCTAATTTTCACTGCCCAAATTAAATATATACACCAAGAATCGTGTATTCAAAATAAAAAGTTTTCGCCAGTCGCTTTTTTTTTTGCTCCATCCCCCTACAATCACCATTCAGTTGCGTAAAGAAAATGGAATGATGAGGGTGATAATTTTCTTTTCGTTTTGCTTCCAGAAGATGGAAAGGGGGTTTGAGGAGAAGGGGTGTTGTATGTTGTTAGTTATTTCACCGATTCAAACATACGGTTTTGTAAACAAATGTAAACACGGCTACGGACGGTTTAAGTTTGCGACGATTATCGCTCCCCATTTCCCCCCCCCCAGGGCGTTTCACAGGGGGGCAAAAAGGGGTGGTGGAACGGGAGCATGATTTTCTACTGCTCAGGTGCGTTGGTTAAGGCGAAGTGTCTTCGGTCGGATAATAGAATCAAACTGTTGGTCGGTTTTGCTATCATTGGTTTTCTCACTGTGTTTCCATTCTACGTGGATAATGTTTCTTATTTTTATTAGCTTTTGATTGTTTACGCTTCATCAGGTGTTATTCTGCATCGTTTTGTTTAGCGCTGGGGCTATTTATTTTCTTACGGTTTGCACAACCTATAAGGGCAGTCGAAGAAAACGCAACGAACTTCTGAACCGTCTTATGTGACAACATGGTTTTGGCATGGGGAAATTATAAATTTCAAAAATGTGCCATAGCGCTATGTAAGAATCATGGAAATTATTATTTGTAAAAATATATTCAATTATTTTTTGGAAAATAGTTGATGTAATTTTTTTTCCCCGGGAAAAAAAAATCTCGGAAAATTTCACCTGCCTAAGGAGGCGCCCAGTAGTTAACTTAGTTAAGCCGAAGTTGCAAATTAAATTATTTTTAGTGTTTATTAACGCTTATTGACTCTGTTTCTAAATAAATATGACATTCAAGTTTTCAGTAAAAAAATTAACATAAATTATTTCATAACTTTTATGATATAACTATTACATCGATAATTAACTTCATCTAGCATACAATTCGGAATGTTTCTTTGGTTTGTGCGTACTAAAAAGGAAAAATAATTATCTAGAATCCGTTAAATTGATTTCCAATAAAAATCATGCAAAAAGTTTAAGTACATTCACGATGTACTTAAGCAGGTTTAATGCTGCAAATCAAGGGTGGGAAAACAAAAAGACTATTTTTTTTAAACCAACCAATTGTTCTTCGCAAAGCAATTATTTTCATAGACAAAACAAAAGCAATGATGAAAACAAACCACTGGTACGGCCAGTGGGTGTTTATTGATTCCATTATGAATATTAATTCTTACCTTATGCTGTCGCCCATCAACCCATTAAAATTTTGATACGGCTCCAGTTTGTCCATACATAAAAAGTCGTGACAACCATGCAACATAATATGGGCTTTTGTAAATTGAAGACCGGCCTATTTTTTATAACTGAAGTACATAATTTTTTGGAAATATTATCATGGAAGCTATGAGAATATTTTGTTTACACAATTAAAAAAATGCCAAACAATTTAAATTGTTCTAATTAAATTAATTGGCTACGGAGAGGCGTTGTGGTAGGCGATAAAATTTGGTTGGATAAATTGTTACTTTTGATTTTGCTGATTAAGATAAGTTCTGAGAAAATTAAAGCCAAGCGTTTAGGTATGATTTGGAGGCAGAAGAAATTGGATGATTTATGATTGGAATTTTACTATGAAATGGTTTATAATTCGGACTTTTGTTCGTTTTACACTAGTAGTATCAAATGTTTTAATTTATTGTTGAATTGTTGGTTACTTTATTAGGAGAGAACATTTCGATTATTTTTCTGAAAGTGAAAATTTAAATTCCAAATAAATTTTTGGTCAAATAATAATAATTTTATATTAAACATTATTACATTAGAAGACCTGGAATGGAAACAAATAACTGAAGTACGGATTAAAACAAATAAATAAATCGTGAAACAGTTTGGTTACAGTAAAGAGTATAATCTTCCAAAATTAGAATGAGCACTGTTAAGCCGTAAGCTGGTATGTGGAGCTGGTGCTTACCGAACCTATTTAACCTTATCGAGAACGTTTCGCCCAGAACCATCATCTGTCACTGCAGGGTTGCCAAGCAACACGGCAAAAGCCAACGGAATAAATAAACCCCCGCAATGAGAGCACGTTCGCAAAGCCAGTAGACGCACCGGAAGGCGGAACGGTTTTTTTTTTCCGAGCCCACGCAGCACGCACACCCCGATACCGAAACCGGAAAGCGCGTGCTACTTGCAGTAGCTTATCACGATAAAGATGTGAATGAATGAATTGAATTTTCCAAAAACGACAAAAAAAAACCCCATCTCGTCGCCCCGAACACGGTGGCAGGCATCAATATTGCGTGGGATTTCCAAACGATGGCTAACAAGCGAAGTGATGCGAAAAATTGTCGAAGAAATAACATACCCTTGTGTGGATGGATGATGGAAGCCGGGCGTGATTGGTGCTGTTGCGTACCTCATTTCGGGTGGATTTTGCTGTTGCTATTGTTGGCCGGGTTTCGCTTATTTCATGTTTGCCCCGTACTTGTCCCGGGTGCTTGCTCCGGGAGTGAATGTTTTCCAGTCTCTGCACGGAAACGAGACTTTTTAGAGGTACTTGCTGGGTGAATCCTCTAGTTTGACCGCATCGCCGGCAGATGCAATGGAATTTATGAGCCTTGGACGATCGTTACGATCATCTGTACCTTATTCAACATTTGAATTCCGACATTTCCGGCGGAGCACACTCGAACAAGCGAAATTCCCATGAAAGCGGATCTTATTAGCCATCCTGAAGAGGGCCACGCTGTACGGTGTGCTCACATAAAAACCCCTCACTCGACTAACTCTACGGCTGCATTTCGCAGCCACTGCACCGGAAACCGGTTCGGGATATTCCTCGTTCGGTGTTTTGGAGTTGGGTGATTTATTGGAACGGTTGGTCCAAACGAACCTACCGTGTGCCCATCTTTCGGAGCGATATAATCGGAGGTGAAATTAAATTTGTGCATCGTTGCTTCGTGCGCTTTTTTTTTTGATTTGCTCTTTTAATTCTCCACCCAGAAGTGGAGATTTCGATTCCCAAGAAACTTTGACTTCTTGCATCTATATAAAGCGACCGATAGAAAAAAAAAACACGGACCACATTGCGATAGCTCAGCAATTGCAGAGGGTTTTCCGGGGCCATTTGCCGGACCGCACAGTGCGGGACATAAATAGTGGTTCACGGACACGGTCGGTGGCTTATAGCACCTGTACGGATGGTCTGTTCCTTGAAGATGGGGCAGGAGAGAGTCTTTTTTCTGTTTGCAACGGCCAAAGTTCCGGCCATAAGACGCTGTACTTAGAGTTCTACTAGCGTGTGCATGAATAAATCAACCCAACACTACTCCGTGTGCGATGCTGCGCTAGCAAAGTTGTTGTTTATTTTTATGGCTCTTTATGGGTACAAACTATTGCAATCGGTCCCCGTTCCGGGGGTAAAAAAAAACATTGAAATGGGGGACGCAACAGAAAAACCAACATTTCGAAACGATCTTCCGCTACACTTTCTTGCAAGTACGCCGTCAACATGCACCCAGCACACCAGCGGGTGAAAAATGGTTTTTGTTTTGTTTCACTCTTCAATTTCCTCCTGGTTTTTTTTTTACGACCACTTCATACCGTCTCGCTAAAGAAAAAGGACGGTTGATTCCGATTTACTATTACTGCAGTTAATAAAAAATGGAAGAAAAATCCTCCCCACCGAACGAGGCCGAATGAAGTGGATGGTTTTAATGGGCCATTTTGAAGGATAACGATTTGTATGCAAAGGACGTGGCAGGTTGTGTATCGGTGTGATTAACCACGGTAGCATTTGCGGTGCCACTAGTAAAAAGCAAATGGCCAGCTTAACACTCTGCTGATACTGTTACCGCAATACACGCTTGATGAAATCACCATCCTTCAGGACACTTTGGACATCGAATGCTCCAAAACCCACACGCGGAGCACAATTCGCAAACGTTACTGAACCGAACGAGTGCACAGTGGGTGCTGCCCATACATGAGCAGGGAATAAAAATAAGATGTAATGTAATCTTCATTTTTGTGGTTTATTTATTTGATTTAGAAGTGTAGCTTTTTCGTTGTTATTTGAATATGATCATAGTAATTTTATTACATCAAACTTCATTCAAAACCAGAGGTCGAATCCTATCTGGACCGTTCCCCATATTGAAATCTTGACTATCCAACTACGCGGTCTTCCAATAAGTTTAGTAAGCCAATGACCAACCATGATTGGTCGTTAAGCCAATCAGAAGAGGATGTCTAAATAAATCATTATTTAGTTAATTTGTAATAAAATGATTATAAATTTAATTTTATTAAAATCATTCGATTTGGATACAAGTATATTAAACAAGGAGACTATTCGTTGTGGTATTATGAATCACGCAACTATACAAAAATAAATTGTTTCCCGCATGTCCCATTCGGAAATGTGTGAATTTTTCTATTTTTAGATTTAATTAATAAATTAGATTTTCGTTTTAGATTTAATTTCATATTCCTCTTAACACTTGAAATATATGCGTTATGAGAAGTGAATATTGATGAAAAACTATGCTCCTAAAAAACAGTGCTGTAGAATATTTCATTTGTCCATAGTTCCTTTCCATAGTTCATTAACTACTCTAGACAAACTGCCAAAAGTTTTTAAAGCTTAGAAATGCAAATGCCTTAATGGTCTTGGAATGAACATTTATAATCCTAATTATTTCAGGAAATTGTTAGCAACAAGTGCCATTCATTCGAAGCAGTATTTAGGAAAATATTTTCGTTTAGCATGCTTCATTCATTTGACAAAATTATTGGTTTATTAAACTTGTTTTTTTCTGATCGATTTTTACTCGGGATCTGTTGGCATTCACGAATAAGTATTTTTTTTATTTTAAAAATGTAACGAACACCGAAAACAGTCAACAAGAAAAAATTACTTTCATGTACACCCACTGTGCAGTGGAGGCAAATAATAAAAAAAAGAAATAATTGTCTTCTTTTACTATTTCGTCCCCGCAGCGTCGTGGGTCGGTGCGCTTTTATTTACGGTTCACTTGTGTGCTTCGCGGTAGTTTACCATTTTGTCACTAACGCTTAACGGCCGGTGGTTGATGATTTGCTTTTTCCCGGGTGCGCCTAAATGTATGCAAACCGTCCGGCAAAAGCTGCCTTCGAAAAGGGCCAAGTAGCTGTCTGTCACGCTGGCTGGTTAAAGTTTCACTAAAGACTGTCAAGATTTTCCTGGAAGGGGCAGGCGGAGTGGATGAGAAGTGGGTAGGAGAAGGAGGGGGGGGGGGTTTAGGAACATAGAAGTAGCAGTAGGAATGCCCTTCGGGCGGGTGAAATTTTCCAATGCTCCGAACGGTTTGGTGAAAATTAATGCAGGAACGAAGGATGGTTCCGGTACTGCAGTGCTCGAGTGTTTGGGATTTTGGGGTACCGGCAAGATAAACGGCGTGTGATGTGTGCGCACTGTTCAGCCAACTGTTTGCAGCTGATATATTCTATTCGGATTCCCTCCACCCCCCCTTCCCCTCCCTTCCAATGCACGAAAACGTCGACACCGACGTCGGGCAACCGGACCGATGTACAGCAGCGTTTACGTACAAAGTGTAAATTAATTATTTGATAATAGAACGATAATGTTGGATGCTGGGTTGCGGGTGGCTGGAACGATGCACGGCGACCCATCTTGGGATGGTTTGCCTTTGAGCGGGACGCTATCCGATTTGTGTCGCAACGTCCCGAAGTGTCTGTCACCGTCGGTGGGCGCGTATTGGTTGCTGCAAAACGTGCCCGGGTGCGGGCACAGAAACAGGAATTCATTACACTAAATTATCGGCCATGCGGAGAGGGTGGAGCGAAAAACCGCACGATAAGACATTTCGGAGCCGTCGCCCCAACGTCCGGGTTCGGGGTTCGTCCAACCCGTTTTCCGGGTGATGATTGACGCCTGACAGCGTGCTGCATGCCAACAGGATGGTTCGCGTCTGCGTTGGTGAATTAAGCGCCGTACGTCTGTTTGCATGCACGGTTGGATCGATGTGGAAAATTCCTGGATAATCTGACATGCTGCTGGCGTACGCTGCCGGAAGGTTCGTGTGGGAGTAATCAGAATACAAATCGAATCACACCCACACACGCACAGATGTGCTCTCAAAAAAAAAAAACAATGAATTTGCTGACCTTCGTTGGGAATGGTTACGACCTTCCGGCGTCTAGATATCCGTATCTCACTCAACTCCTTCACTGTAACGGGTTCAGATAGGAAGCGATACTGTTGTCCATCTTGGTAAATGATTATCCGACACAATACACCGTTGGACCCGGAAGCGAATCGGTTACGGTTTCGACCTTCAGAGAGACAGAAAGATCAGTGTGTGGAACGAAGATGGGCAGGATGTTCAGGGTTAGGAGAGAGGGGAGTTACCAGCGGTCCGGTTGAAAACGTAACCAATACTGATTCCATTGCATCCACCCGCCAGTAACGTTACGGTTTGCTGGGTAACGCAAATGTAGACGCCTTTTGGCGCCTAAAGTTATGCACCGTCCACCCCTCGATATGTCGATTGTTTGTCGACACATTGAGGACACCAAATACCGCAGCAGAAAAGTACGTACGAAAGCTTCTTACGCCCGACTGTTGTTACGGTTGTGTGCGTATTACCATCGGCACACGCCAAAAATAAATCCGAAAAAGGGCAAGGATGTAATACTCCGCGTGGAATATATAATCTAAAAATAATTTGCGCTATATTGCGAACTGAGCGAACCGGATGTCATTAAACTGCCGATAATGATCGAGAACAAAATTCTTCCTCGACCGATTTCATTCTTGGAAATATTTAAATTCCAAGCGAACATCATTGTTGGAAGTATTTGGGCGGGGAGGCACTTGGTCCGTTGGGAAAGAGGGGTGAACAAAAATCCTCGTCGTTGCGTGCTGCTGTTGTTTGATTGCGATATATAAATCGTCCCAAAACCACCGCGCACCGGCGAGAGAAATATTGTACAAACCGCTCAGAAGTACGACACAGCTGACAGCTTCACGTCTATTTATATACACGCTTCATTGAGACCGATGAGATAGTACGTTGGGGGTAGGAAATGAAGTTTCCTTCACAAATGGTGGCATAAAATTGTTCCTCCCCCTCCCACCCATCGTTTCCTTCCAGCTCTCCGGAATAAAGCTGAGCTTTAGCTCGGAACGACCTTCCGGTGGAGTTTGTTAAGACAGTTGTGAAGTAAGGCAGCACACTGTAGCGGAGTGCTGATGCACCGCAAGTGCGCTTGGCAGTATCTCCCGTGGTGGCTGCGCGTGTGTGTGTGTGTGTATTTTTTAATGGCAGCGAGAAGGGGGTTGGTGCAGAAATCTAGGCGATCGTAAATAAATCAAACGCACAGACGGCAAGAAACCTTGAGCGCCGTCGACCGGCATCCTCATGCGCCTGGTTGGATACTTCAAAGGGGTTTTGTACGACTTCACCGCTGTTTAACAGACGCGCCACTGTTTAACGGTTCCGCTGCGCAGAAACGGGGGAAAAACAATTTCAAACGAATCGTGCACACGTGTGTGTTTTTCGGCCCGGGGCTGGCAACTGAACGGGAAACAATCGAAAGCACCGATTGCCTTTCGGCGTTTACTCCGGTGTGTGCGGCTTCTTCAGCGCGTTCGTGACAAAGCGGTCGGGATGCGTATCTCGGTCGTAGCTAAACCAAGAATTCATCATCCCACGGGGGGTTTATTTTTTGCTATATGCTTGCCCTGGTTAAGACGAGTGCTCCACAACCGCTTCCGGGATATATCGAGTAGTTCTGTGGGTGGTAACGTGGGCTGTCGTCTAATATGGCTGACGGAAGCTTGATAAATTGCTGACGAGCTCGTCCCTCGTACCCCGTTCGCTTCCGGCGAACCGTTTTGTCTGCATTTGATTGCCGGGCTGGAGGGATGTGGAGGCGTTGCGGGGGCAAAAAACAAAAAGGTAAATAAACAGCTTGTAGCTGGCCAAAGAAATTCATCATGGCATCGTGGCAGCACTGGTGTGTCCGCGGGCTTTTCGTTTTGCGGGTGTGAATCAGTTCCGGCAATACCCGGAAGCGCAGAACTTTAATATGGCGCGGTGGACAGAAGCATGACAAGATACACGATACGTGCCACGAAGGATACGGGAGAACTAATCGCGCATTTTGTTTGCTTTTATTGGAGCGCAACGTGCATTGACGTCCAAACTTGTGGCGGACGGACACAGTGGTCCTGCTGTGGTGATTGAATCGGCCCGGTATGGGGGCTGGTGCAATGTGGAGGCTGAGCTGCAGGCACCTAACAGCCCGGTCGGAAAGACTTTATCGATTGTGTGCCCCGGTGGCGCCTCTTGCGCTGGAGGATTAGCAGGCCAGGAGATTAGGGGGAAACGGTTGTGTGAGTGAAAGCAAATCAAATTTTTGGGCCAAAACCGGTCGGGGTCAGGGTGATGGCGCGGATGTCCTCTCTAATGTATACCAGCTCGAATGATGGCAGGCACGCTCATTATTCTCCCTCGGCGATAACATTCATCTTCCCAGTGGCAACGCCAGCCGCACGGACTGGACGTCAACGGACAGCAACGTTTGCTCCCCATGTCAGAAGGTTAATTATCTGCTAATAGCTGTTCTGTTCTTCACTGCTGTTCTCATCCTCCACTGTTGGGAATTAGTGACCACAAAAACAACGGGGGGGAAAAAAAACAAGAGGAAAAGATCTTCAAATGTCATTACTGTGTCGGTGTTTATGTTTATCAACCGTTTTTATCCCCACCCTCTGTTTCGAGTTCGTATCGTAATGTGGACATTGTTTTTTTTTTCCCTGTGCTCTTATTTCTTTCATACTGACGACCCTTCTTCAACTTCAACCAGTGGAACTCCTCCGGAGGTTAGAACGGCCGGAAAAGCTCGTCATAGAGAGTGAGTGAGTGCCATCTTTAATGTGATGATGATGGGAAAGATTTAGAAATAATCTACTACTGAGTGGAGTTTCCTGAAGCTTTTGTGAGGCTTGTTTTGTTTTTTTTTTGCTTTGCTCCAACGTCCCTCCGGTAGAGCAGCTCTCGGTGTAACGTCTTGAGGTTCTGGGACGTCCAAAAATCCGATTTGAATACAACGCTAGCTCCCAACCATGATATCACAGGCGATCCAGTACGCGGACTACTTCGCACGCTCGATGCGAAATGACTCCTCGGTGCCGGGTGGTGGTGTATACGCGAGCGGTAATGTGACTGGGGTTGGAACGGGGAACGCAACCAGCACCGGGACGGCCCCCGGTACGGATCTGTTCGATATGTACGCCCGGAACTACCCGTACGTGTCGTCGACGGAGGAGCAGAACTACATCGAGCAGCTGAGCGAGGGTCTGCGCAACCAGTCGGTCGGTAACCGAAGCTACGGCGGCTACGACTACGGGCTGGAACCGATGCCACTGCCGGAGTGCAGCAACGCGTACTCGGCGGGTCCATACTTCCAGCTCACCAGCTACTTCCTGTACATCACCATCTTCGTGACGGCGGTGATCGGTAACTCGATCGTGCTGTTTATCGTCCAGTCGAACCCGCGGATGCGCACGGTGACCAACTTCTTCATCACCAACCTGGCGGTCGGTGATCTGATGATGACGCTGTTCTGCGTACCGTTCACCTTTATCTCGCTGTTTGTGCTGCAGTACTGGCCGTTCGGGTTGGCGATGTGCCGGCTGGTCAACTACACGCAGGCGGTGTCGGTGCTGGTCAGCGCTTACACGCTAGTCGCGATCAGCGGTGACCGTTACATCGCTATAATGTGGCCGCTAAGGCCACGCATCACCAAGACGTAAGTGTTCCAAACAGAAAAAACAACCTTTTGTTGTGTAAATTGCATACTTTTAGGCGGGTTTTTTGGGTAGAAGTATACATTAACCTTTTTTTGGTGTTTTTTTTGCTACGTTTTATTCCAAAACAGTTGCTCCAAGTGTTTGATCGGTATCGTGTGGATCATCGCACTGATTACGGCCGTCCCGATCGCCATCTTCTCGACGCTCTATTTTCCCACCGATTGGCATGTGCAGTGTAACGTGTAAGTATGGTACCGCGTCTGTGTGACAGTGCAATTTAAGTTTCGCCTACGCTGTATGCAATTCTCCCGGACCGTTCCAGCAGACTCGTGAGGGGCATGATGGTTAACCAGTTTGTACGCTAGAACGCATATGAATAATTCTACAGCTAAGGTTGTGGGGGGATTGCCGAGATTCGCTCTTTTTCGCTCGATACACCGCACCGTGAACATTAGCATATGAATGAAAACCTCATCTGCATAACATTTTGCATCCATTGCACCATCACGGGGGATGGGTTTGGAGTCGTGTGGCCAGCTTGGGCTAGTTCAACGATCTGAATAAACAAACTTTGCCCGCCAGGTCGCCGGTGTTATCAATTTGTGGTCGCTACAAGTTAGCGCTAGCGCTAGAACAAAGGAATTACCATACCAATTAACATCCGTGCAAGCGGTTCACACACCGTGCAATGGTTGCCGGCAGAACCAGAACATTCGGTCCGTGTGCGTATGTGCGTTGTCCGAAGTTAATAAGTCTTCTGCCAGCTGCTTGTCAAAAGGCAGCTTCACCCTTCTCGCGCGACCCCTGCAATATGGCGCGGTGCCGGATCCACAAATGGACGGAGTCGGTCGGGTGTGATTTTATTGCCCTGATGTACCGCTGTTTATGGTGGTTTTCGGAACATGGGAAAGGATTGCTTTTGCGCGCGGGTTTTTGATGGTGACATGGTGAGTGTTTTAGGCTGTCATAATTGGACCACCACACAACGGTCACTTGGATACATGCTTGGTGCGTGTAGCTATCTCGTTCGTTATCTTTTTTTTTATTGGAGAATAGATGTCTATGGTGGATGCCCAGCTGTGGAAACATTAGAATTACATTAGGATTAGCAATTGTGCGCACGAGCGTAAATATGAGCTACACATGCATGTGTCGGCGGGTTTTTGAGGGTGGCGAGCACTCATGTCCCCCGAATGGACGCCAGATCCTTGGAGGATTCCTTCAAACTTTTCCAGCTACACTAGCCTGCAATAAAATAACCACTCAGGAGGCTTCATCTCACATGCATCTCACCTTGATTCACCCATTTACGCAGGCCAATCTGTGCGGAAAAATGGCCCTCACCGGAGCAGGATGACTACTACACCATCGCGCTGCTGACCACACAGTTTATCGTGCCGCTGGTCGTGCTGATCTTCACCTACACGCGCATCGCGATTGTCGTCTGGGGCAAACGGCCACCGGGCGAGGCGGAAAACTCACGCGACCAACGGATGGCCAAATCGAAGCGTAAGGTAAGTGAACGGAATGCAGACCGACCCCGGGCGCCTAAAGGTAGGCACGATGCAGGACGCGTCGCGTGCGGCTTAAGCCTTACGCTGGCGCTATCGATTTGGGGGAAATAGATCCCTTAATTAATTTTTACGACCCCATTCGTACGCGATGGATTCGGGCCACGCAACGGCCGACCATTACTGACCGGTGATATTCGAGGAAAATCAACGTAGTGCGAGTTCGACTACCTTTTCCTCCGGGTTTGTTCCTCCATCTTAATTCTTATGCCCCGAAAAATTCCAGCAAAATACTAATGCCAGAAGATTAATGTCAATTTTCATCGAGAAAAAAAAATCGCTCTATTAGAGCGAGAGAAAAAGAAAGAGAGATAGAGAAAGGAAAGATTCGATTACTGGCAGTGTTTTTTTCCCCCGCATTCCAATGGTAAAGGAATATCGGTTCGATGTTGTACTTACATAAATTAAGTAGGATACAGTTTTCCGGAATGCCTTTGCCCGGGACCGGGCGCGTATCATCGATTGAGCACAAAGCACCATTACAGGGATAAGATTTAATGTCTTATTTCATTACACTTGAAACGCTCAATTAAATTCCCATCTACCGCGCTTGTGTGGAAAAGGGAAATCAGAGCAAACACATTTTGCCATTTTCCGTTTCTGGTTTTGTGCGTTTTTTTTTGTTTGCTTGTGCGGTTGTTGCTTACCCAATAACACACTCAATAACACCATCACCGCACGCTTGGATGAGTTTTGGGCCGGTTTTTGGATTATTGTTTATGTTTCTGTGTAAACATTTTCACGCCCTCCGTAAAGGTTGCGGGCGTTGCACCATCGTGCCCGGTGGTCCATCCCCAGACGCGTATGGAAATTTGGGGTGGGAACAAAAAAAAAAAAAAAATTGGGTCAACATTACTGATGTATTGCCGTGTTCGTGTGAAGGTTGTGGGCAGTGTTTGAAGGGCAAGAGCGTTCCAACCGAATCGAACGCAATTGTTCGACTGCAAACTAAATCACTCCGCGAAGCGAGTGGATAAACGATAATAAATGAAATTAAAAACATGGAACGGTTCATTGAAAAGCCATTTTGTCCCGAATCGAGGTGTGTGAGTGTGTGTTTTTACATTTTATTTTCCTCGACAAGGGTGGAAGGTAATCGAACGTTTTTTGTTTCGTTTTTTTTCCATGCAAACTGTGAGTGAGAATGAATGAGTGGATTAAATCTTTTTTCCTAATGAGTGAGTATATCCGAATCTTTACAAAGAGCTACTAAAGCTCATTTGTGGTGTAACACACTCAGAAAGATTTAGATAATTCCTTAAGAATAAATTAAATTCTTGATCCGTTGGAACTACGAACTCACTGTTGAGTGAGTCATTTGACTCATGAATCAAAACTCTTTGTGCCGACTAGCAACTCACTGACGAATGAATCGTTTTAATCAATAATCAGGTAACTGTTGGATTAGTTGTATTACTCATAAGCCCTTAATCTTTGATGGGGTTATGAACTCACTTTTGAATGATTCATTTGACTCATGAACCTTAACTCTTTGTGGTGACTTAATCTTTATGAGTCTCTAATTTTTGAGAGGGCAATCAACACTCCCATCATTGAGACTAGAAACTCACTCGTGAAAGAGTTATAAGACTTTTGAGTTAAAAAAAGCTATTCCTAGAATGAGTTGACAGATACCGCGGAGTTCATTAGAACATACTTAAGTTATGAATCTATCTTCACAGCGTCAAAAGAGTTAGTTAAACAGTTAATTCTTTACTGCTGCTTAATAATATAAGTTCCCCACAACCAAGCTCATGCATATGGATTTGTGTTTATTAAGCTTCTTTGTTAATTAAGCTAGAGCCGTCCGTTGGCAGTAGAAATAGCGGCGTCGGTTTTAAACGGCAGGACCGGGGTTCAAACCCCACTCGAACCATTCCCACGTATCGTGAGGGGTCTGAATATCAAATTTTTTTGAATTTTTGAAGTCCTACCGGTAAATTAACAACATTTCTTATTTTCTAGCATCTCTCTGCTATTAATATCCACATCTGGTTAAAACACCTGATAGAAAAATGAATTATGCGTGTGTGAAGGAAATTTTCTTTTCCTGAATAAAAGAAGAAAATTCTGTTGAGCCTGAAAAAAAAAACTCCAACAAATCTTCTGTTCTTATCCTTACAATTTCCGTTCTCGGCCCCGTAAAACGAAAAGCACAGCATAAAACATCTTTCGAGTGGTATTACGGCTAACGGAGATGGTGAATTATGTTATTCCTAACAACAACCAAAAAAAAAAAAACGAGGGTGAAAACATATGAACTCGCCGCAAGGCACCGGAACCATCAGCATATACGCACGAAAGCGTGAGGCGTGTGGTAAAACCTCGGCTTAAACCCATTAATCACACTCACACCTTTTTTTTGGGCGGAAATTTTTTTTCTTCCCGTAAGCAGCTTACCGATGCTTGATCCTCTGCCACCGGGAGCGATTTCACCTGTACGAGCAATGGGCGTCCTGCTCGTGTGAGCCAGTATTTGTGTTTTCTATTCTTCTGCCTCCTTTGTTGGGTGGATCGTACGGATCCGCACGGCAGCGAGCTATTAGGTTCCTTTACTAATGTGTGACACCGCGATGAATTCTCGCACTTTGGCTCGGCATGATCTAAGGGGATGATGCCGAGAAAAAAAAGAGGGTAGAGATGTTGTCAAAATAAGGATCCTTATTTGTGGCGCCCGTACGCAATATGTACGTGCCGGTACGGCATGACAATCCCACACTGCCAGAACGACTTGACTGTGTATGATGGAGTGCACATGTCCTCTCATTTTTCTTGCCACCCTCATGCGGTTTCCTTCTTTAAGGGCTTATTCATTAATGGCCTTCTCACGGCCAATTCAATGACACTCACGGCGGACTGACATTTGTGTGTGGTGGCCCTTCCCGGAAGGGCCAACCGAAACCGGGTACGTGTGTTGGAATTTTATCGACGAAAGTTTTGCACCCGCGCCGGCCCAAGAGTGCAAAGCGAAAAATATATTAAATTCAATTTCGCCGCATTCCACCAGCGCGACAAGTGAAATGTCACGCACCGGTGCAAACATTAGCATGGCCGAGAGTTTATCGTTGGTCAAAAGTTGGTTTTAATATATATTTTTCTGCGCTATCTTACTTCCCGCACGGGGAACACAGCAAGATAAACCGAGTGTAGTTCAACCTCATCAGCGGTGATTGAGACGGAAAGTTTTCCTACTCAAACGGACAAACACAAACACAAACCGGAACGTGGTCCTTTTCTGCGCTCTCGAGCCAAAAAGTAAAAAAAAAAAAACAAAACAAAACCACGTCTTCGATGGGTAAAGAGCGAATTTAAATTAATTTTCAATAATTCGTCATATTTTCCGAACGAAGGCTGGCTGAAAGAAGAAGTAGCGGAAAAAGAAATACATTTCCGCGTCTCGTTATGTACGCACCGGCAAGCAGAAGAGTGGATGAAAATGTGCGCTGTTTATTACTGTCGTCTGCTTTCGTCGGGTTTCTGCTCGGTTTTTTTGCCGTGAAGGGTCAGTGCTGAAAATCAACCGTAGAACAGAAACAATTCGCTTGAAGTTGTCCCAGCGTTGGGGATAATAATACTACAGGAAGTGTGGCAAGTCGTCGGAAATGCAAGGCACGAACGTCAATGGTTCGTAGCCATTGCCTTTTGTCTTCCGCTTTCGGTTGTGTACGTGTGTGAGTGAAATATACGCCAAAAACCCACCTTAGTACATGTGTTGGGAAGGAACAAAGAGAAAAAAAAGCCAATCACCATTTTTACATATTGCAAATGAACCTTTACGATATAATTCCTAAATTATTGTACCTTTTTCTACTTAACAGTGAGTGTTTGGGACTGATAGGGTATGGATTTAATCAAGCAAACACTACTCAAGTCGTACAGAACGCAAAAATTAAGTATTGCTATAATTTTTATATTTGCCTAAAAGTATGCAACTTGCAATACAAAACTATGAAAGCTAGTCAAATGTGCGAATAAAAAATCATTTTTTTTGGGTTTTTTTTGTTATTAGCAGCTACTTATTCAAGCAAAAATGTCACTTGGGAGCGTTCGGAAGGTGGGACGGTGTTTTTGATCAGCAAACTCGAAACGGGAATTGTTTATTAAATTTCTATGTTAATGATTTTTGTTCGTTGCGCACCAGACCAAAGGTGAAAAACGGGGACAGGAATTGATAGCGATACATCGATGGGAGGGTGGTTTTTTTCCCTCTTCCACTTCCTGCTTGTTATTTGTAATTGTAGGGAAATTCGTAGGAATTTTTCTCCATTCCTTGCATATACTCACACGTACTTAGCAGGCGGGTTGACAAAGGATGGTTTTCGGTGGCGCGCGAGCAGCGCCGTGGATTGAATCCGATGGCATCTTCTGGGTGCCGGTGGGTTTAATGTTCAAAAATTCCGATATCACGTTACGGGCGTCTAGAGTGTATAAGTGAATTTTTGGTTAAAATAAAACAAAGCAAAAAAGAGAAAAAAAAACGAAGCCAGGAAGCAACTGAATGTAACGGCAAAATTGAAGAATATGGTTGGCAAATGGCACGATACTTGGCCCGGTTGAAGGATAATCCGAAAGCGGAAGCTGTCGGAAACGTGTTTGCTGATAGCGAACGGAAAACGTGCGAATACCATTTCGGGGGCATTTTTTTTTCTCCTTTTGGTGGAAGAAGAGAAGTGAAGCTTTTGTTGACAATAGCACACAAAGTGGTTAGCGAATAGAAGAAAAAAAACTGTGTGTGAGAGAGAGAGAGGGAGAAAAATAAAAATCGAAAATTCACAATGTCACCCATCAGATGGGCCAAAAGGGAGAAAAAAAAAATGGGAAAAAAGTTGACCGAATGGTGGAAAATCTTTCCTTCCAGAAAAAAAAAGCACAAATTCACATGTCCTTGTGCCGTGTTCTAACCTTTCGTTTTGCTGCTTTATTCGCTTCGGTTTATTGATGGACCAGCATATGGGGCTGATGCTGGACAGTAATGTGTGCTGCACAATTGGCTTCCACTCTTCTGGGGGTTAACAACCCGATTTTCATTGCTCTCAACGGTTTTCGACCAATTTGCCAGCATTTTTTCCCTTTTTTCGTTTCGCTTTTGTTCCGTCTAAGCGTGAGGAAAAAGGCTGACACACACACATACAGTGTGCCCAATGTGGTGCCTTTTGGCAGCATCAGCCTGATCCAGAACGGGGCTGGAAAGTGTTCCGTTTTCCCGTGTGGAAATCCCGTGGTATAAAACGGACTAAGGGATCTTTTTCTTCGCCTTTTTTTTTTCTATTAAATCTTTCAACACTAGAACAGGAATTGAGCAAAATGGGGGTGTAAATTCAACTGATGAAAACCACCCCCACCCCCCTTCCATACTTGACCGACCTAGTCTCATCTTAAACGAAAGCGGTGATTACGGTGGTTTTATTTGACTTTTTATCCTTCACCAGAAACGGATGAACGGGTGCATGAGTGTGAGTGGGCAAAAAGAAAAAGAAAGCTTCAAGCATTTGCTGTGCACTGGTGCAATCGTGTTTTACGCCTAGAACGCCCCCATCATGTTGGGGACGTGTCAAGGACGGATGGTGGGAGCAAATTAGCGCTCAAGCAAAAGACCAGGCAAACGAAAATGTAGCACTTTCCCATCAAAAACCCAAATCCTTTCAAATCGGAGCTTAAGGGTTAGTCGCGAGGAAAATAGAATCAGTTTGTTCGGCCCGCCTTTTTTCACCGCTTTGTGTGCTTCTGCTCGTTTGCAGGGTTTAGGGAATATTTTCTAGGAAAATATTATATTATTTTGTTAATATTATTCAATCATCTTTTAGGGGAAAGCATGGACGCTTTTCATATTTTAACAAGGTTTCTAATAAATAACTAAAACAAATTACATCAATTTATTGACAAATAATGAAAACACAGCTCAAAGACTAAGCTCAACATGAATTTATCGTGAAACGAAAATTGCAAATCTCAGTGAGCCAAGAATATGAAAATATTGGAATAAACATATCCAATATCAGACTTAATATTCATAAAAAAATTACCTAAATTGTGAAACCCTAATCACTTTCTCTCTTTCATGCACTAATGCGTTTCATGGTGGCTCATAATAACCTATATTGTATATTCCTCCATTCCTCAAGTACTCCATGTAAGATACAAGTAATAAAAAATGAAAAACTCGCTTCGATGACTTAAAAAGTGTCTTAAATTAAAAATATGGAATCTATGGAGTGTTTAAGCCTAGTTGCAGCTATAGTAATAAATGGGGACTAATATCAAATATGTGTTTTTATAAAATTTCCAAATTGTTTTTAATAAGGTAAATCTGTTTTATTAAAACTGTTAAAATGGTTCATAATAAACCATTTGGAACATACCCGATACAAATACAAACATTAAAATGCTGCAAAAATAGGGGTTGAAAACCCCTGCAACAAAGCCCATTCCTGTTTGCAATTTTTGCTTCCATCGGTCTATTAAATGAACAGCTTCATGTAAGAGGAGTTGGTGTTTTTGTTTCGTTTAAAGCTTCTTAATCGATTTTTTCGTGTATTCCTTCTTTTTTATTGCCCAATTCTCACCCCCTGACCCTGCGATACCGGATGTCACAGTTTCAAACTGGAAAGCGCATAAAAAAAAAACAAGAGTCTACATAGGACCCATAATTTTAATAATCTCGGTGCCAGGCATGCTTTTGCTACCCCCCCATTTAGCTACCGAGACAGACGGCCCAACCCGATTCATGCGGGTGTGTAAAAACAAACAAGAATATTCCAATTTTCCCCAATACGGTCCCTTTCTGTTTTTTTTCTCTTCTTCTTCTTCTTGTTGTTGTTATTGTCGGTCCAATTATCCGGAGGGACCGAGATTGGGTTGTCAGCGAAGGTTTGGCCATCGGAGCCATCAGGATTTTTTTTGTGTGTGTTTTAGTTTGCTTTGGGACAGAAAAGGGGAGCAGGCAGGAAAGGAAAAGGTTCCGAATGGGGTGCGGTGAGGTTTGGTGTGGTGTGCACCGAACGGGAAAGTTATTGGAAGTAATTACTTTTTAACCAAATTGTTCAGGTTTTTCTACTCCAAGAAGCTGAGGTGGATGGATAGGCACGGTCGTTTTGTTGCTGTGTATCCCTTTACGCTGGGCTAAACTGAGTTGTCCAATCTGGACGGAAAATCTATATCCAGGAAAAAAGAACGAACAAGAGAGAGAAAAGGGGAGAGTGAGAGAGAAACGGTTAGAAAATTTAAAACAGCTGCAACTGACGATCACTTCAATTGGATTCCACTTGATTAGAGCGAATGGTGACGTTTTCGTTTGGAATGTTTTTCCCTCCCGCAGGTGGTGGTGGAAAAAAGGCAATCGTGATAAACGGTACCAGACAACCCAACACCCTGGGTAAATTGTTTCCCTGTCGATGGACATTCATTTTCATCTATCGATTACATAAATCCTGCATTAGTACCGGCCGATTGAAGCGCGCGTTCGGCCGTGTACCTTTTGTCCAGTTGGTGTTTTTCCCCCGCCAGGGGGGGGGGGGGGGGGGGGGGGGGGGGGGTAGGGTAGTCGACCCGGCGCAGGAAAACATCTTTCACTTCCCAAGACTACCAGCTGCTACGAACGGTTGTGGCCCGGCCGGCTGTGGGTGAATCGTGCCGAAAGCGTTTCGAGTGAATGTACCATCCATAAAGGCCATCATCACTATGCTCGGGCACTCGGGTTCATGTTCCCCGTGATGAGTTTTGGTTGGGCGGAAAATTGGGGGTGGTGAGGTTGCTGTCGTCGAGTATCGCTTTACGCCCGGTGGGACTACATCGGACTACCCCCGCGAGAAAATGAGAGAAAGAGAGAGAGAGAGGGAAAGAAGAGATCATTTGTGCAAATAATCAGCCACTTACGATTGGTCACGCTACATTGTGACTTTTGCTGTTAGTACACACGCCGAAGAAGGTACCGAAATGGTTGCATGTTCATTA
>KB664054.1:6205671-6344758 GCA_000349025.1 Anopheles minimus | reverse complement strand
ATATTATCTTTTGATTACTTTTTCGCTGCCTCTTACAATTTCTATGTTTTGTTTACGGTTTTCCACTTCTATTTTGTAACTTTATTTGTTTTATTTCTCTGTTAATTATTTTGTAACCATATTATATTTTAATTACTTTTTCGCTGCCTCATCCAATTTCTATGTTTGGTTTACGTTTTTTCTAATTCTATTTTGTTCTTTATTTGTTTTGTTTCTTTGTATTGTATTCATAGTTTAAATAAAATATACTTTTTTATTAAATTTAATGAGACGCGAAATGTTTTCAATAATGCTGTCGGATAAAAATGAGAAGAAGACGAGATCTAATTTTTTTTGTTAACGCTACAGCTTATTTGTCGGTGTGCTGACTCAGTTACCTTTGGAGGATGTCGGCGAACCCACGGACGCTGAAACCTTGAATTGAAGCTGAAATGAACGAAATGTTCGAATGCGGGCAACACCTTAAACGCAGCTTACCGAAACAAAACCAAGCAGACGCACAGATTAATTTACGTCCATGTTAAAGCCGTCCCATCTGCCCATCGCTTTCGGCCCTGCTGCTCCACAGCCATGTCGGTCGACGTTCGATTGCCATTTCTTTCCTCTGACCTGTTCTGTTTCATTACATCCACCAATGTTTGATAGTCATCTGTCTGGCGTCGGTTGCATTGTATCTTGCGTCCATATCCTGCCACCCCTTCTCAAACACACTATCATGTAACGCTTTTACACAGCGCAACATTATTAACCGTGTTGTTCTTTTATTTTTTTTTTCGTTGTTGTACTTATTTTCCACCTTCCTGTTTGCGTACAATTGGGCAGGTGAATTTAACGTTTTTTTGTTTCTTTTTGCTGGTTCGATGTCGCCATGTTTCGTCTACGTTCGCTTTCTTATGCATGGACGTCCTCCACGTCGAAGCTGAGGTGTAGTTAAGCTTACCTCCTCCATTAAAGATCCACCCGAAAGGGTCACAATAGGGCGCCGCCATCAATCCACCCAACAAAATACAAAAAAAAAACGAAACAAAACAAGAGTTAAAAGCTGCACTCCCGTCAACATAAAAACGAGAAAATCAAATTGGACAAGTGGTTAATGGTACGAAATGACTGCCAAACAAACGATAATAATGTGCGCATGATGCAGTTCTGATTGACCCGTTTGCTGACGTGCTGTCAAGGCTTTCGTGGGTATGGGGTTAAACCGATACTGACAGCATCTCATCGAGTGTCCGGCATGAACGGTTTGGCAGGTGAGGCTATTAAAATGTTAAACGCTCCACCACACGCAATCGTGACCTCCGTTCGGTTGCGGGGTGCTTACAGCTCTCGCTGTGCCATCCCGACGGACCCGTGGAGTTGCACATTGTTTTGGGGCGAGCGAAAAAAGGCTTCCGGTGACTTACGGGGTTAATCAATCCGGTCGCAAGTTGCCAAACGAGATTGCAATATCGGAGCAATCGCGGGGCTCGGATGTGTGCTCAGGTTGTTACCTGAGTGTAGCGTTTCGAGCACAAATCCCATCAGCAAAAGTAAGTCGTTTGTAGCGACACAAAGTTCCTCCGGTGGAACAAAAAAAAAACAGGGAGGAAAACTTTCGCCACCCCTTTTGCACGCGAACTCCTCCGCACGAGACATTGCACCGGAGATGAGATTCTATCGCAGGGCGCGCTGTTTATCAGCAAACAGTTTATCTGGGGAATTTTTCGTTCCCGAAAGTCTCCGGCGCTCCGGATTCTTCTGAGCTCGCGCCGTTCGACCGCACCGTGTGAACCGGGTTACTGTGAAATTCTTGCGGATAGTTTTGCCATCGTGTGCTTGTTGGGTGGAAACATTCCACACCGAAGAATGTTCATCCTGAAAGTTGGTGTACCTGTGTGTTTTTTTTTTGTTCATATTAGTTGCCAGGATGTCTGGGTGTGTCAATCACGCGGAACGGCAATTTTCAACCCGTTAACAGGGCGAACGATAATCTATCCGGGTGGGATAACAATACAATAAGGTACCGCGCAGCAATTAGCAGCGAGTCTGCTGCAGTCGTTTGCACCAAACGGAACTGCAAACTAATTTGCAAGTTAGTCGACACTTTGCTGCCACGCTGGCGGGGTGTTTGGGAAGTTGGGTGGAGTTTCCCGCACGCACTGTTTGTAAATACGACGCGGTAGCGAACCAAAGGATAATTAATCATCAAACCGAAAGGCAACGTGCGAAGTGATTGAAGTGTTTTTTTTCTCTCTCTCTCTCTGTTTGTTTATCCTTGGGACCTGGCAGGATGACAAACGGTTCGGGTTTTTGTGGTTGTGGACAATAATCGAGGCTGCAAGTGACCTACGCCTACGCCGTGATGCTGTAGGGCTTGCCTTTGATTGCCCGTTTTGATATTCGGTGACCGGCCTTCTGCAAGGCCTCTTACACTGTCAGGTGCAGACGCAACCGACGGCCGCAAGCATCGCTCAAGATTGATTATGTCATAAATTCGGAACGATGGGGCGAAAAATTCCTGCGGTTTTCGCTCGTCTCCCTTACATTTCTAACCATTGATTTATGGCACCTTGGAATCCGTGTCAATCCGGACCAATCACCAACACAAAGCTGTCATACAGACGGGGGTTACGACAGTTTTTACCTCAACCAGTGCATTGGTGAGCTGCATTCGACCAGAAGAATCGGTTTGCTGCAATGATGCAACCGATCCAGACATTAGGATGCAATGTCTCCCGTGTTCGCTGTGGCACGATGTGCGGTTAATTGAATTTTAAATGATTACTAAACGCCTTGCACACGGGTTTGTGTGCGGGGTGCGATTGTACATTTTTGCATAATCGAGCAGATGGGCTTTCGGCCATCAGTGGGAAGCGAACGAAAAGGGAAAGGATTTTATTGGCCCCCCCTCGGTGGTGGCACGAAACAGCATAAAGGGCATACAGGGGTGTAGAATGGAAATAGAAAGTCATCTCGCTGCCGGATGATTCGAATGTTCGTTTTTAAATGTGTGCTGTTTTCTTCTCGCCTGCCATAAATTATTAGCACGCCCGAATGTTTCGATAAATAATAAAATCACATATATTACGCAGGGGTTCGTTTCGTTCGTGTGCCGCTTTGCGTTTTGTAACAGGAACGAGATGAGGAACAAGTGATTGATTTGCTCATTTATTTTGTGTCACGTTTTTTGGATTTTTGGAGATGCTTTTTCTAAGCTAATTTTAATGAGTTCTTTATAAGTATCATTTACTACATACATTATTAATAATAATAAATTCGATTGTAATATCACGTAGAGAAAAAAAAACTTATTCTACTGTAGGACGACCAGGACATTTATCTTAATCGAATAGTTTCTGTTAAAATTAAATATAATACTGCTTTTAAAATACTAAAACTATAAGAAATACAACCGTTCCGGTAAGTATATAAAAAAGCATGCTATATGTACAAGGGTAAGCAGCACATTACTCATAAAAAACGTAAAAATATTAAAAAATAATTTATTATTAGTCAGCCTAATAGATGGCCAACATGGGGCGGTCCGTTACCCCGTCTATTCTACTACGTGGTATAATAAAAACAAATAAATAAATAAACACTATTATTTTTTTATTCCCTTAACCATCATTTCAATGACCACCTACGCGGGTATTTTTTGCCCATTTAATTCTAAATAACTTTGGAAAAACCAAAACCATTGGCTTGAAATTTTGGGGATTGCATAGAGAAGAGTTTTATATATCATATACCCAAAACATCAGAATTTCTATTTTTTAATACTGTTTTGTTCACATTTTTTATTTATATCCCTTATCTTTGTAACCACCCATCCGGGTAGGTAACATATTTCTTTAAGTTATTTTACCATTTTTTGCTTTAAAGTTTAGTATTATTAAATTGAATTTTGGAAAAATTTGTTTAACGCGTCAACTTAAACCGAAGATATTCGCTTTTCAACCTGAGAGACGAGAAAATAAACGAGAAAATTCGAACATACAAAACGTATTAGCTACTCGGATAGGTAGTGAAGGGGGGCAAATATTTGCACGAAAATAATCCTGTTTTAAGAAAACATTAGGTTGATTATAATAAAATCCACCTAATCTGAAAATTGGAACTATTGTTGTAATTAGCATAATATAAGCACTGTACAATTAATTGGAAACAAGTCTTGTAATACAAACTAAAATCGAGAAGATGAATCTAATAATCAAGGTTAATTTAAAGTTAAAAACCATGTAAAGTGATATATCCAAGACGATTTTTAAAATATAATAGATTTACAAGAAATTCCTCGATATTTTATGCCTTGATTAAATTGGGGTATTTAATCGAATTTTGTAACCGAAATAAGCTTACAATTTTGTATTTTATTCTTCTTTGACGTCAGACCTGCGTATTTGGGAACGATGTGGATAGAATTTAAGACCGGTCCTGTTATTTGAGACCGGCGCCTTTACCGGCATGCACGAACGAAAAGTCTTTGAAGAATCTTGGTTTTTAATTTCTAAACATCATTGATTCTTCATTAAAGTGTACTTTAATATTCAGTTCTGCGTATTTTGACAAGTCTGCATCTGGTATGATGGTAAACCACTATCATCAAATCACGAAAAAGCAACAAGTGACCCGAAATGAGTAAACATTGTTGCGTTTGACAAAAAATATTGGAAGAGATAAATATCGGGATAATTGGAATTGACCCAACAGTAGAGCAACTAATGAAAATCATTTTCGAGAGTATCAAACTAAAATAAAAATAAATATCGAAGATTAATCTCTACCATCCATTCAATGCGTAGTTGTTGTAATAGTGATTACACTGTGCACCGCCTTCGGGCAGAAACTCTCCAACACGGAGCAAGCGAATTGGGGGGAAAAAAACCCCTGTAAGAAGGGAACGGCACATATTTATGTGTGTCGTATGCGTTCGCTTACGAGGCCGAAATCGCATTAAATCGCTCGCTGCGGCGACAATAAAGCTAACCGGAGCCACAAATTAATCGGTGGCGAAAATTCCATCCGGCCCCGGCCGAGGGTATGATAGTTTCGGGGCAGGGCTTGCTGCCTGTTTGTTCGCTTTTTCGCCCTTGCTTTTTTGTTTATTGTCGCTGTTGCGCTGCGTGGTAGTTTCGGGGGGTTTTTATGCAGTATTAAACTACGCCCGTGCAAACAAAACGGCCCCAAGAAGCATTCGTCATAATGGAGGCGATGAATCGAAACCCAGGGCGAGGGAGGAAGCGAATAGGGGAAAACGCACACATAAATCGTCCCCGTCCAAAAAAAAAAAAAAGAAACAAAGTTTGGTGAAAAAAAAATGGCCGCTCAGGGCTCAGGAAGAATGTGGAAAGCAGTGAAAATCCCTGTTTGCGATAGTAAAAACGAATGTTCGGCAAAAAAGGGATCTCGTTACGCGTACCCTGACGTTATCGTTATCGGGACGAATCAGTTGACTTACGTGACATTAGGGGTTGCAAAAAAAAAAACAAAAAACTCTGACTAAGGTGATGGTAGTTGTGGTAGGAAAATAAAAAACACAAAATGATGGCGAGACGGATTAATTAAAGTTTTTGCTTTAATCAATGCAAAAGGGTTTTGTTAGCCAAGCCTCGGTATAATAATGGGCCGGTTGGTGATGAAGATTTTCCCTATTTTGTTTTTTTTTTGGGTTTTTGTTTAATGGTTTGTTTTTCACTGCTTCCCAACCCGGGCTGTGAGGTTTTTCTTCCCATCCCCAAATTCGCATTCAAGCAAGCGGGTAAACTTTTCCACCGTAAACCGTTGCTCACTTCACATTAGTGAAATTGGATGGTTCGAACAGTCCGGCCGTCCGGATGGCTTCCGTAATTTCGCCCTTCAACAACGACGTCATCATCATCATCAAGAGCATCGCACCGAACAGTCCGACTGCCTGTGCCTAACGATTTCATTCCGGCAAACGCATCGCGGGCGCCAGTTTTAGTACTAATGAGCAGCGAGTTACTGAGCATAACTACTGTTAATTGACAGCTCACCAGGTAGTGTCTGTTCCTATCTGCGTGTGTGTGTGTGTGTGGGTATAAAAAGCGAAAATCGTAACGAATCGTATGCGCCCTGCAAAGCGTTACAGACTGACCGTTACGAATGGCTGGAATGCTTTCTGTCATTCCACTGTCAAAACTGTCAAATCTTTCGCTCCAACTCACTCCAAGGATGACTTGGGCAAACAGTACCCAACAGCTTAGTAGATAGCCGAATTCTAAAGCACAACACAATTGTGTCCCCACACCGGTTTGCCTAACCGGGCCCGCAAAAGGTAGCGCAAAGATTTGCGACGGGTATTTGCGTCATATTGTTGCTAGTGCCATTGTGTTGATTACATCTTATGGATCACAATTTTGTGCAAAACGCAAGTTCGGTCGGTTCGCTCGCGTCGGGGACGTGCTTCCGTCCCCGTGAGCACATTTTCCCCCGAGGGCGCGGTTTTTTTCTTTTTCGGACACTTCAATTCCGTCCGGACAATGGAATGGCCCGCTGGAAGGCTTTCGCCATTGCGTTTTCCAATTTTCATGTACGCGCTCTTTCGGTACGCGGGGTTTAATCTTTCCCTCCCTTCCCCCCACCCCCCTCCCACCCCCTTCTCTAATTCCCATGTCCGATCCGGTATGCGCGCCGTGGTTTCATTCTTCTCCTGCTCTCAATTACCTGTGCTGACATTAAAGAAAAGCAAGAAACACAATTCGTCTGGGAAAGGAGGCATCTTCCCCGTGGGTTCGGGTCCATTGGCAGGCATGTCTTTTAGGGCATGCGTCCGCGTACCGGGAGGGTCAGCAAGAAGCCCCCCCCACCGCACCCCTCCGTCCCAAATCCCGCCACTCATACATCACGTAATCAAACGCAAGCCCCATTTGCGGACAAACGAGGTAGGCATCACTTTTACTTTTGTTTGCTAACTGCTACGTTGGCTAGCCGTTCAGCTGCCATATAATGTCTGGTGGACCCGGTTGGGTTTATGCCGCTTCGTTTCCTTGCTGTGTGGCGCTTCTTTTCTGTTTTTTTCCTTCCCTCTATTGGCGAACTGTTATTGGTGAAATAGTCAAGATTTAGTTGTCGCGTACCGCCACTGGATGGTGGTGATGATCTTACCAAACGGTGGAGGTGTTGAACATGGTACGGCCGGACAGAAAATCCACCGTTCGATGATCAGCCAAGGTACACATAATTTTTGCCCCTGTCCGCAATTACGCAATAAGATACATCGCACCGGCCAAATGTACGGCCGGGCCGATCAAGAATGGGCCCTTGCGACTCGCCACCGTACGGATAGGAGATATGGCATTCCAGGTGGATGATCCTCCGGCGTGTGGGTCGTTATTGCTCAATTTCGTCCCATTATCTAACCGTACAGAAGCGCACAAAACGTATGTGGTTTTTACCATCTTCGGACCCGGTTCGATACGATTGATGGACGGTACCGTATGACAGGCACTTATTTGCAAAACGTTCTTGGTCTGCGTAATGTCTGCGGCGTGCAGCACCCGCAGGTGACAGCTGGCAAAAACCTCGAGATGAAGAAGCCAACACATCAACCCTCTTACACTGTGTGTACATTGTGCCAGATTACAATACACAAAACATCGGGCTGAAGCTTTGTGAGTCATCCGTAGAATAGATAGTGTGTTACATATTATCTTGGGGCTCTAATTCGGAATTTATTTACAAATTCCCAACAAATACCTCTGAAAATTCAATTAAAAAATCTTCAATAATATACAGGAAGCTAGCTGGGATGTAATAGTTCTGAGAACGTTGGAAGCTTTTGTAATTTATTCATTTATATCTAATTACAAATTTAGGAAACACTCTCTTCTAACGATAAATTAAACTGTAATTGGGCAACTTGCAATTATCCAAGAAATGTTTGGTTCCAAGAGGCGTTGATTGGATCAAGAAGCGTTTATAGTCAGTGTGAGTGCTGTTCGTGTTTGTTTATTTACGTATAAAGGAGATACTAAGCCCAAAAGATGACTAATAACGATTGAAACTAGAACGTTCGCTAACGAATTTTGTGAATTAAACCTGTTTTATCCAATCATCCTAAAGATACTATAGAAATATACCTTTAAAGACGTATTGTTTGATGTTGAGCAAAAGAATTCGGATATAAAAAGATAAAGCTTTAATGAGTTCCTCTCCAATTAATCCGTGCAGGATGAATCTACTACAATACTAATAATCAAACTGTTATATATTTGTTATACTGCCGAAAAAAAAGAGATGCATGACAGAAAGTTCCTTTTTATTATTTTTTTATTCTTTAGTTCCTTTTTATGTAAGACATAAAATAGTAAAGGACGAATGTATTAACCTACTTCTATTCAAACTGTTATACATCTGTTATAAATTCATTTTAGATCACGAGTCTTTGGATAAAACGAGAAGCAGGATAAAGGGTTCCTCTTTAGATTAGCTGCAGAGGGTGATATTACTAATCTTCTAATATTCATACTGTCATTCATCTGTTATACTGTCATTTTGAAGCAAAAGACTTCGGTAGAAAGCAGTTATATATCTGGTATACTGTAATTTTAGATCAAGAATCTTCGGATAAAACGATAAAGAGGATAGAGATGTCATCTTTAGATTATCCTTAGAGGGTGAAACTACTTACCTACTATTATTCAAATTTGTTATATATCTGTTATACTGTAATTCTAAAGAAAGTTCCTGTTTAGATTAGCCGTAGAGAGCGGATCTACTAGTCTACTAACATACAAATTGTTATACATCTGTTATACTGAAATTTTGAAGTAAGCGAGAAATTTATCAGGAGTGCCATTCTGCGCTTCTCAAACCATATTTTTTTACCAAAAACTTTGAAAAATAAACTGGAGCACAACGAACAAAGTAGGGAACTGGTGCGAAACCGTACTGCAACGTCAACTGCACCTTGTTTGCTAAAAAAACTTCCCTCCGGAGTGTTGCGAGTTTTGAAGATTTTGTCCCGTTTTGCATCGGTGTATCGGCAGCAAAAGTCAACATGTCTCACTCCTATCCCCGGCAAAGCCCGCCCTTTTTCCCGTATGTTAACAAGCACCTTTGGCCCGCGTATTTGTCAAACAGCGCGCGTCCTGTCGCGAGCCACCGTCCCCGATGGTGAATCAATCCGGCAAAGAGTCGATGTTTATTTATCGCTTTTATACCTAAGGGGGTAAAGAAGGGGGTGAGGGGATGTAGTTACAGATACAGGCACAAAAGGGGTCGTTGGGATGTGTGGGCCCGTGCGACCAAACCATCCATCCCTGCTTCATATTGTCTGTCTGCTTGAGCATGACTTCTGATTTTAACTTTCTGCCCTTTTGGGTAAACGTTTCCGTTTGTTTGGAGGGAGTTTTTTTGTTGTGCTCTGCTTCTTATATCGAACTACCGAATCGATTTGCGAATGCGGCAAAGCTTCACGGCTGCACCTTAAAGCGCCGGGTTACTAGCGGCCGCGTCCTGTGTACAATCTGTCAATTTGCACCCGCTGTCAAAAGCGGTGTGCACCCACGGGCACACGTTCCTTTTGCCGACCGGTAGTCTTTTTGATGTCGTTGTCGTGTAATCAAGGTTAAAGATCAAACAGGGTGATGGTGGCGCCCGCCGGGGGTGTAAAACGGGTGGCCCAACCGAATGTGGCCCCATCGCAACCATCAATGAAGCGAACGCTGCCGCCTGAGTGATTTATGAATTTTCCATACCGATGCGTTATACGTTAAAGGTGATGCCCACTCGTTGACGCCGTGACACTTGTCATTCCGGGGCCCGGACGACACGCACACGCCAGCACAAAACCATCACGCGATGAAAGCCTTTTAGCGTTTTAGCAGCTGCTTCTTCACACCCGGGGCGAACGCGGGTTCGCTGATTGACTTTCGAGCTCCCGGACGCTCCCGTTTATAGAGGGCGCCACCCATAGACACGTCCGCGGCTCGGGCTGGATGACACCTGATGAGTTCATTCTCATCATCATTCGGTGGTGATGACAGGCGTTTATGGCATTGCAGAGTCGCCCGAGTGGCGCAACTGGGGCACAAACGGAACGTGCCTGAACTGGGCAATCGTCGCTCGTTGTGCTGTCGTCTAAATCAGTCACCCTAGCGAGACGGGAACTATACGCACCGCTGAAGTAGTGAGCTCCCACACTCACACACACACCATCTCGCACTACATTGTTGTAAAACGGTAGACGAGTGTCATATCCACAGGTCCTGACCTATCGATAAATCAGCGTGTGGTACCGTGCCTTGCAAAACGCTAGAATTAGACACATATGACACTTGTTGGTGTTGCCGGGTTGGGTTCCGCAACCCCAAACAGCACCGCAGGTTACGGCCTTTCCACCCATCGGAAGAACCCCGAACGGATGCTTCGGCGTATTGCATAATAGCGGCAGTAGGACGCCCAGAAATGGTGCGTACCACCTTAATTCGATTTTGATCGCAACAATGTGCTGCAGATAATTGTGTATCGGGGGGATGGAAGCAAAGCAACAAGAGAGAGAGAGAGAGCGAAACAAATCTGTCGAAACCTTCACCACCGAATACGGGACACACAGAGACTCACCGGAGGTCTCTATGACAAAAGGCACATTGAGGTTAGGGTACGGTGCGTTTCCCATGATATTTGTACCGGGCCGGTCCAATTCCTAAACGGTGGGCTTTTGCTGCAACACAACACAAAACTAAGTGTTTCCTTTGCGGTACACAAATGGGAAAAGCAGAGCACACCGGTGCCCTTTTTCTACGACGATCTTTTTTTTTTGAGTCATCTTCTTGAAGCATTTGGGACGATTGCTAGGTGTTTTGACTCTTTGATTAATCGCAGTGTTAGCACGCGCTGTTGTGCAACTGCCAACCTTTGTGGGGAATACATTTTTGTATTGATGAGTTTTGTATTTTTCTGTATATAAAGGTCGTCACCTTAGTCTTGTACAACATTTCTACACCTCCTCAGTGACTTTTGAGTTTCTTCTTTATTTATTTATAGTAATATCACTAAGTTGCTGTAAAAATGCTGTTGTAGAAGCGTTTAGCGAATCGAACAGTGAATAAGAGATTAAAATCTTTCGAAAGCATGAATTGAATAAACACATCATAATGTGGCTAAACAACTCTTTTGGGATTTAAATCCCAAAGAGTTGTAACTACTCTTTTGCGATTTAAATCTCTATGGCAACTGACAACTCTTTGGGATTGAATAAATCTCTGTGCCGACTTGCAACTCCCTCAGGGTGGGATTAATTGAAACAACTCCCAAAAGAATTGTTAAAAGATTCAAATTCCAATGAGGAAGTATTAAGAGTGAATAAACTCTTTGAAAGGAGTTGTTATTCCTATCTCTAGTTTATAATAATAAGTGTATTTCGGGACTCTTGTTTATAACAAGAATATTTCTTAGGAACTCCTCTGTAGATCTCCTTATATTCACTGTTAAGTGAGCTGTTTAGTCTTCAATACCTCTTTTACTAGTGTACTTCGCACGATAGCTCTATTGTTTAATATACTAGCCTTCACCGGCATAAGACTATCTTTAAGCTCTTCTGCAAAACAAACAGAAACCAGCTCTGCTGTCTGCAGTTACTTTGTAGTTCTAAAACCTCGAATTACTATAAGGTACTAAGGTAATGAGTATGAGCTCGCGCTGAGAAAGTGAGCTTCTTCCGTGCTCCAAAATGGAAGCAAAAGAGGGAGAGATCAATTCGTATCTAGTACATCTCTGAACTACTGAGTTAGCACGAATACTCAGTTTATTGAAGCAGTATTGAGCTCCTGAGTACAAGCTTACTCAGATTTGTATAGACGAAATCAACAACAGTAAAATAATGAGTTGAAGCTGTACCGAGCTCATGAGACTGAGATCTCGGAAGTTAGTGTTTTACAAAGAGAACCTTCGAAGTTATTCAAATAAAAGCAGAAGATAGGAAGATGATTTCCTAGCTAGTAAAGTTCTGAGCTACTGAGCTTACTAAGACCATTGAATCAATTGACCTTTTCAGCTATTGAGCTCAAAATTTTGAGCTTACTCAAATGAGTACTCTACAAAGTATGTAAAGATATAAAGATGATTCCGTAGCAAAGTAAAATCTTAAGCAAACTGAGTAAACACAAGTCCTCAGTTCATTGAAGCAGGCTACTGAAGTTGTGAGTTTGAGCTCATGGAAGTGAGGGCTTTACGAAGAAAGCCTTTGCAGGTTTTGAAACCCTGAGATGAAATGACATGTTTCAGGAACATATTTTGGGGGAACGATCCCATTTAATCGATACCCAATTTGAGCTTTCCCGCATGTCCGTAACGACCGTTTAAAATCCGAAATTGGATGTGTTGTTTGGAACACTCCGAAGCAGATCGGATCAGTGACATCATGTACGCACTACGCACAGTTTGTCGGTAATTATCCACTCGAATCTTCCCCATCGGGAATGGGGTTTGCGATCGGTCCTGCTGGGTGCGTGAAGGTAGCCATATCGAGCGAAGATCCAGCTTCTGATGTGAGCCATTCGGTCAAAGGTCAGTTGCCGGACAGCCGTTTTCGTCGTACCGTAGCCGTGTTTTGTTTTTCCCATGGCCGGTTCGAAAGTCCTTTACCGAGGTACCAGGGTGAAAGGCACTGCGTGTTGGTTGCGCAACACACGGATATGGACGAAACCTGCCATGCCGCTTACCTTCGAGAACCGATCCCTTGTATGGGGGTTTTGGGTTTTCGTTGTCGCTGTGGTTGGTGTGTGTGTGTAAGTGCCACCTTCCTGCTGTTGTAATTCTACGGCGTGCCTCATCCAATGGCGACGCTGGAAGACAACTTCCTGGAAGACGAGCTTGATAACCGCTTTCGCCAATCCGTATGAAGACATATTCTTGTTTTTCCAACCCCCAACTCCCCAAAGAGGAAAGCTCACGATAGTGGCGTTGGTAAGCACGGAAAGGTTATCTAACGGGTCGCGAATGGTGCGCTTCTTCACGATGTTTTGCACCCGCGTGCCTTTGATCGGAGGCTTACCCGTCTGCCACCAGTGGACGTTCCGTGCGATGCATTCGATTTGCAACAAGCGGTTCCGCGTGCGTGCCGCTTAACAGTGGGCCGTCAATTTGCACCTATCCGGTCGCGCGGATTACTCCTCCACGGTCCCTACCGGAGGGGTTCCGGTTCGGCGTTTGACACTCGCACGATAAACGATGAGGTATGACTTTCGGTTTGCACATCGGTGCCGTGCACGCACACGAAGATCCCCGGAGTAATATGGACACGGTCCCATTGGGCAACAGGTTTGTGCCGTGGACGGGCTACAATGGTTTTGTGCGCTGCAACGCCTGCATCACTGATTATACTGATTCACCCTAGAAGCTGCAAATTAGCACATCTTGAGGAGGAGGTGTAGTGTGGGGAGGGAGGAGATGGAGTTGGAGAGGGCAACAAACTGCAACCTGGTTTCATAATCCAGGCTGCCCCAAAAGAAAGGAAACACACAACAGGAAGCTCGACCGCTTGGACCATCCGGGACGGACGGCGTGATGTACAAATTGGCGAGTAGCCACTCGTCCAGATCCGGTCCGGCCGAGGTTTGTCTTGGGGATGGGAACACCGTACGCTACAGATTGGTAAATCACCGATTTCTTTCTCAATAACAGTCGGCCAAGTCGCGCGGTACGATGTGTCACATTGTCACATGCGGCTTGCCGGGGCAGCGTGCCAAAATCATCGTCACACGCCCCAAAACCGACCAACGTGCAAAGTGAAAGTGCACCGCGAGTCGGCGCGCAAAAAGGGGGAAAGGAAATAAGTACTGCACGCAAATCTGCAAAGCGAGAAATTTTAAATAAAAGCCCCCCCTCCCGTGACCTTCCCGGCGCTAAATTGAGCACGCTCGTAACGTCTCCGCGTTCAATTAGCGCAGCGCTTAATATGTTCCGAATATCTTCCGTTTTCAGCAAAGTGCATGACTTCATCCGACGGTGTGTGGGGAGAGAGTTTGATTATGGTCCGTAAAACATACCTTTAAACGGTTGTACGTATCGGCACTAGAGATGGGAATAACAACTCCTTTCAAAGAGTTTATTCATTCCTACTCCTTCCTCATTGGGATTCGAATCTTTTAGCAACTCTTTCGGGAGTAGTTTCAATTAATCCCACTCTGAGGGAGTTGTAAGTCGGCACAGAGATTAGAATCCCAGAAAGTTGAAACAACTCCTTTAGGATTTAAATCCCAAAGAATTGAAACAACTCTTTTGGGATTCGAATCCCAAAGAGTTGAAACAACTCTTTCGGGAGTTGTTAGTCGGCACAGAGATTTAAATCCCAAAGAGTTGAAACAACTCTTTTAGGATTTAAATCCTAAAGGAGTTGTTTCAACTTTTTAGGATTCTAATCTCTGTGCCGACTTACAACTCCCACAGAGTGGGATTAATTGAAACTACTCCCGAAAGAGTTGCTAAACGATTCGAATCCCAAACGAGTTGTTTAGGATTCGAATCCTCAAAGAGTTGTTTAGCCACATTATGAGGAGTTTATTCAATTTATTCTTTTGAAAGATTCAATTCTTTTATTCATTCTTACTCTTTTCGCACATCACTAATCGGCACACACACTGTCGTCCTACGGACCTGCTGATCCTGGACGGATACCGAAGTCCGGTGTTGCTCAGCTGTCCGCTGAGGTCATCCTGCCTATCCGTTACACATCTCGTTATTCGTCTCCAAGCTGTTTTTTTTTCTCTCCCTGTTTTGTTTCCTCCCATTCCTTATTCCGGTTACCGTTTCTTCTCGAGCAAACTAACCGCGCTGATGTTATTCCAATTTTCACTTTCTGTTCAATTTCCTTTGACTCCGTTCTACTTTCAACTCTTTCGGACTCGCTGTTTTTTTTTGTTGTTGTCCGCTCCTTGCGTTTGTTCGCACGAGAACAGCTTTCATTCACACCCCGCCGGCAATCAGAATGCCCGGCTCGGCTTTGCGGCTTCATTTGTTTTTGCACCGTACGCTTCGGTGCGTTCCTTCGCGGGCGGTTAACTCCACTAGACGGTGCGCCGTCTCGTCTGCAGGTGCGCGTGCCACGTAACCCAGGCCCGTTAAAGAATATGAGGCGAGAAGATAAACATCTTTGCACGCGCTTCGCAAACATAAACCCAGGGGCGCCAGCGATGAGATGTGTCGTTGTGTTAGACAAGCACGGTTGCGCGTTACTGTCGGCTACCTGCTTACCATAACGACTGTGCGGCATCAATTAGCTAAACGGACGGTAAAGTATACGGCATAAAGATAAATATTTAGAATGCATTACCGTGCACAAGGGTTAAGCGTTAGGTGGCTGCTTACATTGTAGTTGGATGCGCGAGATGGTTTAGTTGAATTATCGAAGCGTTTGACAGTAGATATCACCAACCGGTAAACGGCTTTTGCAATGTTTATGATTATGTGAATACGATTTTTTATGTAGTATCAGGTGAATCGAATAGGATGTGTTTATGTACCATTTTATATATTTATTTTGTGAAATTAATTGTC
Source organism: Anopheles minimus (assembly GCA_000349025.1). Lineage (NCBI taxonomy): Eukaryota > Metazoa > Arthropoda > Insecta > Diptera > Culicidae > Anopheles > Anopheles minimus. The sequence goes on along the minus strand of KB664054.1, from coordinate 6,329,260 downwards.
AAATTTGTGATTTTAAGTGACATTTTCGTATAACTATTTCCATTGACTATTGCTGTAATAATTATTATTGATTTATGGTCCGCCAGTTTTTAGGAACATTAAATTACTTGCCGTTCTTTAAAACTAGCCGAATGTCCATTTAAAATCATCTAAGGCTACCTCAGCTCAAGAGTAGTACAGGTATCTTACCATATTGTCACGCTTTATTTACTAATTTACTTAAGATTTTGACTGGACGTTGATGCCAGATTTATTCTACAACAAAGAATTATATTATATTTGCATTGTGCCTTTGTTTGCCTACTATAATTAAAACCCCATTTTTTTCACTTTAAATCCACAAGAGCCGAACATCGTCATGGGTAAAAAGAGACCCCCAAGGGGCTATTTATGACGGACTATTTATTCACTTGTTATGGTAGTTCATTAGTAGCTCATCCGCTATAATCCATAAAAATTCATCCATAAATAGCTCCGTTTATCCACTCTGCTTAACGGATCATCAATTATTTTAGCGCATATTGCTATACATTTATTATAGCTCAAATTAATGGGAGTAATAAAATAATAAACATAAATGCCATTTTTTTCGGAAAACTTTTTTAAACTTTTTGTTGCAAAAAATATTTATTTTATGGTACTTAATTTTGTTGGTAAATGAAAAATTATTTCATTCTCCTGGAAACCTTCATTTTAATACGAAATAAATGTTATCTACAAAACAAAATTCAACTGATAAAATATAACCCTTTTTCCATTTTCCAACATCACTGCGTTACATCATAAGATGTTGTGCATATGGAAAAAGAAATGTCGTAATGGGCAGCAGATCGTCAAGAAGTAATGTGTTTCCAGCGATTTTTCTTATTCCCAACCTCCCCCAAAAAAGCCCCCGCTTTTAACCCATAAACCGTCCCTTTTTGAAGGTGAAAAATAGGCCAGATGAAATAATCATTAACAATAAAATTAAAAAAAAAAACTTTTCAAAAACAAAAAACAAAAACAACATGCCGATGCACCGCTGAAGAACTCATCTTCTCATGTGCCGCAAAACAAAAACAAAAACACCGCTCGCAGCCGTGCGCTCACCTCAAGTGGAAGCTTCTATTTTTATCGCAGCGCGCGACCACCGCATGTCAGGGCGAAGACATGGCTTTATTTATTAAACTGCTTCACCTTGGGGCCTCACCCTCCCCGGGTGCCTGCGGTGCCACCTGCGTCCCGGCACCGACGGACGAGAAGGCTGGGCGCCACTTCACTTCTGTTGCGTGTGTGTGAGAGTGAGAGAGAGAGAGAGAGGGCGAGCGAATCTTTCGCTTTCGTACGGTTGTTACTTCGTTGTTCCCTCTCCCTCTAGTTCGTTATCTTTCTCCCGTGATATAGCACCAAGCTCGAAAGATCGTTAATTCCCACCGTTGTGGTGAACTTTGGTGCCGTGACCAGGATCAACTGAGGCTCTCCCTTTTTCGGTGCCCTCTCGGGTGGGATCACTCACATCACCCAGGTATGATCGTGTGGACTAGCAGCTAAATCCCATCTTCATAGATTGTCGGGTTAACTTCGGGGTGGTTTTTTTCTTTTCTTCGTTTTGCTGTACAAAAACCCATCCTCACTCCACTCACATTTCATGCTCTCTTTCCCGCACGCTCTTCGTCGTGCACACACCTGCTCGAGGGTCGCACGTTCACTTTCGTTCGTTCTGGTCGGTCCGAGTGCTGTACTCCGGATCACAATACCACCCGAACGGCAGAGGTTTTTGCTTTTGGGGTGGAGTTTGGGATGCCGCGTGGCTGTGTTTCCTCCCGTGCCCCGTGCTTTTCTTCCGCTCCCAAGGAACAGCACCCGAACAGCATCCAACGAAAGTACATTTCGCGAACGCGCCACGATCGTGTACCGTTTGCCGATGAGATTTTGTTTCCTTTCTTCTCCACCGCGTTGCGCTGTCACTCACCCCGGGAGTGGGGAAAGGCCGGCTCCCACACCTCGGGGCGGTCACGGGAGAAGTTCACTTTTCATTTCACTACAGCCTCATCATCTTTCCCTCCACACTCTCAAACACACTCGTACCTTCGCGTTGTGATTGTTTTTTTATTCGGCAATACACGGGTGTGCAAGCGAAACAGCAACAGCGCATCAACATCAACCAGCAACCAGGGTAATGCAACGAAGTGAAAGAAAAAATCATCGCACCGGGACAACCAGCGGGACACACTCGCGATTGTTGTTGCATGCGCTTCGCTTCTCTCGCACTGTGCCACCGTGTTGTTGTTGTTGTTGTTGATGATGATGTTGCCTACCACCAGTCTCGGGTGCGTCTGGTGGTACCCGGAGCACTGAAAAGGGTATAAATTGCATCTACCGCAGCAAACGGATCATCAGTGAAGCATTTGCATCGATCAAACTAAGAAGCACCGTCAGCAGCAGCAGCTACAGTTCGGTGTTGCAGTTTTGTTGTGACGCCTGCCGTACGCAGCTTAGTAATAGAGACTCCACCCGCCGGAAAGGACTCGGATCCTTGCGCAAAACGAAAACGAGCGAAAACAAAAAAAACACGATCTTAACGTCGTAGAAAGCAACGAAATTCTAGCAGCGACAGAATGAAGACGTTTGTGCTGTTGAGCTGTTGTTTGGTACTGGCTTCCGCCCGACCGGAAGCAGGATACTCATACAATCGTCCATCAACTGGCGGTTCGCACGGTGGTGGTGGTGGCGGCGGCGGTTACTCGTCCGGCGGTGGTTCCTTCACATCCGGCGGCGGTGGTGGCGGTTACAGCGGCGGCTTCTCATCCGGTGCCGGTGCTAGCTTCGGTGGCAGTGCCGGAGGATTCGGAGGTGTGTGTGCATTTCCTTAGTTGCCCCAGTATCGGTTCTGTGACGAAACAGTGCATGAGCGGTGGACTTGAGTGTGACCCTGTGACCGAGAGCTCGTGTGGTGCGTGTTGTGCGTGTATGAACAGTTGTGATTCTAGTGCACCCAGGAGGCCTGGTGACATTTTGGGGGTTTTTGATCCTGCGAATAGTTGTGTGCAAATATTCTGTTCGTGGGTGTTTTACCATACCACACCGTCATACGCACGTCACGTACTACAAACGATGCCTTTCGTTCGCATGGCCCACTCCTGTCAACACTCACGCATCAATCAACCTTCCCGTCAACAAAACCATCGCTTTGCTGAATTTTGCCAATTTTTTGTGCGCCTAAATCGTGTGATAAAACGAAAGACTTCAGGCGTGTGCGAGATAAGCGACGAACCCCAAGTAATAAGGGGGATATTGGATTTTTATTCTTATTTTGGTAGTTTTAAACATTCTATCCGATGGAATGATGAGTTTGAAGTTTTAGCAAGTTCTTCAGATGTGGTTGAGCACATCCTTGCAAAGGATACGTCTTCGAAAAGGACGTAAAAAGGGGATTTTTGTTTATCGATCCCTTCAAATATTTTCTTTTTGCATATTTCATCCAAACCCATTTTTTTTCTTCTGTTCATCCTTCAAAAAAAATGGACATCTACTCAGGATCGTCGTTCAGTTCGAGTGGTGCCGGTGGATTCGGCGGTGGTGTAAGCAGCTTCGGTGGTGGCAGCAGCTTCGGCGGTGGTTCGTTCGGCGGTGGCTCACAGCAGGCCATCATCCAGAAACACATCTACGTGCATGTGCCACCGCCAGAGCCGGAGGAGGTGCGCGTCCAGCGCCCGATCCAGCTGGCCGCTCCCCAGAAACACTACAAGATCATCTTCATCAAGGCACCGTCGGCACCGTCGTACCAGGCACCGCAGATCCCGATCCAGCCACAGAACGAAGAGAAGACGCTCGTGTACGTGTTGGTGAAGAAACCGGACGAACAGCAGGACATCGTAATCCCGACGCCGGCCCCGACCCAGCCCAGCAAACCGGAGGTGTACTTCATCAAGTACAAGACCCAGAAGGAATCGTCCGGTGGCGTGTCGTCGGGTGGATATGCGAGTGCGGGTGGTTTCGGTGGAGATCTTGGCGGTGGACTCGGTGGCGGCGATCTCGGCGGTCACGGTTCCCTGGTTGGTGGTGATCTCGGCGGCCACGGTGGACACGGTGGACATGGGGGTGATCTCGGAGGACATGGTTCGGGTGCTACGGCACCGGCTGCTCAGTATGGCCCACCGGGCAAGTCCGGCCCGTACTAAGTGGTTTGTTGTGCACTCGGGGGAAAAAACAAACACACACTCACACACGCGCAAACACACGGGACCACGTAGCTAGTCGTAACCATCACACTGAAAATGCCCCAATCGGTTTTCCCGACCCCTGTGCGTACCGCTTCCAAGGACTTCTCTTTTCCGCGCTCTCTTCCGCTCTCGCACTCGAATCCGGAACCTTGCGCAGTGCCTTTGTAAATAGTCTCTAGCCATTTTCCGCACTGTTTAGCGACCAATCCTTCTTAATTGATCCTGTTTCTATTGTGCTGCGGTGTACATCCTTGCGACGTCTTCAGCAGATGATGTGAGGAACGTTTCAAGGCGAACGGATTCGAGACAAAACGACCACCCAAAAGAGACAGCGAGCACGAGTGGTTTGGGAGAGGTTCCAAACGGAAACGAGAATGGAAACACCGGAAGGGATCGAAACACGCGTCCCGCTCATCACACTTCCCCCCCCCCCCCCCCTTACTCCCCGCCACAATACCGAGTGAAGAAGAACAAAAAACAAATCTCCGCCGAATTCTTTAGTTACATTAAGGACAGTTTTTTGTTTTCTTTTTGTTTTCTCTTATTGTTTGACATACGTGTCCCTTTTCCCTTAGGTTTAAGTGTATTGTTAACTACTCACTACGTTAATTTTTGTACTTCTCGTTTTTCAAAATGCAAATTAAAAAAAAAACAACGGTGACAAATTTTGAAAAAACGAATCCATCTTTTTCTTTTTTTTCTTTTGAAGGGTTTGGGAAAAGGGTTGTTTATGTTTTTTTTGGTCTCTCTCTCTCTCTTCTTTTTATATTCATCAACCGCACTAAACTCCTTTCTAGCAGGGTATTCAGCTGTGTCCTACGAGAAAGTAAGCTGTTATCCTGTCCTTTTGTTTTCCTTCTCCGTTTACGTTCGATTCTCCAGTGACAACGCCCCGTTTTGTGTTGTTGTTTTTGTTTTTATTAAACCGGCCGGCAAAAGTTGATCCGGTTTACTGCTTTCACGCAAAGTATGCAATATCTTCCATTTCTTTGTCTTGCCAATCGTTCAAACATGGTGCCATTTTTTTTTTACGGACGATTGATCTTGATTTTTCTCTTCTTTTTGTCTCTACCGTGCTTCATCGGTTACTTTTACTTTCGTTCTGACGGTGAGCAAAAGCGAGAGGGGTGAGAAAGAAAAAAAAACAGCAAGAGTGAATGCCAGTGATCGTACTTCCGGCAGTTCCCAAAGTTCACAAAAATCTTTCATGTGGCTTTTTGGCAGTCGGTGTTTTTTTTTTGTTTGTTGCGGCGCACCAAAACGAGAGGGAAAGAGAGTAAGCTGCGTAATAGTCTGCTTTAGCAAGCAATTGATGATGATGTGATGCTGTTGGTTCACACGTTCGCAACACGTGACGATTGCGATTGAATTAGACCACCTTCTTGCGGTTGTGCTTTTGTTCATTTCCGGTTGGCGGACATCTTTCGGATTTTTTTTCTCTCTCTTCTTCAATTGCTTGCCATCTTACAAAACCAACTTCCGCAAAACAACGGTGTGAATAGCTTTGTTATTTCCCCTCCTCCCCCCCCCCCCACCTCAGTTTTCCGTTTTTCCTCTGTAACGCTTCTTCGCACGAACACAGGGTAGGGGTAGTTTCAACACCCCTGTTTTTCGTTGTTGGTTCTTCTTCTTCCTTTATCCATCACGGTAATAGTGACTTCACTCAGCTCATCCGCTTGCACCCTGCGATCAAATACGACTGATCTTTCTACCATATCTCCCTCCCCACTCCCCCTTTGGCGGCCATTTTACTACCCCTGTTTCGGTTGGTTTTATCGCTGATTGGAAGCCACCTTCCGGTTTTTCTATTTAAACAACGTGACGTCGTGTGACCTTTCTGCGTGCGGTTTTCCGTTTCCATACCGGTTTTCTTTGCTCATCTTCAACCCCCCTAAGCATGCAGGGAGGAAACTTGGGGTTGGAGTGGAAAAAAGTCAAACACAATGGTGAAAAATTATTTCTTCTTTTCCACCCCTTACCCCCCCTTTCCCCCGTTTGCATACCCCATCAACGTTGACAAATATTTTCTTTTTTCTCTCCTTTCGTCTCTCTCTCTCTCTCTCTCTCTATTTTAAATTTAAATCACCATCCAGAAGCGAACGAGCTGGGAAAGCTCGTAAAACTTGATTGTGTTTGATCCGCTCATCTTCCCACCTGATCAGCCCCTTCCGGTAAATGTCATCATTCTCCGCTTGTAACCAACCCCCTCCCCCTCCCCCCCGATTCCAACGGAGAAAGGGGGTGGTTTTGGGGTGTTTTAAAAGGGAGGCGAATAAAAACCGCACTACAACCGGGACCCAAGTTTACTTTCCCTGTACCGTAATCGTGATCGTATTAAACAAAAAAAACTTTAATACAAACTAAAAAGGGAAAGGGGGCAATGAAGATCTGTAAAAGGTTGGAGGTTAAGCGGTGTCTCGAACCGCACACAACCACAACCTTGCCCTGCCCCGTTTGCTTACAACCGGTCGGTACTATACTGGTGCCCGCCCGGTGAGCGAGGGTGTACCGTCACGGTGCACTTTTACTTTGTGCACACAAAATGATCATGATCTGCACCGTCTCGTGTCTCGTGTGTTTGGGAGCGCTTCCTTTTGGGTGGTTCCTGTCATTCCCGATGTTTGAAAGTAGCTTTAAAACAAAACAAAACAAAAAAACGCAATCGGTAAAAGCAGCACGTTGACAGAAACCGGTAAAGGAGTTATGTGAGGCGCAGAAAACGGTTGGACACAATTAAACTTAACTCAATAAAAATGGCCACCCGGCTTCAGCGAAATTGTTGTGCAGCTAGCGAAATGTCAGTGAAATGACATATGAAATGCAGACAAAAAAATAGGGAAACGCTATTGCATCGCGATTTATTATCCACTCGCTGGGAAAGGAATAACAGGGATCATCTTACAGGGGTTTTGCACCTAGTATTGATGTCGCTTCCTTGTTGGTTGTGAATATTTTATTTTTATTCATTATTTTATATGAGTTTTTCATTTTTTAAAAATAACTTAAAATATTAAAAAAAGGAAAGGTTCGTTCACGTTAATCGCTTAATGTTGATTTTGGAACAGTTGGTTTCCCCACTAGATCTGCAGTTCGAAGCAGGATTCTTAGGAGAGTTCCGAAATACAAGCTTCTGAGATACGCTTAATGGTTGTTTGGTAAAAATTCAATTTTTGAGGTCTTGTCGAAGTATTAGGGATCGCTTTCCATAATCTATTCAGTGACCAGAAAATATTAACCATTAAAAAAATATATATAGGAACTACTATATCAAAGTTCTCATTATAATAATGTTTTTTTCATTATTAAATTAAAAACTATTTTGAAAAAAATGGATAAAATTCAAAATGTTCAGGGGACTTGTTTGGCAGAAAATCGACAGCTACATTTCAAGATATGCTCAATTTTGACTGCTGCGTGATGTTCTAACGAGAAACAACAATTAAATCTCTAAAACATTATATCTTTTGGAGTCCGGCCAAAGTGTACAAAATAATGTTTGGCATCACAATACTCTTTCTAAATGTAACATATTAATTTAAATTTAAATAATTTTCTTTGCTTAGGGGAGATATACATCAAAACAGATAGTTTTTTTTGGCGAGGGACATTATTTTTTATATGAATTGATGTAGAAGTGTTATTATGGAGAAATGATTGAATTGAGTCTTGTTGTTTCATTTCTAATATTTTTTTTTAAATTTGTTTACACTGATGCTAATTATATCTAATTTTATTTTTAAATGTTTCTTTAGTTACTATCATACCTTGTCTTAAAACGCAAGAGAAGTTACTGAAAGTATCTTTATGAAATTTGATATATTTCTATATTTTTATATCCATAAAGAACGGGCAGGCCGTACCGTTCTACATTTCATGTATTTTACTTAATAAATTTATCCAACAAATCACCAAAATGATATGCGTTTGAGTAAAATATTTGGAGCTTTCATTTTAGTAACATTGAAAACATAAAAAAAGAAACATTACACAACAAAATCAATTATGATACACAGGGAAGACGAAAACCCCTGCAAAGCAGTAAAGATCAAACCGATTTACGACGCTTCTTCTGCCTCTCCCATTTATGGCTACCGAAGCAATGACACGTAAATGGCGTACCGTGAGCAAATCGGCAATGTACCCATCCGCATACCCAGAAGCAACACCAGAAAAAAGAAAGAAAGATGGACACGGCTACCGTCGTACCGTTTGGCAGGCTGCTCGTCCCACTTTCACATGGTTCACATCCCACTAATCGATCGTGCATTGATCGTTTCGAGCGGATTAAAATAATACTCGGCGCACAGTGCCGTTGAAACACAAGGAAGTAACCCGGTGATGGAAGATGGTATTTAAAAATTACATAAAATTTGCATGCGTTAAAAGTTGTTGCTTTCGAAAACTAAATCTGGTACGGTGTGGTTATTTGCAGAAATAATAATAATAATAATAATAATAAACCCACACGCAAACGCGTATTAAGTATCTACCAAGAAGATGCGAAAAATAAGCATGCGCCCATTGGGGGAAAGATAAAATTAGCCTAAAAGTGCACCAGGCGGAAGAAAAGGCGTCGTGTTTGTGTTACCCTTTATTTGCTTTTTTTTTTTGGAAGGCACAATCGCGCACGAGACGCTGCAAACGATGAACGATGGGAAACAACACACGGCAGCACGGCAGTACGGCAAAAAAACCGAAAATTTCCAACCGGTACCACCCGCCCAAGGCGGGCGGGTGAAAAATACATAAATAAATAAAACGAAACAATCGCGATTACATGCGCACGGTCGACGGCAGCACACACAGACAAATACTTCTGCGCCACGAGTTACGAGCCTGTTATGGTTGGAAATGGGGAAAGAGGGTGGGGGTTGGAGAGAGGGGGTGGGGAGGAGGGGGTGGTAAGTGCGGGAACGATGTAAAAGTTGCTCGCTAGCAGATCACACCGCATAATGGAAATCATCGCGATGAATCTTTCCCATTTCCTTTCGCCGTACCAACAAACACCCACAAACCACCCCCACCTCCCCCCAAACCCCACCCACTACCAGGGTGGCTCGTGCGGCGGCTGGAATGGCCGGAAAGTGGAGGTGTTTCAAGATGAAACCGAATTCGTTCAATCTCATTTCCTCTTTTCATTCTTCATGGCTTTTTTTTCTTTTCTCTCTCTCTCTCTCTCTCTCTCTCTCTCCCTGGGATGGAAATGTTCACTCTCGTTGATTGCCACGCCTGGTGCAAGGTGGCGCACATGGGGTAAAGTGCATCTCCGGTCTGCACGTGCACGATTAAGCTCTTTAAAGTGTTTTGTTTGCATGGGGGTTAGTTTTGTACGTTCTAGGCACCGGCAGGCGCGTACATAAACATATATCATATGTACAAGTGGGGAAACGGAAAGCTTTGATGTGCGAGCGGGAAGAATTGGGGCTGTCAACGTGTTTACACCGAATAAGTTGGTTAGTTTTAAGTTTATCGCACCAATTATGTTAAAAACTAGAAAAGGACTTGAGTGAGAAAAAAAACTTCTGATAACAATTGCAACAATTTTATACACAGAATTTAGCAATTAAAATGATATTCAGATGTCCTCAAGAGTTTACAGTGGAATCAGCTTTAAACAAAGATTTTTTTAAAAGCATTTTCAAGCTTTAACATTCCTCGACATAAAAATAACTTTTCATATTCAGCAACCGAGAATTGTCACCCGTCCGGTACTCGGACAGATCAAACATGCTTCGACCGGAAGTCATGAAAACCATATTCCCTGGGAATGGGGACAACCGAATCCGAAGGTCTCAGCTGGATCCCTTTTCGTGTTGGCCTCATGCAACATGGGACACAGAACAAACAAACGCCGAATGGTGGAAACAGGGGTAGTGACGCTGGGGTTGACAGGGGTTGGTTGCTTTCCTTTGCTGTAGTCTTTTGTTAAATCTCTTTAATGTTATTTGCAGGATTTTTGGAGTATTTTTTAAATAATAAATGTAGATGAAGGGTTTACATTCTTTTTTTGTCTGAATCTTGGAATACACAGCGTGTACCATAACTTTATGAAAAATAGATTTCTGAAATTGATTTGAAATGCTTAAGAGGTATAGTTACGGAAAAAATAATTGGACACCCCTTTTTAACGCATTATTAATAGAAAAAATAAGCGTTACAAAATATAAAAAAAAGATTTCTATCCCATCTCAAATTATCAAATAACTACGTTAGACAACAAATTCTGAAAAAAAGTCAAAAACTTTGGTGGCGTTAAAAAAACTGTTCTGCATAAATGTGCTTTAGTAGGAAAACTTTTGCAGTGGATAGTTACATTCGTTAATTACGCCAGAAATTGACTGGATTATTTTGGTTTTGATAAAAAAAATTGCTTTAAATTTCTTAAAGGTTGTTTGAGGCCCAGAGTTGTTGTTGCTTGTGTTTTCATTCCAGGTGGTGCTTGTGATTTCATTAACAACTTGCAATTTTTGCAATTTTTAGAATAAAACATAATTGCCAATAAAGATTTTTTTCGTTTATTTTAGTTTTTTTAATAGTTTGTTGTAATGTGATAAAAACAAACTATAAAACCTCAAATGAATGTTAGATAAACATTGGAAAATCACTCAAAAAACATGTTTTATTGAAAGGTATCGTGAACAACTTTGCACTAGTTTTTAACGATTTTTAAGAACATTAATCAATGTGCAAACAATATTTTTTCTTCAAAACACGTAATATTTTCATATTTTCTTCATATATTATATTGTAATTTATTGAGCATTTAAAATAGGATTTTATGATTATTAGAGCATTTCTTTTCTAATTCCCTTTTATCTCAGCCCCAACAACTTCACTTAAATTTAAACCATTTCCGTTAAGCAAACGGCTTATCGATTCGGTCAGCGACAGCAATGCACGACTTTCAATGAACCGGTAAAGGTTACTTGCATGCTTACATTTCACGTGGAACACCGAACGAGCGACGGAAAATGGGGGAAGCGACGGACACACATAAATTAAACATCGTAACGGGAGCCCGTCAGAGGAACCCGACCATAAATTAACGCGAAAACCAGCACGTGAGCGCGTTCGGAGGACTCAGTTGCCGACCAAGTCGTCCAAGAAATTCTTTCCCTCTGGTGCCAAAAGCGATTCGGTTGACCTTTCTTTCCATGCCGGGGGTTTGGGGATTGGTGGGAAAACAAGAGCAAACAGATGGGAAATCCTTCGTGTGTGTGTATGTGTGTGTGTCATAGCGTTACGCAAGCGAATCGGTATGTGGAGAAGAGTTATTTACTTCCCTCCGATGGGAACGTAGGATGCAACGATAACCAGATTAATTGTATGTGAAGAGCATACAGATCGGTGTGCATATTGCCTGCAGATGCACCCGAAGCAAGCAAAAAAAAAAGTTACACGCACACACGGAACGAAAGAAAAATCAATCACGTACACGCGGGTTTGCTCCGTTTTCGGACCGAAAAAAGGGACATTTAAATTAAGTCAAACGAGAAAAAAAAGGGCGAGGAAGGAAAAGGAACTAAAAAAATGCATTGTGCCATGGTTTGCATTTCGTCTCGGTGATAAATTTCATTACCCGTCCGGTTGGCGTTCTCTTTCTCTTTTTGTGGGAATGGAATAACGCCCGCCTAACCTTTAGCGCGTGCATCGTGATAAAGCGTTACAGCCGAGCGGTGTACTCAACTTTGACAGCCGTAACCGTCACCCGGCACTGGGCGGGGTTTGCTCGTTTTTCGTAAATTAAGATCGTACTATCATCCGGACGTCCAACAGTGACGTCCTTTCCCCGGGGAGGATCGTTCCATTATCGTGTGCCTTCGGCACGTCCCAGCAGTGTGTCAGCACGTCGTACGCTACCGGTGCATACACGATGCACAAATAATTGACATGCACCAGACTAAAACAAAGAAAAAATATTACACCCAAAAGTGAGTGTAGGGGGGAAGAACCCTGGAGAATGGAGCAGGGATAGTTCCAACCCGATGACATTTGATCAGCATCCCTTCCCAGGCAGTATGGGGAAAAACAAAACGCCAAACAGACAGTTACAGCTAGGCGCTTTTAGGTGCTTTCGTCAGGCTTCGCAATTTTCTCTTTAGTTGTTGCTTTTAATTGCACTCTGCGCACGGCTGTATCCCCAGAAAGGCCAGACACTTGGTAACGGTAGAGCGTAATAATGCTAAGTGCCATTATATTGAATTAACTTCAACCAAATTAAACCGAACGGAATCGGCTACGAGGTTGGTTTGTTCTTTACCATTTATCCTTTTCGCATTTGTTGTGCGTAAGAGCGAAAATGGTGCAATCAATTTATATCGAACGAGATAAAAATAGCACTTCAATATCTTTAATACAAATTACATTTTTCTTTTTATCAGACATCGTAGTGATATTTATTACTTTATTCCTTTGTTTGCTGTGCCTTTTTTCTTTCAGTTTGAGCTCTTTTATATTTTTATTACGGACATTATAGTTTAGTTCTTGTGTATATAGAATTTAATTTAAATGCATTAAATTCTCACCTCGAATTCAATTAATTGGAGTCTCTTTTTAATTTAGTTTTCGATTTTTTTAGAATATAGAAGAGGGGTCATCCATAAACTAAAATAATATTATTTTGTTCTGAAGTCTACGTAGCCTTGTGCGATGGGTGACGAAAAATCCGAATGCCGTCCAATAAGTGACAGATAAAATAGTATCATTCTATCCCTTCTGTGAAACGCATTAACTTATTTAAAAATAGTTTGGATATTGTTATAAACGCTCCTTCTATAAAGTACCAGGTTTGGCACAATTCTCTCTATAATATCTTTAATCCCTTTTTATTTAGATAACAACTGATAATAACATTTTAAGGTAAATAATTGACCTTCAACCTTCATTTCTCAATTATTTTAAAGAAAAATGCAATCATTGCATACTTTCAGGCGTTATTGTCACTGCTTATCAACTACATGTTTATATTTCGGATTACTCACATTTCTTAACTACCTTAGTCAGAAACGATACAAAGGAAGATATTTTAAAGTAAACTATTAAGTAAACGTATCAATCAGATTAATTAAAAATAGATAATCGGTTAATAAAGCTTTGCTAAACATGATCACCCAATAGTTCGAGTTTGAAAACCGTTTAGGAATGTTTCATCACGCAGTAAATGGTTTGCTTATCTTCGGGTAATATGTTTTCGTTTCGTTCCTACGGACGCCTCGGTACAACTGACTTCAACCTGTCAGCTCACTTATGCAATGCAATAATTCAAATCACCTAGAACTTTAGCTAACTTCTCACACATTGTGCTCACACCGCTCGGGGCCGCAACTCTCTGTCTCTCGGGGGTCCGTTTTTTTAAACGTGTGCCACTAGCTTCCGGCAGCAACCGGAATAACTATCCTGCCACTATCAGAAGCACGAGCACCGTACCGAATCTGGGTGAAAGTCAGCCTCTAACTGTACGGTCGCTTACGGTCGTCTAGCGGACACTCGGCCGCTTCAAAACTGTCAACTCCCGGTGTGGCCCCGACTTGTCACATTTTATTATCGCACTACGGGGCCAACTTCCCAGAAGACTTTGTTCCGAACGTAGTGGACTGGTTTCCTCTTCTCCGCCAAAACAAAAATAAAGAGAGGAAAGTTATAAAAACTTTTCTACGAGAATTATGGCCTTTTCTGGCTTTTGCCAAGGCTTTCCAGCCGACCGTGCGCGTGTAGTGCAACTGGTACGGGTTTTTTTCTCTTCTGGGAACCCAAGGAACCTGGGAAAGTGAATTATGTCTCCTTAAACACATCCACACTCGTTATCGTATCCATTCTTATGCCTCGTACAACACACGTCGTGTCACACTCTTCCAAATGCAACCAGACAATCAACTCGTTCTCCAACATCACCAGTCGAGGGTTTTAAAAACATAACTCAAAGAAAAAAGATCCTTAATGACTTTGAGCTGATTTGCCTTTTAATTTGATTACACCAAACCGAGAACGGGGGTGTATCCGTTACAACAGTCCACCGTTTCGTGCGGTTGTGCCCCATGGACGTGAAAAGTTTCCCGTGCCCGTTAGCGGGCCGAGCGGAGATTCCCATTTCCTGTACCCATCGCCGGCCCAGAGCCGGCAAACGACATGTCCTAGCGCATCGCATCCGTCGGTGCAGAACTGGGTGGAGTTTTGATGGAATAAATGCAAATGAATTTCGGACCGGCGAAATGAAAATAGAAGCCGGCATTCCCGTAGGCAAACGTATGGCCGGATGGTAAGCGGATGGTGCATAAAACCCCACCCGCCCGGTGGGCCAGAAGGTGAATCGTGACATTTTCGGTGCATTGGTCGTGTCACCAGTGCCATCACCAAACCTTCATTTTATTTTATTTTTTTTGCGAACAGGAAAAGTAGGAAAAATTGCAAAATTTAAAACCGAAAGAAGAACAAGAATTTCGTTGGGTAGGAAACTAAAAAACGAAAACTATAAAAAGCATCAAACACACTCGACAGGAGAAAAACGAAAGAATAAAGCGCACCCGTAGGTCATACTTCATTTTCAGTTCGCCGTTTGTAGTTGTGCAGTTTTACTGGGTTTTTTTGTTTTGCTTCTCTAAGAACGTACGGTATGGAGAAGGCGAAAAAAAAATGCAAAAAAGAAGAGAAAATGGTTCGTTTCACTCGATGTGTCTCATTTCGTTGATGCAAATTGTGTGCATAATTCTTCTTCCCTGGCATTGTACCATTCTATTCTATGTTAACCTATTTTTTCCATTATATCCTTTTCTCTCTTGTACGGGTTTACAGGTTAGAGCGGGAGGGGGATTGGGGTGCGGGAAAAATGTTCATTTTCATCTCCTATGTTCAAAATTACCACTGGCTTATTTTACTCCTTTTTTTATTTCAACCGCCTTACCAAAGAAAAGGGGTTCGTCGTCTGTTGCTTTCTCCTATACATATATTTATGTGGTTGTGTAAATGTAACTTTCTACCATCAAGATTATCCTTAAATGGAAGCTGCAACTTATGCTTTTGCTTTCCGAGAGCTCATTTGGGCAAATGAAGCGGTAAAAAAACGGTTGCATTCGTTGCTAATAGAAACGCCTAACGTGATGCAACCCGCCTGACAAAATTATCCTATTACGGCCACATAAACTGTTTTGCTTATCATGCTTAACAACGCTGTCAATTGGGTTATGATGACGACGATGGGGCGCTGCCAGATGAATAGAACGTTTGGCTTCTCCACCGGGAGAAATGTGAGTCCCATCAGCACGCCACTCTCGACCTTTCCGTGGCGCTTTATCCTGCGCTTCCGAAGTTGCGGGGACTATCATCAGATGGTGAGGCTTGCGGTTGATTTGCAATGCAAATGGCAGTCCCCCACACGCTCTACCTTCTACCTTACCGCTCCTATCTACAGGTAGAAGAAAGCATTGCTGGGAAGCATTATGCAAACCAAGGAATCTTACCCATCCTGCTGTACGTGCAGAGTGGTATGACATCGAAATTGGAATACCTCTTCCACAGGCCACACCCAGGGACCGCCCCCTTTTCCCGGAGGCTAGACAAACTGATACAATTTAATAAGAGCGCATGGCTAATCAGTACAGGTAGATATTTATGTAACCACTTTTCCGGCTCACTACCAATCCACCCTCTCGGAGGTTCGAGCTTTACGGATCAGTTTCGTCAGCCGCACCTCCGCACATGCTGTACACTTCTCCCCTTTCGCACCGATTGGGTCAAGTGGTCTTACGACCGGTAAGGATGGATCGAGTGCTTTACTGCTGTTCCTGATATTTCGCAGATATTAATGGACGGTATGGTGCAACATCCCCAAACCCGAGTTGGGGTTACCGAAGCCACTGGGCCTCGAGCTATTTTATTCGAGAGAAAGAGACAGAGAGAGAGAGGGAGGGAGAGAAAACAACCTGTATCGAATAATCGTACAGCAAAAAGCATGAACGTTACTTTGGTTGCGTCTTAAATTCTTTAGCCTTTAGGGCTGGCTGGTATTCCCTTTCAGTGCTATCATAAGTGCTGGAGATAGTATTGAATTCATGTATCTTGTGTTTTTTCTTTCTTTCTCTTTTGTTCAGTGTATAGAGCCACGGTCGTTGTACCGTAGAAAAAGGGAAATCTCTTTAAAGAGCACAGTTTGATTAATCGATTATATTGGCTTGACCTGAGTAACTGAGCACAGCGGTACGAAATGTGTGTTTTATATTGAAAAATATTCAAGCTAACAGTGTAAAATCGATTCTTTACAAATTCTACGATCTAACTATTATAAGGTATTTGTATTTACTTTTGTAAGTCATATAAAGTTATTGATCATCCAAGTGGCCATATGCTTAGGTTTGAAAGTAACTGATCACATTGCCTAAGTAGTCTGTAGTACCTCAAACCCAACTGTTATAAGTTGAAAGCTTTATAGGTCTTGAAGAAGCCTTTGAAGTCCCATATTTAAACATCGAGTTGACGCACATGTGTGAGATGCAAAACAGACGACAGGACATCAAACTTTTGAACAGTACTAAAGTAAGGATTTAAAATGGTTTATGGGAAAAAAATAATAAAATAATAATGTTCAAACAATTCTCCAAACAGTCTATGAAGAAATTCTAGGCCAATAGAACTCATCAAATTCAGGTTTTCTTGACTTTGACCTGATGATTTAAAGTACTTCGAGGCCTTCAAATGAAGAATTGTGAGGTTCAGTCTGCTTTTCAAGGGAATCACTTCAAGAAGGACAGGAATTCTGAAGAAATATTTTAATAATAATACTATCAGTACTCCATTTTAATACCCTACTTGATATATAGTAATACAGGAAGATTACACCTCATAGGGACAAAAGTCTAAGATGATAGACTTGTCACGAGCGTGCAGATTCCATAACTACAGTAGTTATATCCTCGATTTTGTTTATATTCTTGATAAACAGTTCGCCAACCCAATCCAAATCTTCCTTAAGATATATGTATTTGATGTCTATTCTGATCTCCACTGACAAAGACATTATTTAAATATATTTTTCAATAAGGATGAAACATTAAACAACACTGCGAGACCAACAAGCACAAAATAATACAGCGTAGTGAAAGTTTGATCTAGTGTTTCACTTATCGTTGTTTCTAATGAATAAAATGAAACAGTGGAAATTAAGCTGTACGAGATGCACTGTTCGGGCCTGATGTATATGCTTCATTAAAAACTTTGCTACTGAAATTCCACCATACATTGAACAGTCAATTAACGAGCCGGCTTCTAATTAACGCCTACTGAGACAGAATCTTCAAACCACTTCACTCGACGCACTCTTACTTTCCGAACGCTGACAAGGAAGTTTTCGCTAATGCAGAACAATATTTGTGTATCTTTGCAATGTGCGAAACCCGTCTCAAGGAGACAGCAGCCTCCTGCTGTTCCTCCATTGGAACCGTTCCACCGTAAGGACCAGTGTGACGAACGATAATGTTATTTATCGTTAAAAAGTGTTTACACAATATTTTCATTAGCGATACCGATGAAGAAGAGATGGAGGATGAAAAATCCAGACAACCTGCACGAAAGGAAGCCACCATGCTGCGAGCGCCCGGTGGAAAACTTTTGCCGAGCGTATCTGTACGTCTGGTGAAGCTGAAGCACACAATTTCTTTTTTTTTACCACAGAAAAAGGTTTTTTTTAAGGTTTGCACACCCACACAACTCGCACACAAAACGGAAAATACAGATTTGACAGTTTTCCCAGTTCACATTACAAACATTTCGTGGGAAGGGTGTACGGAACGTGACGGCATCGAATCAACCAACTTCAGATTTGATCCGTAACGAAGCAAAGTGCCAAGCGTACAGTGGCTTCCAGATGGTAGTCGTGAGTGGCCGCAGTAAATCGTTCGGTGCACTGTACTGCACGGTTGATTTCCCACACTCCTAACAGGCGCAGGTTGTGCACCGTTTTCCTTTCGGCACTGAAACGGTTCGAAAGGACGGGGAAAAACAAAAACCGAGGCGTGTACGGATGCTTTCGGTTCGCTTGTTTCGCGGTTGTGTTGCGTTGACGTTTCGCTTTTCGTCCTGAAAATAACACATGTGGGCAAAATTAGTGACGGTGTCTCACTGGGAAATGGTCCGTCCTTTGGGTAGGCTAATTGGTTGATTGATTTATATTAATTTTTAAATTTACGATTTAAGTCCTGCCATTTGTCGGTGTAGATCAATGCGAGATTTTGTGACATGGGATGATAATTTTGTTTTTAATAAAAAATTATAATAATAATAATAATAATAATAAGAACAACAATATTTTTTTTCGAGTTGCTGAACTAACAAAATATTTTCGTAAACAAATACTTAGAATAGTGCTTTATTATACTTTAAGAGAATTTTTTTAACATGTTGAAGAAACCCCCATTATTACCACCTCACTATGACACTGTTCTAAAACTTTTGGAGCCTGCTGATCTTAGCAACTAAGAAGAGAATAGACGAATAAAAATCATGACGACATGATGAACACTTGACTTCATCCGGTTCTATCAGAAATTAGTGTCTTTTAAACATTAATAAAGATAATACCTCTCGATAACTGTGCGTCTCCTCCATAACGGTTTAATAAACGAGGAAAAGTTTGTAAAAAAATAATGTTGTTTTTAATTATGTTTCTATGAAAGCTAGCTGCTTTTATTATAATTCGTTAACTGTCTTTTGGATTCTACGGTTCGATGTAATATGTTATTAACTGAATATTAATTAAATCCAAAAATGTTGAACGCCTTTTGGGGTTGGTTATGCTTATGTGGCCTGTCATTTGTTCATATAAATGATTGCAAGGGTTATATTATCTTAAAACTAATTAGAAACTCTGGACACATGAACTAAACGAATATACCGTCCTACCGTAAATAAAAAAAAAACTAAATTAAAACAATTATGCAGATATATAACGCAGTGTTGTATTTGAAGCATACAACAATCTCCGTATAATCCGTAATATTGAAGCGTTTTCTTTCCCATCTTGATCGTAATCAAATGTTCTTATCTATGTTCGTAGAAGCGATTTAAGACGCTCTACTTGATATTATCTTATTAGGTAACTTAATTCTAAAGAATTTGTTTGATTTCTTACGCTATTTTATATGAATTCTAGAACTTACTAGCGTTGTGTGTGACATTTTCCAAGTGAGGAGGACATAAATTCCACCACTCGTGTTCGTCGCTATGGAAGTTGTTGGTGATCTTCCTCCAATTAAATATCTGAAACGAATAATGAGTGTCATTTTTCTTATCTAACAACTGTGTAATATTTTTCTCCAATGCTCCTTTTCAGATGATCAAGATGATGGTTACCGTAGTGATTGTATTTACGATCTGCTGGCTTCCGTTCAACTTCCTAATGGTAAGTGTGTCTCGCTTCGGCGACCTTCCGCCCAACAATAAACAGCCCTTCTTCATCTTCACCTTCCCACTCCTTCCAGCTCATGAAACTCCCATCATCCTGGGACCTGTTGCCGTACTTCTGGTTCGCCTTCCACTGGCTAGCGATGTCACACAGCTGCTACAACCCGATCATCTACTGCTACATGAACGCACGCTTCCGCAGTGGCTTCATCCTGGTGCTCCACGGTGTGCCGGGTCTCCAGCAGATCTGCTGCTGCATTCGCCACTCGCCACCGAACATCGCGCGCAACGTCGGCTCCAGCGTGGCCCTCGCCGGTGAGATGAATGGCCTGTACGGTGCCAGCGCACTGCGAAGAAAAGCGGGAGTGCGAGTTAGGTGCCACCCAGGATAACAAACCACATTTCCTACTCTTGTTTCTTCTTACCGTTCTGTTACGATTTCTGTTCCCTTTTTCCCGAGTTTTCCCGGGGTTTTTTCCTTCCGGGATCCGCTACGTTGCTCTCCGTGCCGTGTATTTCTTTAGTGTTTTTTGGGATATTCGCTTGGAAGAATGCTTTTTGTTACAGCGAGCACAGTCCCCAGCACTCACTTATTGTGAATTGGCTTTAGAGGTTATGTTCTTCTTTTTCCGCAACACACCAACAAGCACACACTTGCACGTTTATTCCAAACTATTCGATTTCGAACACGCGCAAATAGTTCAAGCTTCACAATCAACTGTTGCATTACAGCCACTATCGACAAAGTAATGGAATTTTATCTCTGAAGTCCTCAAAATCACACTCGGCTTCAGGAATTTATATGAAATAGTCAAGGCTTGGTATAAGACTGATCTAACCTAGAAAAAGACTTCTAATTCCATTGCTTAACACTGACACGTGCAGAAAATCCATCGACGTTCTGTGCATGAATGTGGCGTTCTTTCATCTCCAATTCATTCCTTCACGTCACAATCTGCTCGAATCGTGCTCTCTCTCCATTCATCCTTCTCTGTCGATTTTGGAACCTCACAACATAATCACGATCATTGTTATATTTTTATGTGAGTGTGGTTTGATGTAAAATATATTAAAAAAAATCACACAATGCGCGAGCGAGAAGGGATGTCATCTCAAAATGTCAAAGTGTTGGAAAAGAGGAGCAAAATAATGTTTTTTGTTTATAATATGAAAATTTCATCAATTTAATATTGTAAAAAAATGCAGTTGTTATCTATCGTAGCGAAGAGCCTTTTTACTTTCAAAACGGAGTTCAACTGAAAACATGTAAATTATTGCTTATGTTATAGTCCCATAAGAAGTTCAACATCTACCATCTATCCATCGCTAGTGCTGCAAGTCCTCACGTACCAAAACCACGCAACGTTGCACAGTCTTCTAACTGATATGTGTTAAAATCTAGATGAATGATTTACCACGTATTAGTTCACAAATAGCCAAAAGACAACAAAGCTGCTGTCGGATGCATGTTGCTAAGTCAGCTGATGCTGATGCAGCAGTATAGCATCAAGCAGTAGCTCTTTGCATCCCGGAGCGTCGTTTTGGGGGTGCGTTTTCCAGCTTTGATGCTTATTACGACTACGCCTCAGCGATTAGTCGCACCCGTACGGTGTCATAAAGTTAGCGCAACGAATGATCGTAAAATGTTTGGATGCATTCATGTTTGAGTTATTCTTCCTTCTTCACTTAAATTGTAAAACCTTGAACATCTTGTTCCCTTCGACAATAAAGGCCTTTCTTGTCGATCACAGAAGCGCGATCTTCGGTAAAGTTGTTCGGCAGATTTCTGGACAGATATTTAGCTCAAGCAAATAATAATATTTCTTTTAATTTAATTCTTCAGCAAAAAAACATACTTAAATTGATTACAAGACAATCTACTACTGGCGAACGAGAGGTTTCTGTTACTCAACAACAGCAAAAAATCCTCGAAAATAGAATTAAATTATAATTCTTAGCTATCACGCAAAACATGAGCCCTGTCAGAGCCCTATTGTGAAATGCAAGTGACGATCCCCGTTACCTTACTCATCAGAATCCGCTGAATAGTGGAATGATCACACTCATTAATCACAGTACGATCTATGTATGCTATTATACAATACATAATATACTGTGACTAGCTGTTTCTGGACTCAAATTTATCATTTTTAACAGCAAGTTTCTTCAAAAGATTTATATTAACAAATTGGATAAACATTGCTATCTGTGCCATGTCTAAGTATCAACTAGATGACTCACCAATGACCTCACGAGTGATGAACATATACGTCATAGTAGCATCAGTGACGGATGAGGCTCTTTGGTGGTCCTAAGTGTAATGAGGGACGGGAGGTATGCAATCGTCATCGATCGTCGAAGCCTCTGAGCGTTTCAAAATAATAAAATTAGCGTCGATGGGAAGTGGAGTGAGGTGGCGGCAAGGTGGTTGGTTTTATTTTCCTTTGTTCAGAATTGAGTCTAACGGTCGAAGAGGTAAAGGGGAAGGAGAGGAGGTACGGAGAGTTTCTGAACTGCGAGGGACCTTTGACCAATTCACCGCTGAGCAGCATCTATCCATCGTCGACTATAAAAGAGCGCAATTATCACTGCACAAGTGATGTAAAACTTATGGAGATGTAGTGTCGAACGAACCAATCACTTCAAACGGCTTCTAAGCTTCTGTTATGTAGCGAGTAATATGCTTGGATAATCAAGGGCGTTTGGGATAAAGTTTCCAAAATGGATCTTTTTTACTAATTTCCGGATTGTGTTTAATTTAATTATTCCAAAACACAGTAACTATCCGTCCTACACAATCCATAGTGCAGTGAATAAAGATCGATTGAATAATTATTTTATAGTGTGATGTGCCATTTAACTCACTTCCGGCTTCAGAGCAATAAAATAGTCATCATATCTTATTGCATTACCACATCTATTGTAAGCTCCGACATCTATCCGACGTGGGTATAAAAGGGCTTGCATTTCTCATGTCGGACTGCAGTTCTGGTGCACTCGACAAGCAGTCTTAGTTCAGTGTTGCAGAACTGTCGAGAAAGTTACCTATAAAATCGGAGCGGGACACTACATCCTCAACTGTACTATGTCCCTCTAGCAGGGAACTCATTATTAACTTTTTCGAAAATTTAAAACAAAGCAGACCAAAAGCGACAAATGAGGGTGATCAAATATTTGTCAGAGTTATGCAATTCCATCTCACCCCGTTAGACGATCTCATACGTTAGAACGAGGTAAAAGGCGTGAAGCGTTTAGAAATTGAAATGACATAAAAATATCGTCATCCGCCAAACGCCAGCTACAAGGAACTGACGCTCATGCCCGAACCGACTATAAAAAGGCAGAGCACAGTTCAGCTTCGCTGGCAGTGCGGGTGAAACTCTGTAGTAATGCACAACTTCCAGTATCACCAGCATTGCTAGCGAATAAATCCCTGAAAATTCCAACCAGCGCACACTGCATGATCAGCTGTCGCTGGCTAAGCACTTGGTAAGGGACATGCATCTCGTTCAGACGACAGGACCGGGGATCATAACGCAGATCGCACTATCGTGTTGCGGGTAAATTCAAATCACGGAAGCTAGAAAATGTTCTCCCACACTACACAACATATCCTTTGTTGGTTTTGTCAGCCCAACAGTTATTACAATGATATTATTTGTTTGAGAACAATCGCAGCGTTTAACGTGAAGTAAAAAGAAAACTTCAAAATCATATCGCATTTCAATTTGTCGATAGAATATGACGCCAGTTCAATGCCGCTTCTTTCTACCAGCTAACCCATACCGAGACCTAAATGGTCTCCAGATGTTGCACGGAACGAATGTCATCGTGCCTGTGCGTATGGGTGCGAAGAATACATTGGAAGAAAGACCGAACCTTCGCAGAATATTTATAAATCTGTGTAACTTGTATCTACAAGTGTTTTCTCCGTGCGTTTTTTGCATTGCACGTGCTGTCACGTCATTTCTTCTTGTGAAAACTGTACGCTCAGCTATGCTATCTTAAAGCAAATACATTTATACATTTTTATACATTTTTATTGTTATTATCCATCAAAGATTGTAACAATCTGGGAATTAAATATTGAATACTTTTGTATCACCATTTGTACATCAACAAATCTTTTACCGAGCACAATCGAATCATCGCATTCTTGCACATAGTGCATGTGTCTTTTTTTTAGTTAGAGCTATTTGAAAACATTCGTTCGCTTATCCTTTCACCTTACATCCTTCGTTCGACCAGACTTATATTAGATGCGTAGTATATGTGGTTCGCTTCCAGGTCAGCATTTGTTTTTGTGATTGCCGTTTACTTAGGAAGTTAAGCTTCTGCAATAAAAAATAGAACAAGCAATATTTAAAAAAAAAAACGCTAGTAGATTGCGGATTACAGATTAATGTCAATTAATAATGA
This sequence comes from Anopheles minimus, assembly GCA_000349025.1. NCBI lineage: Eukaryota > Metazoa > Arthropoda > Insecta > Diptera > Culicidae > Anopheles > Anopheles minimus. Next base: position 6,305,252 of record KB664054.1, on the reverse strand, counting down.
AGAATTGTTTTATATCCTCTCTTTCCACAACGGGATGATCAACAGGAATCGATGAAGTATCGCATCTGCATCGAGTTAACACATGCACCACATACATAAGCACCAGAAGGAAACCCAACCACAACGTACAGGTAAAGTTATTAAACGCCTCACCTACTTTGCCTACTTTGAAGACCTGGTAATAAGAAAGCTCGCCAAATACTTCCATTATAGAGACCTACTAAACTCTCTGTCTTCTCACATTCTAAACCAAATATCCCCTAAATCTATTTGCGATACTACCTCACTAGCGTTGAGGTTCGAAGAGATATCTCCGCTTCAATGTTAGGAAGCAGACAAACTCATCTTTTCAAAAACTAATAACTAACTATGTAAACTTCGTCCTACTGACACAGTTGTAAAAGTAATATCCTTCTTAAACATAATTAATCAAATGTTCATACATTTGCTGTAAAGTTTGCTGTAGCATAAATCCTCCAAAAACACCTTTGCAGGTACAGTCGACGGAGACGTCGCTGTTACGGTGATACCAGCAGAGCTACGACTAGAGCGCACCGGTCACCGGCACCGGTAGCGTCTTTGGTGGGATCGGTGGTGCCGGTGGTACAAGGACCCAGAGCCAGCGTCGTGCAGCAAACGGTGGCAACGGTGGCGGTCGACGGAAACGACGCTGCTGTCAAAATGGTGGTGATGGTGAACATTGGAAAAACGGTCCAGATCAGTGCATCGAACTGATCATCCTGGAGACCAACGAGGAGGTGACCGGGCCGGAAAATGGTGCCGCAAACATGCGGACGACCGAGCTGCATCACGAACAGGATGATGATGGTGGTGGCGGTGGTGATAACAATCTTCCGAGCCTGCGAGGATAGGAGGGCCCGAATTCTCGACCGCCCGCTACATCACCGTATCTGGAGAAAGTGAAACAAAATGTTAGAATATTTCGCTTACATGTATAAACAAGAAACGAAAACCATGGCGTTGGTGTGTTGATATAACGGGCAAAATTAATTTAAATATTCACTCACACCATGGACATACCTGAACGTCCTTTTACACATTGCCAGCATCTTCCGGTTCATGTACCATCCATCCATCCATCCGTCCGCACATCGAATCCATTAATCATGGACGCATCATCGCATCAACTCGCATGTACTGCGGTGCTCGTTGTCGCCGCCATTGCGCTACACACCATTTCCTCCCGTACACCCGTCATAATCGGAAGGATATCGTGTATTGGCAACCGTCTGGACCGATAAACAACCGGAGGAAAGATGGTAAAAACGAAAAAAATACTACCGCTCCACGGGTCTGGTATTGACAGATGGTTTTAAATATTGTTGTCCGGCATAGAAGAGTCCCTTCTTTCTTCCTTTTGCCCTATCCTAACCGCTAGGAGTGGTTGCTCGTTTCGTTCTCGTTGCTTTCAACGATGACCAGAGCACCGTAGACGTACCGATATTGGGGAAAATACTAAAAAGAGAGAGAAAAAAAGGTACACTTGGTTCCTTATTGATTTCCCGCCCGTTCCCTGGTATGCGTGTAAATCCTACACACCGTCTCCATCCGTCTCCGTACAGTTAAGGTAATACTCTCCCGTTTTATGCTGCTAGAATTTTAAAACAAAAATCACATAGTGAAAAAGGCTGATGTCGATAAAGAGAATTAAAAACAAAAAAAGGAAAGAAAACCCAAAACTGTGTATAGAAAGAAGTAGTCCACAAAAAAACCCATTCGGGAGCATTTTACCATCGGGAGGTTATGAAACTGCGTGCGGAATTCAATGAACTGTTCGCGTTATAATGAATACAACATAAAACTACATCGCCTCCGTGATAGGAAATTAGGGATTAGTTGGACGGAACTACTGTATGCCGTATATGGCGATTAGAGAAAAAAAAACACACAAACACACACACACACACATATAATCCGGTACGCATAATCGTTTAATCGATGTTTACGAAAAGGTGGCCCAAAACTTAGTTGAACAAAACAAAAAATGGAGAATCATCGAAACAATTTCCCGGTTTTACAATAATCCCGGTGATGTGGATACGTTTTCTTGTGAATATGTTTCATAGTACCACACACACACACACACACCGCACACTGTAAGGAAAAATGAAAAAAAAACTCTATGGAAATCATGAAAACAAAACTAATAAACCAGTATTTTGTATGTATCCTCTTCTCAATGGAATTCAAGCAAGCGTGTGGGCGTGTGTTTTAATTGAACTCCGTTATTTTTCTTCTAACTTAGCAGCTGGTTTGTTCCAATAATAATATATATACTCGAAGGTGGATGATGCAGGTAAATATTACAGGTTTGTTTACAATTTTCTCTGAATGTTCTTCACTTCTGTTACTTAAATTAAAATATTTTATTTCTAAACAGAAGCACAGAAACGAAAGCTTACGTGAAAAACAGCTCCAACTCTCACAGAAAGACCAGTGCTGTCGTGAGAGGATCCGACTACGTTGCCTCTACTTTCACTGTGTCTTCAAACCTGTGTGGAAAAATGGTAGAAACCCCCCCAATAAAGTTGCTGAAACTCCCTTGAAATATTCGTGACAAACTGTAGAAGATAGTTGGGAGTGGAATATACCTAGGAAGCGAAAGATGCATTTCAGAATGAAGAGGAGCTTAAATGTAGAAGGGACCTAAGTCACTTAAGGGATGGAATACGGTGGAAGGATGCTTGAAGGAAAGTAGTAGAAATAGTGGGAGCGGTAGGAATCTATCGTAGGGAAGGGCTGGAAGAAATCTAAAGAGTAGAATGAACCTGGAGGAGGTTGAAGAAACCTGAGGGATGGAAGGAAGCTAGAAGGTAAAAGACATCTTGAGAGTTGTAGGTATCTCTTGGGAAAGGACACCAAGTAGTATAAGAAATCTGAAAGGTTTGAAGGAAAAGGTGTGTAGAAGAAATCCTGTGATATTGTGTAGAAGTGGATTCAGGAGGTGAAAGGAGTTGAGGATGGAAGAAAACTGGGGAGTGGAAAGCCCCTAGGGTCGAGGGAATATAGGGGGAACCAAGGAATTAAGATTTAAAACATAATTGACGATAGAAAGAAACATAAAAGGAAGTGAAGTTGGGGGCTTAAAAAGTTCGCAATGAAAAGGATATTATTATAGATTAAAATAACGAAGTAACAGCAACCATTTACATTGTCTTTTGTATTGTTTTGTTTTGTTTTACATACGTTTATGAACGGCTTCAATCATAAATAGTTTGATTCGAACTTTTGGCTCTAGACTCTATCTATCATATATGGTATGGATCCGTGTAAAGTCAGTAACATGTTTGATCCTTCTGCTACATTATTCGATCATCACTAAACTAATGTTACGAAATAATCTCGTTAAGTTGGTATTCTCGATTGCTGGTTACATGCACGCCAACCCAGTTCCCGGTGCGTCACGACAATTTCTTCAGTTTATTTTTTTGTTTTTCTCGGTAACTTGCAACACGTTAGTTAGATGTATGCGTTTTTTTCCCTATCACTTACCTAACACCGTAACACTTTCAGTTTTGTTTTTTTTTTTTCTTAAGGCCACTGCTGGTTGCCGCTGCACGGGTTTGCGCCGTGCCTGCCGTTGGCTTCCAGTTGAAATGTGAATGATTTGGTTTAAACCGTGGTGTTATATTCGAATATCTCAATGGGGAGTTGTGTGAACGTACGCAGAGAGATAGAAACAAAGCAGTTTAAAGCACAAACATTAACATTGAACATTGTACGGGAAGAGAATATGGTAAGCATTGTATCGTGTCTTTTGTTTTTGGAATACAGTTTTAGGTACCCAACCACAAACTCTCTATATAAACGATCTTTTACATCCTTCTGTTAATAAATCTCTTGCATTAAATGAACGATTTGTTGGTGATTTCATATGAAGTATAAAATCTAAAAGTGTTTCGGGATTAAGTCCCCAAAACTAAGTAGAAAAAACAAACAAATTTGTTCTGTATTATTAAGCGCAGAGGCTTTTGTCTGGAGGAAAATGGCAAATAGATCGAACAAGATCGTAGTTAAGGAATTTATCAACCAAGAACAAAACAAAAATCGTTTGCGAAAATGTTCCCCCATCGATTACGGCTTGTGCAACAAACGTACGACGCCTCACAAGCTTTCCCTTTCACAAAGCATCTATAAATATGTCTTGTTCTTTAGTTTAAAACACGCCACCAGTACGTACATTCTTTACTCTGCACTACTGCTAATTTAAGTACCGGTTCCGGTTGCCACCGGGAACACTTTTAAGGCATTTTTACCCGTAAGTTAACTTCTTGGTGGAATCTTGCTTCATTATTATCCCGCTTTGTCTAGCTGGTGTACTTAAAGTAAGCGTTCAATTCAACCCCCGTGTTAGTACGAATTCCGTCCTGTTAACCTATGTAACGTGTTTATAAATAGCCCGGGAGGAGCACAAATGGGGATTCAGGTAAAATGTATCATATAAGGGTTGTTTTTTTGTTGTTGTATGGCACAGTATTTACAAATCGGTCACCGGTCCGATCACGCCAATGCCGCTAATGTTGTTGCCACTGCCAGCCGCATTCGGGGCGTCCTGCGAGTCAACCTTCTTCTGCAGTGCCATTACCACCTTTTGCAAGCTACAAAACACGAGAGTTGATTTAGAAAATGTGGAGAAAAAAAGGATTTGTTTTTCCAATCCCTCTTTGGGGACACTTACTAGGCGATCTTTTTTGACTGTTCGTTCTTCGCGGCTATTGCGTCCTGTAGATCGCGCCTCAGCTCCACTTCGCCTTTCTCCAGCATCAGCACGCGCGAGGAAGCTTCATGGACCGAGGTGGAGGTACTGCTGGTGCTTGAATTCCCATTACCCAGCTCGACCGTAACCGCGTCGCTGCCGTACAAATCTTCGGTGGTGGCAATGCGACCGTAATTGAGCCGCAACATCGACGGTAGATTGTTGCCCGCCTTGCCAACACCGTTGTTGGTGTTGCCGGAGGAGTTGTTGATGGTAGCGCTGCTTGGTGGTGAACGGTCATTTACACCGAACGAATGGAATTGCTGCTGAGAAGGAACTGCTGCCTGTGGGGAATGTTGTTGCTGCTGCTGCTGTTGTTGTTGGGTGGAGTTTGACTGTTGGTGTTGCAGTTGCTGCAGCAACAGGGCTTGCTGGACGTTCCCACCGAACAGTGGCATCGGGGAAAGTGGCATCGTGTGATTGTGCTGTGCACCAGCAAGACACACGGCTGCCTGTGGTAACACAATGCTTTCCAGCTGCAGCACCCGGCTGGTTAGCTTCTCCAGATCCATGCGTGCCGCACTGACCGATTTCTGCATCGTGTCCACATCCTTCGCCAAACGCTGCAACGTATCGTTGATTGACCACATGTGATTTTCCTGCAGGTTGCGCAACCGCTCGAATGTTGCATCCTCTCGCACTCGGCAGATGTCGCGTATTTCCCGTACCACATCCGCCACTATTCCGGAGGTGTAATTGCCTGCGTATGTAAATTCAAGATGAGTTTCTCCCGGGCAGCAGTTGAAATACTTTCTACATACCCGTCGACCGGTAGGAAGGTGCGGGACTGTTCTGACCCATGCTGCCGATCGGTTGGCTGGTAGAGCTCAGTCCACTCAAGCTGTCCCGGCGTCGTCCCAACCCGGACAGGAGATTCTGCTGCTGCTTTAACCGTTCCGTTTCCACTGCAGACAACAAGAGGGAACGCAACCAGGTAACACACTCACTCACATGTTTAATATTGTCTTAAAACGCCCACGAAACCGTACCTTGCAGTTCCAGCAGACTGCGCGTAAGCTTCCGGTTTTCCTCAAGCAGGACCGCATTTTCCTCAACGATACTACCGCCCTGCCCGGTGGACGTTGGTTCCGTGGTGTACTGGGAAGGTGTGGTAGTGGTTGGGTAGGGGCGCGCCGACGGACCGGGGAACGATGTGTTACTGTCATCCATGGTGGTAGATTCGTCGTCGGACGGTGTGGTGTCCGATTCTACTGACTTACTGCAAGAAAGTTTCATAAATACATGGACACGGAACCTTTTGCGTGGATCTTACCGCGGATGTAAGTATGTGCCGCATGTAGGACACGAACCGTCGTTCCCGTCGTGCATACAACCAATCATAAGAAGTGTTCGCTGCTGTTGCTCATCCAAAAATATCTATCAATCGTATTCGTTCTCTTCGCTGCTGGAAGTAGAAAAGCGATTAGTAATGGGACACACATCGGCTTAGTGAAGTCGAGTGACTCTTACCCCGTGCACGATGTGTCTTTTCGTCGTCAGTCTTTCTATTACTGGATGCAAATCCGATTGATTGGTTGAGCGAGGGAAATATAGAATAGAACAAAATTCGAAATAAATACATTCGATGCTATAAATTAGAAGGTAAATGAATAAAAAAAAACAAACCGACACGAAGAAAGGACAATGTCAGACTGATCGGGAGGTTTATAGGTAGCTTAATACATTGTTCACTTGTCAGTAAAGGAAGGGATGATACATGAACGCAAAGGCATTAGGCAAGAAGTACATCAGGTGTAAGAGTGTGTACCTTATATAATCAAAGCTCCCACTTTCATGGAAATTGTTTTTGTTAACAGCTGGTAGATAACTTTGTTATATGCACTAAGTTGTTTTAAAAATGAACCAGTGTAAAACAAACATATAGTTTACTTTATGTTACTGTAGCTTATGTAGCAAGATTTTGTAGAAGAAAATACATCAAATATCTATTTCCCTTTCAATCAGATGCCTTTACTTTGAATCGACTATTTATATTAAACCTCCTTGGCACTCTTTAAAATTCCCTTAATATTTTCAGACTGTATTGCAACCATAAGTCAGACTGTTAACTAATCATTACATAGCTAAGTTATCCATACTGCCATTTTGCATTAATTAATGAAACATCCAAATCCAAATTCGAAGAAGAACTACATTTCTATTTTGTATCAATTTTAAACAATTTATATTGAGCCTCTTTACAACAAAATTACTTTTGCAACAAGAGTTTAATGAATAACAAAATTCTAATTTCAACCTGCCTTCACAGCAGTTCCCCTATTACTGAGTTGAGCCACAGATCTATTTTGTATCATTTTCAAACAATTTGTATTAAACCTGTTTTTGCACTTTATATTCCTTTTAACTAATTGAATAGTTTAAGAATACTGTATTTATCGCTCCCTCAAAATTGATGTCGAGCTACGTAACAATTTTGTACTATTTTTCAATTATTTAAATCGAACCTCTTGCGCTTTACGTAAAGTTCCCTTAATAATACCCTATTAATTATGTAACAACTGTATATAATGTGTCGCTATTATGGGACGCAAATATCAGACTCAAAATGTTATTTATAGCAAACAATTTGAATATCCATACTGTTATTTTGTTTTAATCGTTATTGAAACATCCTTTTACTTTAATCAATTAAACATTTTTATAATCATGCTTTTATTATATGTTTTGCTGAACCTGTTTATCTCCCCTTAAAGTTCCTTTTATCATTGATAACCAAAGTATTCACACTGACATTTTTTAATCGTTAATAAAATTTGCCATTACCTAAGTTCCCTCCAATATGAGGTCGAATTACTCCCACCTAAACTATCTAGACGAATGTACACCCACTATCGTAATCAACCCTTTATCGAAAGGGTGATTATTTAAAAGCAATATTAATCCACCTTCCAAAAGCACACGCGTACGGTCGGTTTAATCCGCTTGTATTAACCTGGCGTTATCTAATGGGGTTCGAACCTGCTTACCGCTCGGAAACAATTTAGACGAACTGGTGTGTGCAGTACGCACTTCATTACGCAGCAGAGAGTAAAAAAATAACATACCCAACATGCAGGAACGATGGTACGAGCGTTTCTTTTGCGTGGTTTAACAAAACGCGGTGAAAAAAACAGAGCGATATTGACCATGGACTCTACGTGGCTTCGCTTCACGAGGCCTTGCGCGCCATGTAGCTCCCGCTGCACATTACACATTACATCAGCAGCACCTCTAATCCAATAGAAACACGTAGCATTGTAAAGTGCAGTTGCCATTTCGCATTGTTGGTAGCGAAAAGGACACGAACGTGGAACAGGGTGCTGTAATGATGTGGTGGGGTTCGTAAGACATTCCGATCGAAAGGGACGGAGCCCTCACCGGGCGGGTTGAACTATTTTACACCAAGAGTGTTTATCAGTTTTCCTCTAACGATCAATTTCTATCGTTTTGTTGTGATGTTTTCATATTTTCTCTTCCCATCACTTATGTTAAGAAAATCTGCAGCCGAGTGTTTGTGTTTCTAACAGCAATTCGAACGCCTAAAATGATATAAAAACAGGTGTTGAAAACGTTAAACATAACCAAGGACATGTTCGGCATCGTGTCACGGTTCGCCGGATCTCAAATCGGTGCGGAGCTTTCGCTTTTTTCCCCCATTCACAATAAAAACCGTGTGGAGGGTAACATGGCCATAAACGATCGGTCCTTGATGGACGGGAATTTTAATACATTCAATCTTACGCATATAATTCTAACAAATCAGCAGGCTTTTAATCGTTAAATCGCTGATATATTTGATGTAACTCATGCAGCTACATTTTACATAAAATATGCATCTGTTAAACATTCATTAACATTTTTAAACATTCAGTGGTATGTGGGATTAGACGCTAAAAAATGGCCGTATGAGAACGATTTCGATCACAGCAGGCCGTTTCTTTAAATCGCCCAATTTCGCGGTCTTTCCTTTCGTTACCTCTTTTCAAATATTCTTCTACTTTTTCTTACGTTTTCCGCCCTCTACTTCTCTCTTGTGTACACAAAAAAAACAGTAGGAAACATAATATTTTAAAATTTAAATAACGAATTCAAATGTTTTTTTTTTGTAGATAGTTTTAAATATTATATACAAATATTGACACTTCCATTGACATCTAGTAGCACAATAATTCAGCGATTTTAATAATTAAACGTAACTTGGAGCTAGCCGTCGGAAGAGACATTCCAAACAAGCCACATATAACTGGCTATAGGGTGTTTTCACAAATGTTATACAATTTAGGTTATTCCAAAAATCCTAGGAGACTCTGAGCAACCGAACTTCCAGAATTGTTTATTAAATCAAAAATTAAACATTTAGAATTAAACCTCTGGTCCTGATCTCTTTACGCGTTGATTAGCCGTTTGCGTTATAATGATATATTCTACTTCTGACAAACATTCTGGTGTCTTTTGTTACTCCATATGTAAATTATGTATGTACATTATGCCCAACCAGATGTCACCCTCCGAAGGGCAACGAGGTAAAAGAGAAACCCATAACCCACACGCCTATTCCAACCACACACAAACAAACATTCCTAGTTGACCGTTTTCCCACAGGGAAATTCAAAAGCAAGAAAAAAGCACCCCCGAACGACATAATTATCGGAGCGAAAAGCAGGTGAAAATCACCCACCAGGTGACACCACACTACTACCACAGCGAAATGATGGTACCGGTGGAATTCCACCGCCTGGCTCCATGAATGTTTAATTGCATTAACATAAATGTGAAAACCGCTCCGCGGGTGGGTGGTTTGGTAGGGTGGGAAGGACACCATCGAATGGAGGGAAAAAGAAAGCGATAAACAGTATCTTAAGACACTGGACGACAACGGAAAAACAAAACCGAAGGGTGAAACGAGATGATCATCTTCGTGGAGTGCAAGGGATGCTCAACGAAAATAGGAAAACGCATTTTCCTGTTCGCACAAACAACAACAACAAAAAACACCCCGGTTGGCGTTTTGTTTCTGATTTTCTTTTTTCCATCTCCTTCTTTTCGTGTTAAACTCCCATCAAAACAGAGGGGGGAAAAAATGTTCCCACCGGCAACGAGCTCGTTTGTTGTGTTGATCGCTTTTATTTCTTTTGCTCATTTTTCCCGACTGAAGACGGGGAAAACGTTTGTATGGAAAAAAAACACACACACAGCCCTCCTCTTCCCCATCCCCAACACTACTCCCCCGTCAAACAGTGGTTGGAATGGTACCGAAAGAGACAAACCGAACCGAACGGAAGTGGAGTTAAAAAGTTAACCATAAAAAAAAAAACAGCAAAGCACCATTACTGCCGAGCGACAGATGGTTTGGGAAAAGACGTTGATAAACGGGGATGGGCAGGAAGGGAAAACTAAAAAAAGGGAAGAAGGGAAAGGAACTAGCACTTACCACAGCTCGCGGTGGAAAACTCACTCGGTTTTGTGTCTTTTTCCTTCCCTTTCCGTGTCGGAGAATTAAAGGGTTCGTCGTTTTACGTCTTCGACCGTTGGGGGACTTGCCCTGTTTTATGCTGCTTCTTCGCTAATTTAATTTCTTTTTCGGCGGATCCATCGAATGGGTGATTGGTGTGGTGGTGGTGATGGTGGCGATGAGCTTATCACCTGGCATTATCGTTTGACACCTGCACGCGCCGTTTCCCTTTTGTCTGTCGGCGGCTTTTCTTCACCTGGAATGCAACGCACCTTGTTTGAGCTATGATCGTTGTTGGCAGCAGTTGATAGATGGTAAGTGTTATTCGGCGTTCGCAGGGCGCACCAAAGGGCATGAAACAATACGCGCCAGCATGTGTGTGTGTGTATGTATGTGTGTAAAATTGGTGTGGTAGTTGATTGAACGGAAAACGGTCCGGTACGAATCGGTAGTTAGGTAAATCACAAAACAGAAGAAAAAAAAAGGCCACCAACACATATATGGAACCGGGAAGCTTTACGGGCTTCACAATCTGCTTCGTTGCCCTTCTGGGGTGGTTTTATGAGAATAAATTCGTGTATGTGTTGGTGCGTGCTCACCCCTTATTGCTCTTCTGCACGATTCGGACGTACGGGCTGTGTTACACGATCAGTAGCACATTAATGCAACATTCCTGTGAGCCGATTCACCACACACTTGAGCGTGAAATTATAGCATACACCCTACTGGTTACATGCTAACACATGTCCCATTTCACCCGCGAAGAAGCTATTGCTTTAAAATAAGCGTTAATGTTCACTTGAGCGACAAACGTACCGCTGGTGGTGCTTGGTTATGATGAATATGCACAAACCAATTTCACCCACATCTCAAATGACCGATCGATGACGAACAATACATTCGGTGACCGCACACATTACAAACAAAACAAGCCACCACACGAACACACACGTACACCACAAGGTTGACAGTTAATTAAGACGAAATTTGTAGAACAAGCTGGGCGGAAATCATAACAACAAACCCAAAGAAACGAAAAAACAAAACCTCACTTGCACGGGAAAGTTGGAAACTGTACGGTTTTTTTCTTCCCCAATCGCCCAACCGGGCCGTCACAAAGCAACTGCTACCCCCTTTACGTACTTCGGCCCAGCCTGACGAGGTATATCGCCAACAACTGGAAACACAAATGACGGATGGAACGAGGCAGCTGCGTAGTAATGGGCGAAAGAGAACGCATGCGGGGAACGAATGATCACATGCGCCTATGCTGCAGTAAAGGCGAAAAAGAGCAGGCGAGAGTGTAGGTGAAAGGGAGCGAAACAAACAACTGACAGTGCCGCATTTATATCGTTTTACTGTCAAACTGATTATGTGTCATCGACACGTGTGCGCAGACAGGCGAGAAAGCAAATCGTGGTGTTGAATTTTGTGGTGCATTTTTTACGAAACTTTTCTTAAGTTTTGTGATTTAGAAATACGCGAATTTGCTAATTTTACTGTTTGTTGGCTTTTTAAATACGTATTTAAATATGTGTAACTGTTTTTTTTCAAATATTTCCTAAATATGTGTTAGGTAAAACAAAATAAAAGTTACTCTAGTTCATAAATATCGAAACAATTTGTCGTAAAAACGTATCAAACGGTATTTGAAACTCGAGTTACACATCATTCAACTTATGAATTTAAAAAGTGTGCGCATTTGTACTTCCAAGGGAAATATTCTGATGGCCGAGTAAAAAAGCTATTGAATATTTTGGAACAACCGAACACACTGGAACTGGTCCGTAGTTGCCCGGAACATCGACGTACTTTTATTTCTCAATGAAGGTTTAGTTACATCCTTCGATAATCAAGGCGGTCTCAATTTTTTCTCCCATGATTCACCGAGTCACACCACACTGTTTGCAAAATCATGCAATAAATTTACAGTTTTTGTGTGAAAAATTCCAGATGATATAATTCATAATTAAAATGTAACTAAAATAAACTTAACCACCATGCAAAAATAGCGCATGTAGACCATCGAGGTTATCGTTATATCAGTATAGTTAAAACTAAAATTGCGTTATGATATTTATAGCCCTTTGGTAGAGTTGCTAATCCATGGTTTAATATTAAGCCCACTTAGAGGATAAGTTTCCCGAGTCAATACTGGGAATTATAAACGCTAGTGGATCTTTGTTTTCTGGTGTAGTGGAGGCGGCCCTCGCACGACAAGACGGATACTAATCCTCATCCTAAACGTGCGTCCCCTTTATCTCAAGGACTTTCACTATTCGACTCTTTCCCTCTTTCTTTTCATTTCTCTTTCTCTCTTTCGCTCTTTACACCTGCTTGGCTTAATGACCTTAATTCTTGGCTGGGACATGCCTGTCATATGGCATGGCTTACTACACTTTTTAGCAGCAAGTGTGTACCTTGTCACTATAGTGTTTGTTTGTGACGAACACAATGACATTGAAAATTTTAAATGACGTACTAATGAGAGCATAGCTGATATGGGTAGCTCAAGTAGCACAGTTATCAAACCAGGACTTAATGACTTGTCCAGTCTGCGTTTGAATCCTAACTGAATCAGACTGTCTACACACCGGACGTACTATTTAGAAATAAAATAGTATATTACATAACATCCTCAAGATACACTGTACTTCATAAAAAGATTGGTTACACTTGTTTTTTGTAGACTCAATAAAAAACCTCATAAATGTTAAGGTGTCCTTTGCCAAACATTGGGAATGCATGCACACGATCGATGTAGCTTTGATGGGGAGATGTGGTCAATCCAATAGGTGTGCAAAGCCCACGGAAGTATTGCCGTACAGTGCTTTACGTCTGATACTATTGGATTATTTGATTGTCTTTGCTATCTTACCTGCACCCTAGTGGCTGCTAGTCGCTCAACTGTAGAATTGTCCACCAGGGATTTAATCGAATCATTCGCCGAACAGCTGACAATGTACCGAGACGCGACTCTGTCTTTCCTTCGAAGGATCAGTAATTAAGTTTATCAAAACAAAAAAACGAGAAAAAAAGAAAAAGATAAGCTAACCAAAATCGATCTCATCCACCGGTAACGGTAACACGTGACCTGCAGGCGATCGAGCCGAAAGGCTGGACTGCAACTGTCGGGGTACGATGTTCGATGGTTTTGCAACCGAACCAGACTCGCAAACCCGGCAGCTGCTACCGAAAAAAAAGTCTTGAGAACTGTCCCTGTCCGCGTGTGTTCGGGCAGGCAGGTAAGGCTGATACGTGTATCAGCTTGCAAGTGAAGCGGTTCAAGGTGCTCGGGAATGTGTCCGCACAGCCGGACACAGGGCTGACGGCGGGCTAGAGTTACATCATCAATATTGACATAATTTTGCTAATTTAATTAAATGTCCCATTGCCGAAGCCCTGAGGACGCCCGCCCCGGGAGCGGTTGGCCATTTTCGATGAGCATCTTGACCCGCACGCAGGTGCTTTGCAGGTGTTTGGTGTAGCAGGAAAAATTAAAGGAAGTGCCCGGTGCCCGGGGTTGGCTTCAGTTAGAGTTTGTTTGGTGTCTTCGTATCCGTGTTCAGTTTGGGTTGGTTCGATGTAGTGGACGTGCACGCCTTCTATCGTTCGGAATCAATCGTATCGAATCAGAGTAGCTAAAACTTCCGCACATTGCACGCGATAGAGGGCCTGCCCTTCGGTGGAGCATTTCGTTTAATTAAATTAGAAAAAAAAACGAGAACAATAATCAAGAGCTAGGAACAAGCTGGAACTTGGGGACAAGTTGTGCCACTCGATCAAAGTTGCAATCCCGGAAAAGCTAGCAGCAGTTGGTGGGACTCGACTGGTGTAGAAGTCGAAACGCGTCAGTCTGGCCGTCACCATTACGGATGACGGATGGGTCGAGAATGTGAGCAATAAACTACCAAACAGTGGGGTTAGTGTCGATCGCGCTACGAGCAATACAAGCTTTGCAGCGAGTCTCCTTGCTCCTTGGACCACTTCCAGTGTGTGGAATCGTGCGTGTGTGTGTGTTTGTGTGCGTTTGCGTATGTGTGGGCGTGTGACGGTGCGCCCCCACTGTGGACAATCGTTGTCTGTGGCCGGTTATCATCTCAAACAGCAATCACACGATGCGGAAGGCGACAGAGTCGCGCGAGAACCTCGTCAACTCGGCCGTCTCGCTGGAGGATGGCACTACCGAGCCGGTGGACGATCACCCTTCAATGCTGCGCTCGATGAAGAGCGCCACGTCTGAGTTTGACCTCGAGATCCAGGATATAGTGCTGACGAAAACCGAGAAGCGTTTCTTGCTCAGTGCGGAACGGGGTGATTGCGCAACCGTAAGAAGGTAATGTCTGGAGTGGAGCACCCGGATAAGAGCCCCGGGTGGGCACGCGAAACTAATCCGCTTTAGTACAGTGCACAATACCCGCATAGACTATTGCTAGTGGTGGAAGAACTGGAACATGGTTGGTACACTAGACATTAAAAACTGAGGATGGCTAACACTCCAAAAAGGAATAAAGATGTTGTTTGTACTAAGCAAACCATCAACATCGCTTCTTACAATCAAACAATCAATCTTAAAAGTTTGGAGATAAAGTCAGAACCCTGGTAATCATACATCAGACTGCTAGCAACCAAATACTCGGCTCGCACTTCCGTTTTTTTTTAATATGAACTTCTGGTAGCAAATTTCAACTCATCTCCCTCTCCAGTATGGCTCCTCTTACCCGACGGTCGCACTAATTATATTTAGCAGCGTCGTGTCAGCTTTAAAGAATCCTAACCGTTAAGAAACAGTTCTGCCAAAATCCGGACATGGAGCCCGTACAAGTTGCCGACTCCGCGCAGTGTCTGTCTTTTTTGTTTTAAACTTCATTCTTACATAAAACCCTGTGTCCCTGGGGGGATATTAACTACCACCAAGCGGACATTCGATTCCGGACACATCACGCCATATTGGTTCTGTCGACTTGGAACTGTCACATACCTTTTTTTATGCACGCCTTTAAAATAGGTTAAGGTTAAGAGTGAGGGTTTTGCGTTTTTTTTTGCGTTGCGAACCCCGCAGGATCACACTGCGTTTCAACGATTGTTTAAATATTTGCACAAAACCGACCCCAATGAATAGCTCCAGCTGCACAGTCAGTTATGTAATTTGTTACACTTTTCGTTTTCGCCCGACAGAATCATCCAGGAACATAGGGAACTGCCGGAAGAGTTTGACATTAACTGTGTCGATCCGCTCAACCGTTCCGCCCTGATAGCGGCCATCGAAAACGAGAATATTGAGCTGATCAATCTGCTGCTACGTGAAGGTATCAAAGTTAAGGTGAGTTGCCATAAGGCAGGGAACCTGCTAATCTCCCGTACGGTAATCGAACGTCGTCTGAGGAATTAAGTGTTAAGGGGCGTCGGAATAGCTGACCGGGATGTTGCACTAGGAAAGATTACCAATGTACACTTGTTTACGTTTGCGAGTTGCAACCGTTTGACCGGGTTCGCTTTTTGCTTGCTTTCCAGGATGCACTGCTGCACGCAATCAAGGAGGAGTACGTCGAGGCGGTCGAAACGCTGCTGCTGTGGGAGGAGGAAAACCATGTGCCGGGCGAACCCTACGTAAGGATTTGCACACTAAACCGAGATGCATGCCGGCCAATGATTAGTCAGTCTTTACCGCAATCATTTGTTTATTTTTCTCGCCCGTTCAGAGCTGGGAAGCGGTCGACCGGTCCTCCTCATCGTTCACCGCGGACATTACACCCCTGATACTGGCGGCTCACAAAAACAATTATGAGATTCTGAAAATTCTGCTCGACCGCGGTGCCACACTGCCGATGCCGCACGACGTTCGGTAGGTTATACGACGCTCGGTACACGTGGGCGGTGATTAACTGCACACCTTGACCTGAGCTCTGGTTCAAACCAAATACCCGGGGAGGAGGAAGTTTGCAAGGTTTCTGGGAATCGAAGCAAATCTGCATGCAAATTAGCCACAATTAATTATGCCCACGCACACACGACACAATTCACATTTGAAGAACGGGAATTGGAGAAAATTCCTTCATTGTAAATTTCCTTGGAATAGGTGGAATAGTCGAAAATTTATGACCCCGGTTAATCTCGGTTAATCTCTCACCATTACAGGTGTGGCTGTGATGAGTGTGTTACCTCCAGCGAGCAGGACTCTCTACGTCACTCCCAGTCACGCATCAACGCGTACAAGGCCCTTTCTTCCAGCTCCCTGATAGCGCTCAGCTCAAAGGATCCCATCTCGACGGCATTCCATCTGTCGTGGGAGTTGCGACGGCTCAGCCGCATGGAGACGGAGTTCCGGGCGGAGTATACGGTAAGCCAAGATCATGTCCATTGCAGAATTCGTCGCATGTAATAGTTTTCCAATCGGTGATGTACAGCAAATGCGTCTATCGTCGCAAGAGTTCGCGACGGCCCTACTGGACCATGCACGCACCTCGAACGAACTGGAGATCATGCTCAACTATAGCCCAGGTGCGGTCGATAATTGGGAACCGGGTGAACGGCAAACTTTGGAACGGTTGAAGCTTGCACTAAACCACAAGCAAAAGATGGTACGAATAGAAATTAGTACACTCTTCCACCTGAGGCGTGGTTCCAACCTAACTCTACTCCTTCCTTCGTAGTTCGTCGCACACCCGAACGTACAGCAGCTGTTGGCGGCTATCTGGTATGAGGGTTTGCCCGGTTTCCGGCGCAAATCCATCGTCGGCCAGATCATGCAGGTGGCAAAGCTGGGCACCATGTTCCCGGTGTACAGCATGATCTACATGATAGCACCCAATTCGGAAATGGGCCTGTTTATGAAGAAACCGTTCGTGAAGTTTATCGTACACTCTGCTAGTTACGCATTCTTTCTAAGTATGTAGTCGAGCAATGGGGGAGGGTGATTATGTCTACTGCGATGTCTAATGGAATGTTTTGCTGGAAATAGTGCTGCTTGGTGGTGCTTCACAGAGGGTGGAATATCTTGCAATCGAGTGGTTTGGACCGGACTGGGCACAGGATATACTGGCGGAATGGAAACGGAAGGAACGAGGCTCACTACCCGGGATGTTTGAGTGTCTGGTGATACTATATATTATAAGTATGCGAGGTGGTAGAGTCTTGCATACGGGTAGATTTAATATATCTTTTATCCTTCAGGTTTGATATGGCATGAGATGAAGTCATTGTGGAACGATGGGTTGATGGAGTACGTGTCCGATCTGTGGAACATCGTCGACTTCATCTCGAACACGTTCTACATCGTGTGGATGAGTCTTCGCTTCACGTCTTGGTATACGGTTTGGGTATGTTGGATAACAGGTTAACAAATCTTGAAGTTACTTCATCTGGATCTGCTTTACCATCGACAGCGTGATGCGAAAGCCGGCCTTAATCCGTGGTATCCGCGTGAACAGTGGGATCCGTTCGATCCGATGCTACTGTCCGAAGGTGCATTCGCCGCCGGGATGATCTTCTCCTTTCTCAAGCTGGTACACATCTTCTCGATCAATCCACATCTCGGACCGCTGCAGGTGTCACTCGGCCGAATGATAATCGACATCATCAAGTTCTTCTTCATCTACACGCTGGTGCTGTTTGCGTTTGGGTGTGGACTCAACCAGCTGCTCTGGTACTATGCGGTGTTGGAGAAGAACAAATGTTACCATCTGCCGAGCGGGTTACCGGACTTTGATAATAATGAAAAGGCGTGCGCTATATGGAGACGGTTTGCAAATCTGTTCGAAACGTCCCAATCGCTGTTTTGGGCATCGTTCGGATTGGTCGACCTGATGGCGTTTGAGCTGAGTGGCATCAAGAGTTTCACGCGGTTCTGGGCACTACTAATGTTCGGTTCGTACAGTGTGATTAACATTATCGTCCTGCTGAATATGCTGATTGCCATGATGAGCAATTCTTATCAGATTATTTCGGTAAGACGTTTCGTGTGACCAATGTTGAACGTTTGTGTTTACGCTCCAAAAATGTCGCACAACTTACAGGAACGCTCCGACACGGAGTGGAAGTTTGCCCGGTCGCGGTTGTGGATGAGTTACTTCGAGGATGGAGATACACTACCACCACCGTTCAATCTGTTTCCTTCGATCAAAAACTTTACCAACCTATGCAAATGTTCCAACGATAAACGCTCCACGACGAGCATTATTGTAAGTTGACTAAATTTAATATTCCGCTTGTTGTTAGAAAACCCCATTTTCCAATCGATTGAAATATGTTGACAAATCATGTCCAAAAACAGTGTGAAAGGGAAGGAGTAAATAGAAAACGTATCGCCACCGGGGAAAGGATTTGCAAGGTCGATACAACTCTGGAAAAACTTACATATCCTGGATGACTTGATTATCATGCTTCTTTACACCCTTTTTAGCAACTTCTATCGAGGCAATGGTGTCCAATTGGCTGGGGGCTATAAACGTCAGCAAGTGTATGTTGTGTGAGGGTTTTCATTTTCCATTTTTTCCCCCGTTATTTACATCTTTTCATACTCGCACCCCAACTACCACGGTTAGAAACGCAACCGGGAGAAAGCCCAGCGGCGGCATGAGAATGTCATGAAGTTGCTGGTGCGGCGTTACGTCACGGCGGAGCAACGCAAGCGGGATGATTTTGGTATTACCGAGGATGACGTGATGGAGATCCGGCAGGACATTAGCACGCTGCGGTATGAGCTTATCGACATACTGCACCAGAACGGCATGCGAACTCCAAATCTGAAACCGAACGAGAATGCTAGTAAGTGAATCTTGTTGTTGGAGAGCGGACTTTAACTAGGACTTACGCGGGTTTCGTATGCCTACACTTGCAGTTGCTGGTAAGAAGGGTCGCGTTATGGAGCGACGAATTCTGAAAGACTTCCAGATCGGTTTTGTGGAGGGCATACTGCAGGATACGTTTAGTACACCTAGCGAAAAACCGGCCGATGTCTTTAGTACCATTGCGAAGGCAATCGGGAACAAGTCGAGCACGAAGAAAAAGTACGTACTATACAGTTTGATGGTTTTTTTTTCGATGAGTAAGAGTTTCCCTTGTGGATTGTATTGTACAGGAAGCCGGAAGATTGGAATGCATTGGTGCGCCGCAGTACGGTCGCTCGTGATCCAATAGGCAATTCAACGGAGGCGATCATGCGCCGCAGTCGGCAAAGTTTGCGCAAGCAGATCCTGGACAACTCGGAGAAGGGTCTCGAGATGGATACGGACCATTTGGTTGAGTACAATCCGAAGCTGTCGGAGGTGACGCCGGTAACGCGCGTGGCGTACGTGAAGTTCATGACGACCAAGATGAAGAAGGATGCGGCGGATGTGGCGGCCAGCGGCAGTGAGACGACCTCGTTTGAAAACGAACGCCGCCAGTCGTGGAAGCGAAGCTCGTTGAAGAACTTGGTAGATATGAAGGACAAGATAGGCGTGAGTATATCCCTCCTACATATGTCTTTTCTCCAAGAGTTTATCACGTGTTGGGGTTTTGGGGATTTTTTTTTTTGTTTCGACAGAACATTGAGGGTGAGGGAGATGGTCCGCAACCGGTGCAGGAGTCTCCAGGGGAAGATGTGCCGAAGGCTACGGTAACTATTGAGGAACCGAAACAGGACGAAACACCGGCGGTAGAACCGCCCGCTGAAGAGGTTCGAGTCGCTCCGGTTGAAGCACGGCCGAAGGTTCGGGTCCGTTCACCAATCATTGAGGATCCGAATGAGGAGCGTGAGGACACACCGTCCTGTACCAGTCCTCCGCCAGCCGAACCCATCCCCGAACGTCCAGTATCACCGATTCCACCCCACAGCCCGCCGCTGGATCGTCATCCCGTACCGGAGGTTGAGTCACCATCACCGCCACCACCAGCAGAGCCGGAGGTGAAGGAACCCGCTCGCAAACCATCGGAAGATGTAGCCCGCTGTCAGGATACGCTCTCACCCTCAGGATCCACCAAGTCGACGGATTCGCGTCCGAAGGTGACATCACCATCGGTCAAACCACCGGAACGGCTTACACTGAGCCCGAGTCCCACTGGCACCGAAGACACGGGACCGGCTCCATCGCCCTCTAACCGTGGCAAATCCAAGAGTACTGGCCGAAACTTGGGCGGATGGATCTAGGATCGCGGGTTGTTTGCGAGTACCTTCGTAGCACCGTTCGGGTTTGTCACAGTTTGACATCATCGCTCACTCTCATCCCATCTTCCACCGGGGCTATATCTCGTACTCCCTTCCAATAACCGAACGACTTATTACCCGATGTGTTTTCATCTCTCCCCCCCCCCACCCTGTGTGCCATCGTTGTGTGTGTGTGTGTGTGTGTCGTCCGTACCTGTTCGCGGTTAGCAATCCAAAGCCGCTTAGCTCGTTAATTAGTAATAATTTGTTTGTTTTGTACTTTGAATGGAATAAATAAACTGCTTTCCGTTTCTCCTGCTCTATTCCATTCCCCTTCCACCTGCCTATCTGTGCCGCTGACGTTTTTTGCCGAGGCGAACGTCAAAAATCTCCTATTTAGCCCAATAGTCCCGCGCGTTTTCTTTCCAGGTATTTTGTTGTTTTCCCTCCATCTTTGCTTCCGCTTCCATTTGCACTATCGATTTTACCACGGCCGGCTATCGATGACACCGTTTGTGGCCGACGACGTCACCCCAAAATGGCCGTGCGTGTCCTAGAGGGATGGAAGCTCCACATCTCTCTACACACCGATGCCGAATCGGGGCGGTCATCCCCCGGAAAATTATCGTACCGAAATTTATGTCCTTTTCCTCCCACCACCAATACTCCCTTTTTATCATCGATTCGCCACTTCGTCTCACGATTCAGGTGTGTGTGTGCACAGGTGCAAAAAAAAATGGCGCGGCACGCTTCGTACCGATAATTGCGCCATTTGTAGATTGAGTGGACAGTGTTTTTTTTCCCCCATTTTGCTCGGACTGCCGAAACCGTACCGCTGGACGCGTAGGAGCGGGTTCTCGAAGTCACGTACCGAAACGGCATCAAAAGCATAAAGGGGACACACAATCACACCACGCACCACGCGGGGATGGAAGCCATGCCATGCATTAAACGCATGCCTACTTAGGATAAACGCGATGCATGCATTAATGAACAGTTACAGCCAACCGTTTCTGCTAACATTGCCACGTATTAGGAATTAGGTGTATTTCAGCTGAATGTTTGTATCCTCCTCTCGCATCTCTTATCGCAATGTATTACGAATATGCTGTGGTAAAGCTTAAATAAAGTTCGATGGATGAATTATAGCGCGACGATAAACTTAACCGTGTGTTCGGTTCCTTCATCCCATCGTAGAAACGTAGCGAATATATTTAAAAAAAAAAAAGAAAGTTAATACCAATCTCCAAAGTTTAACCATTTACCTAGAAAGAGATATGTTTATTTTTGGAAAATTAAAAACACCATTGCTACTGACATACATTTAAGGTGGAACACTTCGTGGAACAATGTCTTGCCGTGGTGATTAGCAATTAAAACCGAATCGGTGCACGATTAATTGCAAATCGTACTGAAGAAGTCTGCTAAACAGCTGCATCTCGAGAATGAGAGCGAGGTTAAGATATCTATTAATGACCGCTACCAGACAATCACCATTTGCAGTTACCAACAACAAAAAAATCCTCCATCTTGAGTGTCCTTGCTAGACGCGTACAGGCGGAATTTTGCAATCCATTTTGAAAAAAGGTTTGTCAGATGGTAAGCTGAGGTGGTTGATGGTTTAAAAATACTTTCACGCCTTATCAGGATTTCCCATCAACCTATATATCTCTCTCTTTCACACACTATTCATCCCATCTGCTTTCTCGCTGGGATTTTCTTTTGGAAAAGATTTCTTTTTAGAAACTAACCTGGTGACTGTTGATGCTGTGATGTAAAAATAGTATTCAGCACCAAGTGAATGATGTGTTCCCTCAGCTGTCTATCGTATACTGGATAGACCTTACTGGTAGCGCCCTCTATCCAGAACCGAACGAAAATTAATCGCTGCCCATTTGTTTCAATTCGTCTCCGGGTGTCGTCAATGTTGTAGCTAATAAAAAAAAAACCCCTATAGCAACAAACTGATGGAAAATGATTTAATTTGTACTTTATTTGGTTTTAAAATCAATACCCGTGTCCCCAGGGCTGGACATGGTGCGGAAGTACAAGCTTTGGATGGGGAGTGCAACGGAAACTAATGAAACAATCATTACCGCGTAAGAAAGGCAAGACACAACGATTATCAGATCCCGCAGCGATGAGTAGCGTTTGAGGCCTGCTGGGCAAAGCAAAGTTTCGCAGGTTAATCGAGCTAATCAAGCTATTCCAAAGCCCAGCTGGGT
Source organism: Anopheles minimus (assembly GCA_000349025.1). Classification (NCBI taxonomy): domain Eukaryota; kingdom Metazoa; phylum Arthropoda; class Insecta; order Diptera; family Culicidae; genus Anopheles; species Anopheles minimus. The sequence continues at coordinate 6,282,672 of KB664054.1, read as the reverse complement.
AGAGTTTGTTCGCACGTCACCTGTTGGCTCGTTGCTGTTACTTTGGGAGTTAACCAAACAAACAAAAAATAACCGAAACACCATTACAAAGAAAGGGAACAAGGATTTAGAATTGAATGCGTATCTGTACTGTGTATAATGTGTGTTGGTGAAGATGATATGCCTGGGAAAAGGATGCTACACAAGGGAGGAGATGAAGCGACGAAGAAGGATGGGGGCAATCGCACCAGCAAGGATATCGTCCCGTGACATGCGCTCAAACGTCCAGCACCGGTGCACGATCCTGCACGCCAGATTCGCGTATAAAAGACGTCCGGTTGGCCAGTCTGCTCGACACAACACAACCTGCAGCCGTCAGTGACCGACCGACCGACCGGGAAGTAGGGGCCGATCGATCTCACGCTCACAATCTCACGTGCCAGCCATCATTCAACCCTCGATCATCGCTGTCACCCACGTGAAATTGTGTCCCAAACTCCCGACTCCCTGCTCAACACTGTGTGTGTGTGTTTGTGTGCGTGCGTGCGTGTGAGTGACTGTGTGCATAGTGCAACGAGATCTTTATCCGAGACAACCGATAATGTTCGCCAGTTCGCAAGTGAAACCACCGGTGTATGTAGCATTCGTGCTGGTGCTACTGGTCGCCACCTTACTACAGCTGTGCCAGGCGGAAGGTGAGTACCATCTTCCAGGGCAGCTTCCATCCTAAAACAGTTAACGACTGTTTGCCCAACGTGCCCGGTACAAGAAACACGGGCGATTTTCTGGGCGAGTTGGTTGTTTTATTTCGTTTTCGTGGATAAAATATGGGTTTTGATCATGGGCACGGTGTTGATCCTGGTCGGGACAGTGATAATAGAAGGAAAACAAAAACCAATCGAATTATGGGCAAGCAAACTCGAAGGGGTAGGGGGTGTGTGGGATAGAAACCGAGCGATAACAGTGTGGAGCGGCACTAGAGCATAATGATTACTTCTTGCAAGTTATTTCACTATCTACACTGTGTACACGCGTTCGTTAGGTTTGTAATGAATTAAAAGCACGCTTTTTTGGCTAATCTGCAGCGTAGTGGTGAGTTGGAAACTGGTTAAGAATTAACGTACCTGCATCGATCATCTACGGTAGGCGTGTGGGTTAGCGTGTGGAACACCTGACCCAGATGTTGATGTATCGAATCTTGAATCAACCTTGCATATTAATTCAAATAATTATGAATATAAATATACATCAAATAAAGTACATAATTAGATTTTCTACATAATTAAATAAAAGGTGTGTTATAATTGATTGCGGATAATGATGATTTGTATAAGTAAAATCACACACACAACAATCTTCTCTTACATTTGAAATTTATACTAGCTGAGCTTCGCTAAATCAAGGGAATCAGATCAAATTATTACAAGTATTTCAGCAATATTTCGAAATCCAAAAATAACATTAAACCACACCTATTCGGGAGATTCAAGACTTAGTAAAATGCCTGGAAAAAAAAATCTGTCATTATGATGAATTTGTCCCTTTTTGTAGCAATAATAGGTAATTTCGAGTACTCATGTTTTAATGATTATATTTAGGTGGAACTTGGACATATGTGGACATGTCTTAAACCCACATTTTTAAAGCTTCGTTGCTGTTTTTATTTCCCATGATCTTGATAATGGGCGGTCCGGTGGCCGAGGAGATAAGCGGCGCCGGTCGTAAACGGCAGGACCGGGGTTCAAATCCCATCCGCACCGTTCCCCCGTAGTGAGGACTGACTATCCAACTACGTGGTATTAGAAAGTCTCGTAAGCCAGAAATGGCAGGCATGACCGAGTAGGTCGTTAGGCCAAAGAAGAAGAAGAAGAAGATCTTGATAATAATAGTAGTTGTAATGATTAGTGGCCATCAAAGAATTCGTTTTCGACATTACTCTGATGTTTTTTTAAAATAGTCTGGAAAACTATTTAAAGCTCCTATAAATTGTAATACTACAGCCAGTTTTATAATATAGTTTTTTTAGGAAAAATATTTCGCTTATGTAGTCAGTATCATAAATATGTGACCAATTCTTTTTTTCCAATTACTTGAAATGTTAAAGATAAGAAAAAAATAATGTTCTGCGAAGTTATGCAGCTTTTTCCATGAGTTTTGTACATTTTTAAAGCACAATATTACACTTTATTCACTGAATTACTTTAAGGAAAAATTGATTCTTTTAAATAAGAAAAAAAGGTTATATCCTTCCAGTTATGCACTGAACTGCATTACAAGAAAAAAATGAACTTGTGCATACGCGAAACACTTTATTGCACTACAAAATGTAACAGTTACATCAAAGGTGTGCGCTATATGTAAACTTTGAAGAAGAGGTTTGCAATGAATTGGTTTAATGAAATATATTAAACACTTCCCAGTGTTCATGTTTGCTACCAGCGCTATTCTGCGTTAGAACCGGGACTAATTAGCACAAATGTTTGCTAGCGCGAAGAGAACGCGGATGGAATTATCCTTCCGGGGCAGGCTTACCTACTGCACCAGAAGGCATACGCCAGGATATGACACGATATTAATTCCTATGGTAAATCTGCGAAGTAAGCGGCAACGAGGCAAATAAGCTTGCAGCTTCTGTATGGGGACACACACAAATGAACCAACGTTCAAAGTGTATCCGGCAGGCATGGACAGGCACGGACATTTGTCACTGCGTGGCGGGAAAAACAGCCCCGGGCAGCCAAATAACACGTCCAAATACGCACGCAACAGGCATAGGAAGGGCGTTGAATGTCGTGATCAATTATCACTTTCCAACGCTGAGCACAATTGCCGATGGCTCGCAGCATCGACCGTATGATAGGAGGACGCCATTTTATAATTTATTTCTCGCTTTTGTTTTTTGTTTTCCTCCCAGCGCCCGAGTTTGAGGCTGGTGGACGTATTAGCAAGCGTGGCCCAACTGTAGGATTGTTTGCATTTCCACGCGTTGGACGTAGTGATCCAGAGATGGCCCTCGACTGGGAATCGTCCGCAATGTTACCAATGGAGACGGCCGATGACTATGGTAGGATGTAGAGAGCGAGAGAGATACTTGCTTTACTGTTTTGTTGTTTTACTAACGCTCTGTATTTTGTGTACTCCACTCAGCAGAAGATTACCCGATGAAGGAGATGAAGCGTCAAGGGTTGGTGCCGTTCCCGCGTGTTGGCCGTTCGGGTAAATCGGAGTTGGCGATGGCGGCCGCCCGTTACTGGCAGGCTGCCCGTAACCTGCAACAGCAGCAGAGCATCGTGAAGCGTGCCGGAGGTTCGGGTGCAAACAGTGGCATGTGGTTCGGACCACGGTTGGGCAAACGGGGACGCTTCGGTGCTGTGCCGGTGCCGAGCGGTAGCAGCGAGCAGCAGCAACAGCTGGTGAAAGGTGAACAGTTGTAATCTGGATGCATAAACCGGCCACCTGCACGCACTGTTTTCCCTCGTTCATAACCTTAATATCCCGCTTTCCGAGCTCCTATGTTCCGTGTTTCGTTGAAGAACGTTGAAGAAAAAGAATGAAACGTTAAACAGATCCACTACTACCTACTACTGCTACTACTGATGTACGCTGATGCTGTTCCTGTTGAAGTCCCAAAACGATACAAAAATGTTCCTGTTACATTGGCTAACTCATAATGGACGGTTCAGCAAGAAGCGAGAAACTCCCGGAAGCACGTCCGCATGTTATTCTTGGTGTTACATTATGAGAGTGCGTTATGCACGTTACCCTCTCCGCGACGTGCATGCGTTATCGTTACTTAGTGTCGCACGGTTTGACAGTTGGTTTTGACAGTAAAACCAAAATGGTGTTTTATTTGTTTTTATTCGCTCTCGCGCATCTATGTATGGTGTTGAGTTGTTGTTCTCCAACACACTATTCTCTGCAGGAGTGGATCTGTACACGCCCCGTCTGGGTCGTTCGTTGTGGGAACCAATGCCCCGTCCGGACCACCGTTAAAGCAGAAACGGCAACCAGCGTAAGGTGATCTGTATGGGGAGGGTTTTTTTGTGTAAAACATCGTTGAAGGCTGGCAGGCAAATGAAGGAAACTGCTTACCATTGCTGTTCGTTTCCGTCAGTTGCCTGGCGTGTTTACACAAAAACCTACAACACGGTCGAACAAAAGGAGCCAAATTGTATTTTCCGCCTTCTTTTCCATCAATAATCACCGCAATAGTGAATGTTAATAAGTTCAACAACAATCAATACAACAAATTCAACAATCTTATCAAATTGTCTCAGCACCTTCGTCTACTATTTGTTCCCTTGGATGGTGGTTTGCAATATAAGTAGCGAACAGCAGGTGAAACATAATACAGTAAAACAAAAGAAAAGATTGAAAAAAACACACATGGTACTAATATTATTAGCTGACAGCAAACTGCACGCGTAGAGGAGCAAAATGGCAGAAACAAGAAAATCAATAAAAACAGATGAAATGTTGTTCAATTACGAAACGAGTTGTTGTAAATAAAATTTAACAAAAATATGTAAAGCCAAACCACACTCACACAGATCAATGCAATTGTACAGATAGGCGGCTCTTTTGTTTTTAGTTTTATTTTTATTTGGAATTAAATGTATGTATCCGAAAGTAAACAAAACTAAAAATGGGTTCAAGAAATGATTTAAAAAAAACCGTTGTACCACGTGGTAGGATTTAAAAATGGGCTTTGTGGTTAAGGCGCTTGACACCTGGGGGCGCTAACGTTGATAAAGAGAGCTTTCCTCGTGCCAGTATGCATACAGTTATGGGTTGTATCTCGTATACATATTTTAAATGCTTTTAAAAAGCACAGAGACGTCATGTTTCTTATTGAAAATAATTTAAATATTTGCACATTAGTAAAGCTACTTGTCGCTTAGGCTATGCACGAAGTGTTAACGGCGATCACAAATCGGAGCTTGCAATGCTTTCTCCCCATTTCACATCTGTGGGGGTAATTTAAACATTTGTTGATAAATTTTTTAATATCTATAAAACAAATCTTAACTTTTTGCAACAACAGACGATATGAAGGTCTTGGCCTTTCACTTCAACATTTCACTTCGTTCGTTGTATTCGTATTCGTTAATTAAAGTTTTTAATTGTGATGCTAAACTTTAAATTATATTTTGCATCTTATCCAAGTTACTTACTCGCAAAGCATTATCCGAGCTGTTCGGAAACCAATCAATCTGTGGTACACGGTGTCATAAAATCATCTGAGCTCAGGAATGGATCAGATGATCTGTTCCCGTGGAATTTCGCATATGATGGTTTTATTGCATGTGCAATAAAATCGATCGCTGTTGAGCGACGAATTACCATAATTGCCCGGCTCGGGGTGCATGTGTGCAAAGTGCAGCAACGGGCAGTTTGGCTCACTAAAAGACATACTGCCTAGAGCCATGAGGAGCTCTAAGGCGGGGGCGTTTTAGTGACAAGAATTTGTTCGTACTAGCACTTCTCTTTTTGCGGAAAGAGAGAGAATGAATTGCTGTCCACCTAAAAAACATGTAAGAGGCTGTACATGCGGTTTATGATCCTTTGCTCGTCTTATTGCTTAGGAGATCGTCCATGCATTACGTAATGTTTTCAATTATCTCTGAAAGCTGTCTATCGACGACAAATGAACAAGACGGCTATACAACTAGAGATGTTCCATCTTCGAAGTCAAAGATGCACGGCAAGCTTGGCGCGGATTATATCCCTTATGCTTTCCATCAATGTGATAAAACTGTGACGACTTCCACAGCACAAAAACTTGTGCTGATTGTAAATATAAGTTCGAAGTATCTTCCAGAAGTTCCAGCCTGCTTTGCTGTTTACATGTAGGAAACAATCTGAGATGGAGTAGCTCAGGTTGATCGTGTTGTTGAAGATCCTCAACCATCCCAAAATCGCTCAGTTACGAGTGTTGTATAAGGAACTCGAACGAAGGATTGTTTTCAATATTTTTTTCCTTATTTATATTTGAGTTCCTTTTCTTCTATCGCAAGTATGATGGGAATTCTTAATTTTTCTTAGTTACGTAATAAATGGATGACCCCCTGGATAGCTGCAGCGATCAGAAATGAAAATGCTTATCCTTTATAATGCAATTGTTGGATTTTTTGCTAGCCACGCCGAGCCAACTATAAAAGGGCTTGGAAGGTTCAGATCTGCAGACAGTCATCATTGCCTCCAGAGCCAATGAGGAGCTCTTGAGGTAGATCTTGGCTGTTTACACAAATTTTCCCAATACTGGCACGGTACACCGCAGCCTATGCAGAAGTGCATTGCATTTGCATGTTGTGTAACGTGTCAACAATCGTTTAATTATATTTCACAACTTAGGCCATAAATTGTTTTTTTTTTTGCGTCCTCTCGTGCTAGTGCCTCTTTTGATGCATTTTGCTAATTGTTTCATTGGTATGACATGTAACTGTGAAAGATTGAAAATCATTGTACTTTTTTTATGGCATTTTACACGCGGTCGCAAAGATGCTTAATTTGAGGTGTAATAAAAGTGATCGTCAAACTCTACTTGTTTCCCACTGTTAACAACCCTGCATTTCGTATAAAAGGGCGAGAAATCCTCAGCTCAGCCGGTAGTTCTGATGCTGTTGGCGAGCTGTTTAGAGCTCGTCACAGCCTCAGTATTACTCAAAACGAACCTTCACGCAAGAAGTCGAAGTTGTCTAATGGCTTTACGTAGTCAACGACTTCATCGACTCTTTTTCCAATATTTGAAAGTCTGGTGTTGGAAATAATTTAAAATCTTCCGATATGTTTATGTTTTAGAATTATTTTAAATCAACCAACCAACAACTCGAATTGGATAATGCCATATGCCCATTACTACCATCAATTTACCGAACCGTGTCCAGTACTGAGCTAATATCCTTCAAGCTTTATGGAAACCGAGATAAAGCTTCTGCCATAAATATTTATACCAAAACTGACAGCATTTGCAAATCGCGTCTCGAAGGCAGGATTATCCTGTGTATCCTTTCTCGCAATTTGAATGTGGCAGGACATGCGCACTACATTCCTCCGGTTCGGCTAACTGGTTCGGGTGGTTGGAACTGCAGCAGCGGCAGCAGTTTAGCAGTGGGTCTGCAGCACCTGCACGAATCGGATGCACTGTCGGTGTGATGCTGGGACTGGATGCCACCGCAAATGTTCTGCGCGCGTAATAATTCCGGCGTTCCCATTAAAGCAGCACCATGAGTTCGTAACTGATATCGGTGCATCCTTCCAGAGGCCGGTCGAATGGATAGAATGTGACATATAGGCCGTAGTACAAACTGATCTAATGCCGCCAGTAACCTTGGACGATGGAATTTCTTCAACCCGTATCCCTTCGGAGATATGCACGGCGGAGGTTAGAATGGTCGACGATAATGTGCCGCTCATTATCAAGATGATGTTGCACGTTCCCACGGCACGATTATTCCGTTGGTTCGCCTAATGTCCGAGGCCTCCCGTACACGCCGTGCCCACAAGCGGGTGCCGTTGCGCAACAGGTTGTACGGACGGTTGTAGGAACCGGTTTCGGGACCGGTGATGCTAACTGTAGGTTTCTGGTCGGTGACTCTGAGCGCAAACACCAGTTTCGGAAGGGGGTTTGCAAAAGATACTTCGATCCCGTACCGTGACTTATTAGACAAGAATGGGTTTACTATATTTTTGGCTTGCATTAAAATTATACACGTACATTGAATAGCAATCGGTGCTGCTAAATGCTACTCAATAAGAGAATGGACCCCGGGTAGCTTCACTGCCGTACCGCTGGTGCCCGGGTGTCTGCCCTACTGGATACCCCTTGCCGCTACAATGCCTGTTCTAAAGCAGCACCGTCATGTGACGAGTTTAGTTTGACGAAGCGCATAAGCAAAAGCGGATGCGAATCTGTTGAGAGCACCCGTATGTTATGTTGTTGCATGGGAAACTTACAAAACAAATCACACCCAAAACAAATCGACTAATGGTTGCGGGCTCTAATCGCTTGCAGTAGTACGTTGCACCGTACGACCGCGAATTCGTTGGAACCGTTATCTACCTATTTATATATTTCTCTATATAGCACATGTAAGGCACGCGCACGTCTAGGCATATGGCATATGGGATGTGTCAATAGAAGAAAAAAAACAAACGATACCCTTACGAGGGTCGATCATGTACGGGGTCTGTTAATTCCATGGATTTGAGGTTTTGGGAACCTGCGCACACTTGCAGCAGGCAGGGTACCTGTAGTCTATAGTTTCGAACTTGACTGGGTCAGACCTGTTGCTTCCATTGGTCGCAGATTCGGATACGGGCAAAGCCAACAGCTTGTAGTAACGGTACGTCTGTATGCACCTGAGCTCGTACTTAGAGCTGGTACTACTTTTAGTGCACGTACTGTTAGTCACACTGCAACGGGAAAACGTAAGTGTTATTACATGAAAGCAGTACAACATTGAGGAGCCCTTCAAACCTACTTGCAAGTCTCAATGGTAATCGGCTGGTAGAATCCCCTCACGTTAACGATGTATCGACCGTCCACCTCACTGGCCGTTGGATATATGGTCTTCGACACCGTGGAACACAGAAACATATCCGCCTCACTGTTCGTTCGCGTCGCCAGCGGTTCCCGCTTGATGTCCACCTCAAACAAATCCTTATAAATTCCCTCATTTTTTTCCAGTATTCTAGCGATCGCATCGTGCGGATAATCTTTCGGGTAGGATCCAGTCTCAAATATGGGTGTATCCATATTGTTACTCTCTGGTGCAACTATACAACCGAGGGAGGGAGAAAACAAAAAACGCATCTAAGTACATGATTTAACTACACGAGCGTTGGGTGAACTTACTTTTGAGCACTAGCGACCCGGTACCTTCCGGTGACGGTGGCGGGTTCGGCTCCGGTGTGGTTGCTATCGTTTGAGGGGAACTAAACTTTGGCACCAGCTTCCCATCGGCATCACGAATCACGTACACCATCGCGTTCTGCTCATTTTTGTCGAGCGGCTGCCGGGGACGCAAGGTGCCACCGGCGTGCTGCAGAAAACAATTTCAACAAATTAAATACATACAAATAAAATTGTTAGAAATATATTTTACAAATAATCATAGCATGATTGTACAGCACTACTAGATCATTTAGGAATAATACCACTTCATATAAAAATATGTAAATAATATATTTTATTTTTTAAACCAGTCTTATGGGGTTTTAATGTGCTACATCTACCAAATTTTAGTATGCTAGGCTTCCCTTAGGAAAAGGAAGTCATTAGCCATGAAAACCTAAACAAACATCGAACAAAAATAATGTTATGCGCCTATCGGGGTAACTAAATCACTTTTCAAAGTGAAAAGTGCCATAGTAATCTCTAGATGCATGCAAATTGTGCTTGAACAAACAGAACAGTTAGAAGTGGTATGTTTACCTTTACTTATGAAGAATTTTTTGAAGAACAGAGTGATTACACAGGGTTCACAGGAAGTCACTTACCGAACGTGACACAAGCTCCGTCGGGGACGGTTCCACCTCATCCGTGTTCTGATCTTTGGGGGAGGCGGTCGTTTTTGGCTCCTTCTGGAAGATGCGGTCGATGTTGGCGTTTAAATCTTCCTCGGACGTTTGCTGCCGATCACGGATCGCACGATCGCGTATCAGCGGCCCGAACGTTTGGGGATTGGCGTGGAGCTGCAAGCGACGAAAAAGAATAAGCGTTCCAGTGAATCAGCCGTTACGGACGTCACACGGTAAACTTTCGGTAAGACTGATAAAAAAAAAGAAATAGACCTACACACCCATTGGAGATACTTATCAGTGCGGTGCATTATAGGGCGGAAGGTATTTAGCATAGCGCTTACAGCTAATAGACACTAAAGCAATGACGTCTATTGACACCTTCTGACACAGCAATGAATTACAAATGATGTGCCCCCTGTTCTTTTTTTTCTGTTTTGTTTTACCACCAGCTAACGTAACGCTTCCGGGGCATTCGAATGTGGAGTACAGTGCCCAGCATTCATTCTAACGGTGAGCTATAATTTGTTGAATGCTAACAAAAGGCACCGACTTTCCCGTACGAGTTGGAAGCAAACGAAATTTGTGCACTCTTTCCAGGACTCGTAGTCCGGGTTATGTCTGCAGTGAGCTCCGGTGGCGATATTGATACGACCGGGAGAAAAGTTTGGAAAAATGTCAAAGTTCACTATCGATGACACCCGAGCGGGTAGTGTCACCGGAAGCGAACATACAACCCTTTTGTTAGCCTTCCATCCAAGAGGGTCGTCTCGTTGGATGTGTTGGAATTTTTGGGTTAAAATCACCAAAGTTTTCCCAGCCTTGTTTGCAGTTTGCTGTATGCAGTTTTGAGGTTAATTGAAAATTACGACACAGAACAGGCACAGAAGGAGGGAGTAATATTGATTAATAATTCGCTTAGCCTCGTTGCAGCAGGAAGCAAAAATCACCCAACCGGCACCGGAATGTGAAGCGTTGAGGAGTTTCATGGTTTTTATTTAATAACGGAACGAACCGAATTTTATCATCCTTTTAGGTACTCTTCAGAGAACGCTGCAGTCTGTTTCACGCATTTCCGGACCGGCTTCGAGGGGGAAAAAAAGAATAAGGGATGGTTTTGTTTTTATTTGTTGGTTTTACGTGGGAAAATATTAACTCCTCTAATGTGATTGGTGAGTAACCAGGCCGAGTGGCCGGCGAATTCGTCGAGAGTGCATAAATTTTGTGTGCAGTGGGATGGTTAAAAAAAAAAGGGGAAACAACAGCAAGAATCCAACCCCCTGGAGAGGATAATGCTAAAAATAACTAAATCTCATCCAAGCTCCAGAATCTCGCTGACGGTAGCTTGGGTCATCATCCCTTTTTTTCTCACTTTTGTGTGTTTTTTTTACATCCCCATCGTCCAGTCATCCCGAGGTCCACTTTAACGACAGACATCGGGACGGGAATCATTTTAAACGAGCTTGGCGAGCTTTCCATCACTGAATAAACATGGGACGGTTTGGATTTGGTGCGGATTTTGCCCTGTGCAAAAGGGTGCAGTTAAATTTCCGCTCTTTGCTTACGCGCTGCACAACCCTTGAGGTGGGTCATGATCCTGACGGATGGCGCGATGATGTACGGATACGTGTGGAGGTGTTTGTGTGTTTATTTTTTTTGCTCTCTCGTCTCCTTCAAAGCACGTTAACGGATGCATCTTTGCTGACACACCTCATCCTGGGTCAAGATACTTATGGTGAGCGTTTAAGTAGAGTCGGTGTTTTTTTCCTGTTTTTTAGTCCTTTAGCGCGTGTAACTTCGTATGGTGAGAATGCTTATGCAAACAAGGTACAGATTATCCTAGACTTGGTGCTGCTTCCTTCGGACGCTGAACAACACCAACGGTCAGCAGTGACGAGAATGGATTATCCGCCGGATGGGAGGGATTACGGGATGACTTTTAAAGGAAATTGTTTTAACATTCTCGGTGCATCTTCTGGAATCCGCTCAAGCGTTTACGTTTCGCCAAGCATTTAACTTTTAATTACATAAGTACGTGAGACATTGAGAAGAGGTATTCGATCAGTATTACAAACTAGTCATTATTCCTGTCGTTATTATTACTACATTGTAATCAATTTGTAGTGTTTAAGATATTTAGCAGATATACAAATGTGACGTGAAGGAATGTTCTGTTTTGGAAACACAAACGCTCTCGAGCAAAAACAAAGAAGGAAATGTCTTGCGAGCGTTATACCAATCAGTTCAATTGGAGCTGACGATACGCTGAAATGAATTAATAAACCAATAAATAAGTGATTGATAATATCGGAAGGGAAATCCGTAGGACTTCCAATATCTGACTTCAAAACTCTCATATGATGACTCATCGATACAACAGTTGGACGTCACTATAAGTTTTCAGAAGATAAGGAACTTTTTCTCAGCCTTGAGACCTAACAAAATGTTAACTCTGCAAAGTAATATTATGTCCTGATGTTACTGATATCAAATAACAGTTAGAATTCTACAATTCTAGGCATTTGAGTGTTGTGACTTCAAACGAATAATGTTCCGTGATACTTCTACCTCTACAAAGAGTACTGAGGAAACTATCATGGAGCATTGATCAACCAGACCCGATCCAAATTATTAATCTCCCATAGAGTAGCACACGATTCTAAAACGCCCAGAACGCCCGCAGGTGTTGGTGTGGCGCATGCATTAACGTTTTGCTGATGTTTGGTTGTGGGATTTCCCAACCTGTATATACTCCATCCACCAACGAACGCTGCGTGCATGCGTGCCCTAGCCGCTCATGCGGAAGTTACACGTTATTCCCTGTTTTTTTTTTTTTGTTCTTCTCTCCATACTTCAATATCTGTACATATCTGGAACACAAAGGACCGCGCGTGCGGGGGAAGACCAATGCCTCGCACTGCTGTACACCGGATCTCAAGCCCGGCTTCACTATCATGCTAATACACTTCCTGCCGGCTAGCAGCGGAGGTTGGTGCGTCGCTTTTTGGACGGCACCGAGTTGGAAAGTCCCAGCAACAAGACGTGCCACATGCATATGTTTATATTTTTGGCCATCGACCGTGCTGAGGCCACCTGTTCCCGGATTGCTATGTGCGTACCTTACATTGGACTGCCGTCTATTTAAAGGTACAAACAGGGCGTGCGTATCTATTTGATTTCCAGCTGCGAAGTTGTTTAAATCACCCAATAATGAGCCCTTAGGGGTGTGCTCTTCCTATATGCTGAAATTAAGGTTGCACGACGTCACTGGATGTTCTAGATCAAATCGGAATGAATCATGTGTTTAATCCCAGCGCAGTGCAGGCTACTGATTGTAGGCTATTCCGAGAGCCCCAAGCGATGGAATCAAACTCGGTTTGGATCAGGGTACGCTCTACAGGTCCGGTTAACACAGCTTATCTAGCTCTGTGGCAGCCGTCCAGCCGGTCAAAAACCATTGCGTCATACAGCGTTTGCAAACTTTTTCTGCCGAGCGACAACTCCAATACAACAACAAAAGCCACGGAACCACTTTGCGCAATTTGCGACGATCGCTTGATCGCATCTCACATTCACTGCTGGAACGGAGATATAAAGAATAGGAAGAGAGCGTGATCGAGAGCGTGTATTGGATAGCGAAAACGTGAGAGAGCGCGATGAAGGGGTTGTCTGCGTACACCGGATCGCCGATCGTGCAATAAATGATACCGTGGGAAATGCATTGACATTGTTACAGGTTTTACGGCGCGTTGAGATCTTACCACACCATCGAAGTAATCGATGAGAACAGCAACTGTCATACATCATTGGGCGCGTTTAGCTCATTAATTTTGGCACATGTACATTTATCACACTGACAGCTAACTGTTGCCAGACGGCGTGTTTATCGGAGAGACCCCTTCAGAGAGATGCTGTAGATCGATCTCAGAGCATTAGTGCGGAGTAGCTCCATTTGTGTAAACAAAACAAATGCTTCGCATCCCGTGGTAAGGGAGAAGAAAATCATGTGCTGCAAGACGAAAAAAAAAGGAGATCGTCTCTCATTTGCAGTACCCTACCTGATATGTTGCCGTGTGACGTCACCCGGACATCAAAAACTCCACAACCGCTCCGTTATCAACACGCCAAAACCTTGATTCGGTTGACACATTTAGCTGTCACCTTTTTGTTTTGCTGTTTTGCATAAAAATTCGAAAACGACACACGCTAGTTTAAGTCCCCCTACGCCATCTACAGATGGTTGGAGTTGTGGAGTGACTTCAAATCGCACTATCTCACGCAATGATGGTTTTTAATGTATATCGTTCGCCCAGTCTCCTACACACCGTGCCCAAGTAGCAACTTTATTTATTTTCGTACTTCCACTCCTACAAAAATGTTTCCTTCCATTGCACGCCATCTGTCAAATGGACCACGGTTAGATAGTGCTGGCGCTGGCTGATCTCATCTGGGTGAGCGTCCGCTCGACAACAACAAAGCACAAACACACGCTTACCGAAACGATGTAGAGCTGGAAGGTAAACAGGATAAGCAGTGCACGGCTGGTTTGATGGTGCGCCATACTGTTTGGCAGTTGGTGGGAGAGTGGTGGCGCTGCAGGAGACCCGGGGGAGACGGTTGTTGGTTGATTGGTTGCAAACGTGGACGCAACTTGCCAGGTTCCCGAACGTAACCGCGCTCCGGTGACCTTCACCCTGTGCGTAGAGTTTACGGGAGCGGTGTGGCTGGCGCTTTCACCATCCGCCGAATACAACACTTTATCACGCAACAAAACCCCTTCACGAGCGCAAAACGCTTCCCGGACACAATAGATACACCACGGCAAAACCCGCCCGTTTGTGTGCGTGAGAGAGTTTGAGAAACAAAAAAGCGGGGGAAAGTAAATGGGCTAGAAACTACCGGAACGATGCACTAACGCGGGTTCGAAAAACGTTACACTGGGGAAGTAAGATCGACCACGATGTGCGATTCGTTGCGGTCACTGCGCATCTACTAACAGCGACGCACCCGTCTGCAATGATTAAATACTCGGCGGCGAGAGCATAACCCGATCGGCGCCGTAACGAAACGCAAGTCGCTCTCTCCACGTGCTTTGCAGGGTTTTTCGGCTGTTGGCTTTTATCACATTTTCGGCGGTGTAATTTCCCAAGCATCTTGGTGTTATCTGGTGCGAAGTTGTTTTTTTTTATTTATCGCATACAATTGTTCTCCTCATATCTGACTGACCAAACCCCTAATCCCTTGTGGCTGGTCTGGTGTGGCGAATGTTTAATAATAGATTTAAATTACTTTTAAGCTCATCTGTTCTTATGCGTGCTCAAGTATTAAAAGGTTCCAGTTTAGGCACTCTTTTCAAAATAAACTTTTTTTAAATGAAATATGTATTTAAATAATCGAGAAAAAATAAATTCATTTTAAATTGCAAATAACTTCTAGATTTCAATAAAATGCCTATGAGGATCAAGCATGCGAAATGAAACTATTTGGGGATAATATGCACTGTCAACATTATTTATTAAAAATCAATGTTACTTTTAAATACATCAACGTTAATACAGTCTTTTTGTGATTTTGTCAAAATATAGGTAAAAATTATTTATAAATACTTAAAACTATAACACTAATATTAAATCTTCCTCTTCTTTTCACTTCAACCTTGAGAGATCTGGAAATGTTGATGGCTTTCGTAAGTTGTATTTACCCGAAACTGCTCGGATCGGCTCAGATGGAATTAAGAAGTAAAAAAAAGGAAACAGAAATCTTGTGAGGTTGAAGAATCAAATCGAGTTAATATGTTTTTACATTCAACAAACATATTTTCATAAGACACAAGAACTTAGTCTAAGTCTGTTATCATTATATCGAAGATGTGCATTACTCTCCACACTATAATGTTAGCAAATGGGAATGTTTTTTGTTGTTGTAATAAATCTTTGAATAATATACACAATCAATCTTAGACATATCCTTAGCTATAGTGAAATTTTATTTGTTTTATTATTGGACAATTTCTTGGCCTTGAGGGTTTTACAGGATTTTTGAATATCACTATGGGGTTACTAGTCGTGGAAATTTATTTTAACCAATCGCTTCAGGTCTAATCACTATAACATATATACATTAACCTTCACTTTCGGCGTTGACAGCAATTTTAATCACCGTTCAGCACCGTTCAAAAAAGGCAAATCTGGGAAGAAAACCCCTGTACCGGACAAAAGCACGTAGGCGTCAACGGCTTTAGCACCTGAGCACCGATAAGTGCGTAACGAATGTGTACAACCTGTTCGGTAAATCGCTCTCCGTTAAGCTGCTCGCTCGTACTCAACGTTCTAATGCTGCATTTAACTGCATTTCAATTATTGTTTCTTCTGAAAATGAAGTTGTTACACGCTATGTTACCAGTTCGAATGTTGGACTAATTTATACATCTGTAGAACCGTTTCATAATGCATATTATTTTTTACTGACCAGAAGTAAACACAAAGTGATTTAAATGTACGAATATTTCATTTAGATTATTGTTTAACAGTAAGCGGCACATTTACATGTATTATTGGAAGAGTTGTCGATCGTCTTTTCAAAACCTTATGAAAAAACTCGACTTAATATTACAACATGGGTATGTAAATAATAAATAAATTCAAACGAACTTCATGCTGTTAGCAATTCACGATGCATGAGTTTTGTAATTTGAAATAAAACAACAAAAATCGGAGAGTTTAGTCATGCAAATTCATTCGCAACAACTATTTGTTAGAGCACGTTTAGTTATTGAATGCAAGGATCAGGTTATTCATAACATTTTATCAAAACTAGCGTATGCAAAAACCGCTGGGAATTAGCTATGACTAGCCACGAAAGTTAAGTTTTGGTGCTAAAGATTGTTTCGAAGATGCATGAATCATCTAGAATAGCAAAATTATTACGCACGGCGGCGAATAAGCCTATTTACATTATTCAATGCTGTTGCATTTCCTTGCTGTTCACATCGACCAAGCTGTAATTAATAATACCAAATTTTACAATATTTGCATTGCTTTATTCATTTGACTCATTCGATGGTTCATCTAGCTGCGGCCGTTTTAATATGCACATATTACTGACTAATCCCTTGCTGTTTGAGAGATTTAATAATTATGTGTTTGCGCTTGCATAGCAGAACGTGTTATAATAATCAATAACGAATAGGATGAATGCGTCACTCATCGCATTATCACGCCACTTATCGCACTAGCTGGCTGCGGTTTGAGCGGTTCTGTGTCGAAAAGGTTTCGCTGCACGTAATCGAGAAAATGTGGGAATAAATGCAAGGAGTACGTTTGTTTTTTCAGACACTCACCGTCGGGGATGCGTTAACGGAAGCGCCCAACAGCAGCACTCATTAGCATTCCGTGAGCAGCTGAGGCGTCTCTGGATCGGGACACACCGACAGCGACGGATATTCCCCGTGGCTGACCACACAAACCACAGCAACCGACAGGTGTGGTACGACTCACCGCACACAGATGGACCACGGTTGTGAACCGCTCGGGTGTATAAAAGATGGCGCGTGCCTACGTTTGATTAACAATCGAAAGGGAAATCCTTCGGTGCGCTGACATCAAGCATTGCCGTTCCAGAACAAATACAGCTACCATTAGGTGAGGCAACGTGGGTAGCCTGTTACGAACGTTACGGTTACGTAGTGGCAAACATTTATAATATTTACAAAGTAATCACAAGTAATAACTTTTTTTTTTCATTATAACGGCGATGGTGGTGCTATCAAACACCGATGGTGGTGATTAATGTAAAATGTTTGCACGATTGCATTTAGCCTTTTCATGTTCAAGCTAGAGACGGAACATTCGATCCGAACCAGACCAAAAAGTTCCGATACTTTTTGAAGGTTTAATTCAGCTTTAGCTTTAGAATCGATAAAAACTAAAAGCAAAATTGATAAAATTTTAAACAAATTGATAATAATATTTTTAGTTACTACCTTTTAACTACAATGTATTATTTTTTAAACTATATTGAATGTTGAATATCAATTAAAATCACAATAAAAAAAACTTGATGATTCATAGGTAAGACCATGGTCGTTTTTACATAGAAACAATAAATAATAATTTTTGTATCCCAACTTCACTATTTATTACTTAAAAAAAAGTTCTGAACTAATTCTTTCTTTTCGGAACTTGTTCAACACTATATCAATCAATTTACTAAAATTACATGTAAAATTTTACTAATAACATCAAATTGTTTGTAACGATGAAAAACCACACGATTCCGAAAGTACTTCCTTTCTGGATAGTTACTATAGCAACTGATTGAGAACTGTGATAAAGTGAGATAAAAAAGAAAAACATAACAGACGTCAGCAACGGGTTTAAACCATCAATCAAAGTTAGATTAAATCGATTGGGTTGATTCGTCAGCTACCCGGCGTACTTAAGTAAGAGCCGCTCACACAGCGAGAGCGAGAGAGAGAGCTCATTATGTGTCCTTATGCAGGGAAGCTCACTTCCTGCTTGTGAGTTTTATAAACATCAAATAAACACCTCCATCCTGCTGACTTGCGTAATACCGTAACCGTAACACGGGTTCGTATTGATTACGGAAAATAGACAAGTTACACCGGTTTTTGGTTTTCCCATTTTCCCTTTACCGGTGGTATTGAAATGAACCACTCACCATTTAGCGGCATGATGTAAATGTTAAATATTTAATTATAAAGAATTAATTAAGCACAATTTGGTACAAAACGCCTGGATGTATGCAATGTATTATTTTTTTCAGTGCTGTCACACTGGCTTCAAGACTTCCACAAGGTCGGACACACGCGTTTCGCAAGACTTTAAGAGGAGAACTTAAAATAAACATTTGCATATTTTCGGGGGTTGTGAACCGAAACCGCAGCCCAAACAAAAGCATCCAAAAAAAGATGGGTTTCATACCACTAGTTGACCGAGAAATATGAAGAGCATCTTCTTTTAGGTCAGAAGAAGAATGGCAGATATGCGGGAATCAGTCTCATTGCTTTTTATTCAACCCTGTGCATCATAACCAACAATGTTGTCAACATCCCGGTAACATTCCCGGCGGAAGATTTGATACGCACGTGCTGACAAAGACGACAGAAAAAAAAACAAACAAAATATTCAACACAGAGCACACCTAATAGAAGAGAGTAGATGGAAATATGCAAAGAGTGAGCTGTTCGTACACAAGCACTGTCGTGGGACGTTGAACGTTTTCCAGCAGTAAAAAGATTGAATTCTTTTTTTTTATCAAGCTTTCTCTACTTTGCAAAGGATGGAATGGATCTCGCTTTCTTTCGCCGACGGTTCCAACGATCGTGTGAAGAATGGTGCGAATGCCCGATTTGTCGACTCAACAGTAGTTAGCAATTGTTTCTGTTGTCAGTGCTTTGCCACTCTGCTGGAATCAGATGGCATATCACTACTGCTACACCTAGCTCATACTACCATGTACCAACTCACTCCAAAAAAAAGGGCAATATCCAAGCAGGACTTCAAAACAAGCACACAAAAAAATACAGACATCCCAGGCGTTGGAGTTTCGTGGGCTATCTGGCACCTTCAGCTGACATGCTAACGTCCTGTCGGACGGTTGCTAACTACACACACTTCACCCCACAAAACCGATCCCTGCCGCTGACGACAGATGTGTGGGCTGGAGGTCGACCGTTTACGGGGAGGATTTAATTGACCGGATTAGGTGCCGGGCTTTTCGGCTACCGGGCGACTAGCTCATTAACGTCAACCGGTACGATTGGCTGCCCGTGGGGGAGAGAAAACGATACGATAAGGATGTAGCAGCCGTGTTAATAAATCGCAGGACAAACGCAGCTACAAGTAATCCGGATCGACAGATGGACTGAATGAAGGGCAGCAAACTACTGGTATTTTAACAGATTATAGACAATGAGCAGTGACGTGATTGATATGGATGAGATATATTAAACACAGCAACATTATAACAAAATTGCACTTTATCGCTCATCCATAAACAATGATGCTTAATAAGAATAAGCATTTAGTACTTTGTTAATAACGGCAAATGAATATTTATTTTATTGTTAACCTAGTTTTATTTATATCAAATATGCAAAAACCATTAATTTAACTCTTGCAACACTGGACACTGTATGAAAAAAGTGGATGAAAAAAGTATTTTTAATTCCAAAATCCCATTTGGTAAATGTTTTTCTCTTGAATTTTATGAAACAAATTGATATTGTTAAAACGCTAAACAATCAATTTGGATAATGTTCCAATATATCAAGTTTTCCACCCCGTTTATTTAATTTTTTTAAATATTTCCTCAATTTCTTCAGCGGTGAACAGTAATAATAGCTTTTAAAAATCACTTAACATTCTAAATTATGTTAAATACATAATAATGTACGTTTAAATTGTTTTTTTTTTTGTTTTTAGTCAACTACTGGGCGCCTCCTTATTTAACGTTACCATTTCCGCGTTTATCGAGGCTCGAAGCTGGCGGAAATATTAGATAATACTTTTAATTTGATCATGTGTTTGTAGATAAATGCAGCTGTATATTACAAAATGTTGAGGTGCTAAACTACGTATACGTAACATAAAAAAGAATTTATATGAATTTATATAAAATAAACAAAACGCCAATCTAATGATTATAATGTAGCAAAAAAATAATATTTATAACAACTTTAAGAAGAATTTCAAGAAGATAATTAAAAAAGGGTTGAAAATTCCTTAAATTAGTAACTCAGTATGCTTTTAACTACCCCAGCGAGCAATTAGTATTTAAATTCCTAAAATAATTGTCTCCAAACAAAGCATTCGGATGGACGTTTTGCGTTTGTGCGATTGAAATATTTCACGTGCCGTGCTGATTGCCTACGATCAGGCGCATACATGCACCGCGAGCACGGTTCAACAGCGATAAGCAGCAATTAAATTATTTCATTTAAAGTTTGCTAATTTGCTACGATTACCGCCACCGTGTGCCATACGTAGGCAGGCAGATATAATTGCCTACACCCTCACCAAACCCTTCCCCACCCGTGGTTCCTTCCCGCAGCAGTGTGGAATTCATTTTTACAACCGTTGAAATGCGTCAGCCAAAAAAAAACACACACATGGATTCATTAATATTTTGCAAAAGCACGTGCCAAATGAATGGAACAAACCCCGCTTTCCGGAACATGGTGCCAATTGAAGGTTTAACGTTTTTAAAAGGTTTAACAATTAATCTGTCGCACGGTTAAATGCGCTTGTGGATGTGAGGTGAGTTTAACCGGTGGGGTGGTTTTTTTTCCCCCACACACATTTCCCTATACGAATGGGCAAAAAGCGTCACTTAATGCGGGTGGATAAATAATAAATAAATTAATCTGCACCAGATGCAAAGTAGTAAGGGAGGCGACGACCTGATTTTCCCCAGCAATGGTGGATGATTGATGTTTTCGATCTGTTTCGATCGACCCGATTGAAGTTTGAGTCCATCGGTCGAACGTTTGACATTACATCGGGGTTTTGTGGCGTATGGATGGGAGGATATAATGGAAAAGGTGGTAAATTATTACAAATGACAGTAGCGAAACGAAAAACCAAGCGAAACATTGCATTGGTGTTAGTGTTGCGCAAAACCGTACCGTTGTCCAGCGACATACATCCATCGGGTGGATGTATTGTCTTTTCTTCGCAACGGTTGCTGTAACGTAATTCGTCACATTTGTAATTTGTAAAAGTACGCCTATAACTTCATCCCGCCCGTTTCGCATTGCAGCAGCGAAGCGCATTACGACGCCATCTTTTATTGCCCACCGTCAGCATCGTGCGTGCTGACATATTTTAATGATACCTAAAACCAGCGAGATGAACATTAACCAACAACCAACAAAAAGTATCATGAACGAAGTAATAGACAATGTGTCCCAACCCTATGCTAAGTAAACTTCAGCAACGTACAAAACAAAAAAAGAAAGGAACCCGAAACGCATGTCAGTGGCAGCTGCGGTAGCAGAAGCCGTATTTGTGGCGTTACGTTTAATCGTTTGTTTGAAAAGAAATTAATTAATCGAATGACAGCGTATCCAACCCGATCGGGTAGTGTTAAAGTATTTTCCAACTTTTCCACAATGCGTGAACAGCAAAAAAATATCAATTTTCCATCTCGTGGACGGTACGCAGGCTCTGGTGAAGGGTGTGGGAGTATTTTAACGCCGTTTAATAGCCCTCCCCGTGTCTGTATGACACCTCTGGCGCAACGGTGGGTCATCGATCGATTAAGAGCGAAGTGAAACGTCAACACATAATATCGGGAAGGGATTTTTTTTTTTGCAATCTCTGTACGGGAGATCGATTTCCTATTTGTGATTTTTTTGGGTTGTGGGGACCAGTGTTGTCAAACTAGATAATATTTAAATTAATTTAAACCCACGGCATGGTGTCGGAAAGATTGCAGTAGAAGACTTTGTGTGAATAGCGCTCTAGAAAATAAGATAAACTTTTGTTGCAGGGCATCCTGGCTATTGTTTGTACAGGTAGAGACTCTGGAGAACTTGAGAGTAATTCTCAGTACGCTATTTTGTTAATGATATGTCAAATATGTAGGTTTGCAACATTTCTTCTAGGTACTTGAAGTACTTGCCGCAGAGGTCCTACTAACTATGTTAAGTGATACTAATTCTTCAGAAATGATTGATTCTCCAAAATAGGTTTGAAGTTGACGGTATTTCCTTTCAAATAATTTACAATACAATTGTTTTATTTGAAATAACTCTCTCAGCCTTAGTATCATACTAACACCGTATTAAAATCTCAAATAGAATTACTGGTATTCCTTAACACTTTTCACGAGCCACTGCTCTAAGTATCAATAGTTGATATTGGTTAACTACTTCCTCATAGTAACGTACTTTTATCTTATACTGTGACGTAGAAGGCACCGATCTAACGATAGGCAGAGTAGGCAACCGCCACAGAACTGAGGAGCGAGAGTCGCCCCCGAAGAGTCTTGAGAAACATCGAATCTCATCAAGTCACCAAGTATAGCAGCATATGACGGGCCTCCTTGCAAAGTGAGTAGAAGCTATTTGGGAATATGGGAACTTCGAAGACGTTAATCCACGCCACAACGATTCCAGGATATCCAAACTGTCATTTCGCCTATGACCTCCATAAGTCTAAATCCACAACTGAGGAATATAAACTTTCATATTAGATGTAAGTTGTCATGGAGTTATTGCTTATTTCAAGAGCTCAATGTTCCGTAATTACATATTAATGTCCAGTTTAACTTTTAATGTCTAAGTCTTCATTATACTTTCTGCTGTTGTATCTTGTTCTGGAAACTACGATCTATATAGTAATGTCTACCATTCCTGGCTTGCTAACCTCCTGAGTCACTTATGTTTGTTACGTCTATCATTAGATAATAGGTAATTAGCTAAAATGAAACATACTTCATGCCTTATGTCTAAATAGAATACTGCTCTACTCTTTGGTGTTGAGAGGCTGATTGGTAGAGAGACATAGTAATCATTCATTTTAAAAACATGACCAAGATTCCGATTAACGTCTAGTTCAAGTTTCTTCAACAGTCTATTATTTGGAGCCTCAAGGAGTTATGTAATTTTTAAAATAGATAATTGCCGATAGCTGCACAGAAGCCTTTTTTTGTATTCATATGTCGGTACTTGATACTTACGTACAACATCTCAGCTTAGACAACCCTGCTTCTTCAAAATCTGACCCATATATGAGCTACTCACCGGAGAGAAAGAGAGTTAACCATCGTGCGTATACGCTTGCTATTAACTGACTTGCCCACAGTACGTTTTGTTTCGCGTAATGGACCCCTGGGTGGGTTTTCCGAACTCCGGCACGAATTGGCTCGTTTTGTTTTTTGGATTGTATTTTTGTATCTCTCTCTCGATGTTTCGTACACTTTCGTTGCACACCCGTTCCCGTTCCGTCAGCTGACAAATCCCGCACACCGGTTACAAACAATTCGATTAGCTACCAAACTGCAACGGTTGTATGCCGTTGCGACAATCGATCGCGCGAAACTAATCTCCGGCTCCGAAAGTGGTCCAGTTACGAAGTTGACATGCAGTTCGCGTTACATTTGGAATGTGTTTTTTTTTTGGTATTCTTTTCTCTTATTGTGTTGCAGAGATAGACGATTTAAAATGATGAAATGGTAGGACAGCTGGTTGATGAATGACCATTTGGAGGCTGTTTTCCTTCGGGAGGCGTTTACGGTTCGGTTGGCTACATTCCACTGAAGGTTAGGTGTCCTTCTTAATGTGCTGGTTTGATCGCGTTTTGATTAGAGTGTTCGATTTGATCGCACGAATACCGATCAGCTCAATGCGAATGGTGTGACCTTCAATATGTTCACTATCTACAGATGCCTTACGGGGTATGAAGCAGGGACAGCTAGTCTTCGATTGCCCTTGAGGACAAACCGGTCCCGTAGCCCGGGCTCCATACCCAATCTTGCCCAAGGACACAAACTTAACCCGCTCCAATACATTAGTTCCCGGGGTGTTCTGTGACCGAAGTTTGATACAATTTCCATCGCCGCAGCGAAGGTCAGCTGTGAAAGTAAATGATTTTCGTGTGGAGAAAGAAGAAGTTGATCTACTCTTCAGCGTCAAAGTAGTACAAGAACTGTCAAATAACAAAAAAAAAACAAACTTCAAATCCGTCACATTGTACTTCTCTCGCGCCCAAGACCAATGATTGCGCCATCGCTTGCGTAATATTTGTGCCATCTCATTGCACAGCTCTGCGGGAGAGTTTGGCCTCGAGAGAGAGAGAGAAAAAAGGATAATAAAAAAGAAAATTGCGCTTCATGCAGCATCGACAAGAAAATGAAAATGGCAGCAACAAAAACGCTGTCACTTTGCGAATATCTTCCGCACAAGTTGACACACGAGACACTTCCCACAGCCACACACACACACACACCTCATAAAGCGCCTAGCGAAAAGGATGGGCATATGATGCAAAAAGCAGTATGTAAATAGAACGACAAAAAAACAAAAAAAAACACCCCAACCAGCACGCAAATTAAAATAATAATAAAAAATGACAGCACCGATGGTAGAAGTAATGCTGGGCGGTTAAATTTAACTGGCCGGCTATACATGTGCCCGCAAAAAACGAAATCATTAAAGCGAGATGGAGCTTGCTGATGCTTTTCTATCTCTTTCTGATTTTTTTGTAACTCCCCTTTCCCTCTCTAGCTGGTACTTTGGACGATATAAACTCAGTCGGGAAATTATGGGGACGAAATTCTGCACTAATTAGTTAATGGCTATCCTCGTCGGCGACTTTTTGTTTTTTGTTTGTTCACGCAAACGATAAAGGTGTGGAGCAGTGCGTTGCGTTGCGATATCTTCCAAAATCCCGTCATCCAATGGTTTCTTAATTTGTTTTTGTTCACCTCCGAATCGCGAGCCTACCGGGTTGGATGGAGTTGAAAAGATGATCCTCTAAACTTATCGAGTTACTTGATTTTGGTGTTTTATATTTTTTTAATGTCCATGAGTAGCTAATTTTTTTTCTGTGAGGAGGGAGGAGGTTTGGGGATTATTCTTGACACGAGCAATTTACCCACAGTAACCCTTGAGGTGGTTGTCTACCAAGACTGGTTTTTTTGGAATGATATCAGGATGCTTTGAAATATAAAGTACTTTGAAAGTTTTAGCTTTCTGGAAGAAGATATATTGGAGTGAAAGTAGAACAGACATGTGAACTTTAGTATAAAATTATTTCCTAGAAACTGATAACTTCAGAGGACGTTACTCCAAAATGCCAATCAAGTCATTACAAGATACGGCAGGACTGGAGGTCAAACCACAACCTGACCGGACCCTGTACTGTGGACTGACTGTCCAACTACGTGGTATCTATAAGCCCTGAAAAAGCTGTTTTATGGCTGGCAGTACCAAACAAGTCGTTAAGTCAACAATTAGAAGCTCTTGAGGAAAAGAAATATGTGACTATAATTTTTAAAAACCTTGAATTGATGTAGACTTTGGAATGTCGTCTAGGTAGAGGTAGAAATAAAGTCGAAGAAAGCGTGATATGACAGCTAACGGCCTTCTGAAATTCTAAAAGAATTTAAACTCAGATAAAGCCCTAGTTCACACCTTACAATTTGTATACTTGGCAATTCCAAAGTACCTCACTAACTCTTTGATCCTTCCAAATGGTGGATACACTCAAGGGTTGTGTTTAACATCAATAAACTGTCCAGTCACCTTGATGAAGCGTGCTCGCTGAAATTTTCAGTAAAAGTGTTCATGAAAGTCTCCCAAAACTGTCCGTCATCGAGGGATACGAGATTCCGCTTTGTGTGTGTGTGTGTGTGTGTTTGTGTGGTTAATAGCCCAAAGAAAACCAAACAATATCCCAAAACGCCTTTCCGAAGATGCCTTCACTGGTGTCGTACTGCGGGACGGGAGCGAAAAACGATTAGATTAAATAACCCTTAAGTCTCGCACTTTAAACCCATACCTAACCATCACCACCATCCAGATCTGAACGTTCCCAACGTTCACAACCTTTAATGGAATGGGGTGAGTGCAAAAAAGAAAGAGGGCCCGCGAGCAGAAAATGACACGCGACAATATTCTTTCACGCCTGACGGGGAACGCTTAGACTGCGAAAGGAACTCGCTGCTCCGGGCAACTGAGTGCAATCCACTTCCGGTGCGTTATGGTTCTTGCCATCTTGGTTTGAGTTTTCGCTGTTTCTTGTTCTCGTGCTGCGTTCGATCTACGGCGCGAAGCAAAAGCTTCACCCAGCCCAGCTATACGTGCGGCAAGGCAACTCAATTAACGGCCCTTTCTTCACTGTTCCGCGGCTGTTTCCGGCAAGCAGTACACAAGAAGGTGGATATATTTTTACTTCCCCAACAACTCCGTTCCGTTTTTTTTCTCTTGTGTCGATTTTCCAATTTGGTTGGGCTGGTTTCGCCTTTTTTTTTGTGTCTTTATTTGTCTCCTGGGTTGGTTTAGTTTCTCTTGCCCGCAGGATGACGAAATGGTTTTGAGCTTTGTTCCAGATAAAGTGAGAAAACCTTGGAAGATGTATCTCATGTGCCGCTGGATAGTGATTGAATATTCCACCGAGAAGAAAACGGGGTTTCGTGATAACATCCGAAAGGGGTGTCTGAAGCAGTGTATTGAATAAATTCCCTCGTAACAAGTACCAAGAGTATACACCTTCAACTGTTCACCAAACCCTGATTCGATAATGGGCTGTGCGATCCCATTTGCCGATTGCGCTCTATCGAATCTAATAAGTGCATCGAATTTAAATCCTTTTGCGTCACTTTTCAACTTTCCAATCATTCCCAATGCCACCCGAAGAATAGCTTCAAACGGATTTGGTTGGGCAAGTGGCAATGGAGCCGTCGCACAGGAATAGCCAATAAATTCTGTACGTGAACTTGAAAGTAAGTTCCACTGTCTTTCAGGTTCACCAACGTGTAACGAACTACTTGTAAAGTAAATTATTTCTTGGCTCACTCGAAACGGTCTATGTGCTGGGCTCGAAATGAGGTAAATGAGTACGGCACCTGAGGAGTATTTTTGGGGGCAACGATTAAAAGAAAGGGTAGATCGATAACTATCTGACTCTTTGAGGTTTCTGAGCAACATCTGGGTACTCAGTTGAAGATATTCTTACTCCTTATTTCAGTGCCAGAAAGAACTCGTATGTTGTATCGAAAACTGTCTGTTTTATTAAATATTCGTTTTTTACAGACATTTCATTATAGTTGAACATTTTGAGTATAAAATATTCATGTTGAAACACTACGTCTCTGGACTAAAGATCGAAGATTTATGTTCTGTTTCAAAAGTTATTTAACTATCCAGACACCCTCACAGCTCACAAATGAGGAGAGAAACAAGTTGAATTTGAAATGAGTTTCCTTCGAACGAATTTTCGATAACGATCAGTAATTACCGGAACGGTTCCGATTGGGAACGATTGCTTCATTACACGCGGAATGTGTTAGAATGTCGCATTCTTTTGTGAATGAGTACCCGAGATTTACAAGCGTACGTGTGAGGCAGCCGATGCTGCGTGCTTGAGAACTTCTGCTGAAAGAGTTTATCACGCCAACCGTGGGCAAACATGGCACTGTTTGGATGTTTGAGGATGAAGTGAAACCACTTCCAAGCGTTCCACTGCTAAAGCTAAATAAATATCTTCCAATTGGTCGCACCGGTCCTGCCCGGAGTGCTGCCCGGAACGTAACGGCAGGCGTCATGGTGCAGGTGTTGGATAATTTATTAACTTAAAGCAAATTAGAAGATTTATTCGTTTCCGAAGCGGAGCGCATCGGTTGGGCACAACCGATCGAAAGTTCAAGTCGGAAGTGGATTTGGAGTGGTGAATTATCCACGAGTTGCCAGAATGGTTTGCGGTCATCGGTAGCACCAGTGACCAGAGCAGGGTTCAGGATTTTCTATTGTCCCCAGACTTCTTTGTGGACACTTTGCACACTATCTAACAGTCTATTGTGCTGGACTGGTGGAGAAAATGTCTGG
The DNA here is from genome assembly GCA_000349025.1 of Anopheles minimus. NCBI lineage: Eukaryota > Metazoa > Arthropoda > Insecta > Diptera > Culicidae > Anopheles > Anopheles minimus. The sequence goes on along the minus strand of KB664054.1, from coordinate 6,254,600 downwards.
TGGGAAACAGAGAAGGAAAAAAAACTCCTACCTAGACGACCCGTTGGTCTGTATCGTACGGTGCAGCTGCATCTCAGTTGCGGAAGGGACGACAAACTTCCACCCTCGAACCGGTCAAACTCTCTGGAAAATAAATTACGAGCATTTATCATGACCTACCGAGCGATGTCTTCCACTTCCACGAATGGGGCGCACCGTCGCCATCTGTGCCTTTTGTGGATGGGGTCAAACTTTTTCGACAAAATGCCACAGAAAGTTCAAACTGCGGGCAATTAAACCGATGAACGCTTTACAACGCATCCGAAGCATTAGAGTCGTCACCTTAAAGCAGGCAGGAGATACAGGAGTGTTAATAGTTTACTGTTAAAAATCCCCACCCAAAATCAAAAACAAACCGACCGAGATATTCATCCACTCTGCGCTCGGTGAGGGAAAGCAATGAAAGTAAGCGCTCCATAAAGTGAAGTAGTAGCACACAACTACGCCCCTGCTTCAATGCTTCGGACCGGTTCCACCTGTGGCGTAGCGATCACTCACATCCGCACCACATCTTCCAAAAATGGGTTTATGTTGGGCAGGTCGGCCGGTTGCGAAAGTCAAGGTAAGCGCACACGCTAATACCGTGCCGGAGTTGTACGTCGGAGTGATGCAATAGGCGTTTGGAGGTTGGCCTCCTTGTTCGGTGCACAGAACCGGACCACGAAGTTGGACCGGCGGTACATTCCGCCAGACGACGCATTTGTACCGGAAGGTATGCGTGATACGGTTGTTGTACACTTTCGCAGGCCTTCCTCACTAGACATGCTGTAATGTTGTACCGGATGCGTCATCGCTGTTGAAACAGCTCACGCCCTGCGCAATGCACGGTTGTGGTCGTTTGGTTCTACCGGAGAAAGAGCACTTGACGAAAAGACGCCAAAGGGTCGTGACTTCTTAGGATTCTTGCAGAGGAACCACATTCCTGGAGCTTCTTGAAGTGGACCCAAATACCTGGAACTCCTGGATGGTCAATGTTCCACATATGAATGTGAAATATGAAATTTAAAACACAATGGCTTACAACAATTCCCGGAAAAGACCCGAATTAGATGTTCCAGATATAACTGTATCCCAACATATCCCAACAACTTCAGAACTCTTAGTGTTCCAGATAATCCGCATCATTTCAAATTTGAAGAGCAGTTTTAACCAACAAATTCTATGAGAGTACCCAAACTTCTGGAACTTCTTAGATGTAGTAGATCAGATATAGATGAAGATGAAACGTAGGAGAGTACCCAAATATCTGGAACATCTAAATTCTTAGTGTTCCTGACATAATCGCTTACAATTTAAAGTACGTTTCAACAATGCTTGGAGAGTACCCAAATTTCTGGAACTCCCAGATGTTAAATGTTTGAAGTACAACTTTTTGAAACTATTCTTCGAAACGACCCACATTGGTGGAGCTCTTGAAGCTACGATGTTCCAGATATATCTGTGTCACTTACAATTTGGAGTACGACATGTATTAGATAACGCGCAGATATAAAACTCATCTCGCACAGTAGGTCACCAAAACTTACTCACCGCCCTGCGGCAATATGTTTGATGGTGTCTAGAGTTATCTGCAAAAAACTACTTACACTCGGTGACTAGCCTAAAAGTTACACCAACTACATGGTGTTAATGCTAGCGAGTGGACAAACATAATAAGGTCTGTAAAGTGAGGTGTGCCCTCCTATATTTTCGTGAGTTTGCACCTGGTGATGCCATTGAAAAGACTTTCTGTGCGTTTAGTTTGGCTTCTAAGCTCCAAACATCAAGTAAAGGGCGGTGAATCTTCAATTATAATGGACTTCCATGTAACCTCATTAAACATTTTTAACTACAGCGACTAATGATGTTCTGTGCGTGCGATTCAACCGAAGGATAATCTTCACTGGTCGCTAGACATGGTTCGGTATGACGCGTATGTGCTGGGGCGCGTACATGTTCTCTTCCTCGTTGCGGAGCACAGCGCCGAAAACGATGATCTGATGAAAGTAAGAGCACCGCCAGCCGCGCACCAGTTTCCAGCGGTCGATAAACATTTGATGAGACTCGCCATTAGCCACCGGTGACGAATGACGGCATGTGGTGTTTTGCGTGGCACGAGAGAGTCGCGAATAATTAACCGGCCAGATTAATGCAAGCGTACCAGGTGAAAGGTGACCGGCGGCATACACCGTCCTTGAACTCCGTAAGTGTATGTTCACTGCGAGGGGGGGAGGACAAAAATGGCGGCAACCATTGCGGGCTCTATTTTGTTCAATGCTTTTCTGCCATCTCGTTTTACGTCATCTCGCGACCACACCGTGTACCAGGTTCGTTGATTTTGTAAGAAGCGTTTCCGAACGCCGAAACAGTTTGGGCGAGGAATTCGTTTCGGTGCACACTGTGCGTGCAAAATTCTATCCTACATGGATAACGCATTTTTTCTTGCTTTATTTACGGCTCCTTTATTGGGCACGGAGTTTTAATTGAAGTTTCGCGGAGATAGTCCACCGACTGGGAAGGTGAAAAACAAAAGTGTCAAATATGAAAATGAGAGCACAACAAGCGATACAAAAACCTACACAAGTTGATGGAAATTGGAGGAGAAAGAAGCGGTACAGTAGACCGTACGTTGATACTATTCCTTTTTCGGGTCCGCTATAATCAGCTTCCTGCGTTTATATGCATGAAACGCATCGGACCATAGCAAAGATTAGCTTATGAAACAGTGTTCGGTCGATTGGACAGTGCGTTTAGTAGTTGTTGTTTTTTTTTCTATGCTTATCAAACTCCACCCACCCGGTTCGATAGTACACCGGCCGTTTTTCTGCGCTTTCCACGTTAAAGGCATATCTCCGCGGGGGGTTTTTCGGATTTTCCCCTTCGCGCGGTATTATTCATACGGTACGTAACAAGACACTTTCGGGGGTAGCTGTGTTTAGCCCATTGTACGCCAATTTGAAAGGCCTTAAATTTAACAACAAGGAATTAAGATTACACAGGAAATCTAACGAGGTAGTATGAAGGCAAGCGACAATAGGGCGGGTGTTCAATTTCCCTGGAAGTTCTCCCAACCCAGCAGCAATCCATGCGGTGGAAGATGTGTTTTCATCTTTGTCACAAATTATCAACCGTCTGAAGTGACAACCCACACCGTATGGCACGCGTCTTCCCATTCATTCACACCCTCGGAGCCTAATTAATGCTTGATGCTCGGTTTTATTGCAGCATTGGAAAGCCATTCCGGTCGCGGCGTCTATTTCACGGTATTACCCGGCACGCTCTTGGCAGATGTGCTTACATCCCATTGCAGACCTGGTACCATTCATTCAAACACCCGGGGCCTGTGTCAGAATTCAAGGGAATCGATAAAAGCTGGTTCCGGCTTTTATGAGAAACACCACGGCGTCAAGGTTTTGCCCGTGCAGCTGCCAGGAAGGGCAATACGATATTGTGCATCTTTTGCGCAACACCTGCGCTTTATTGGCAAACAATTTGCACTTATTTTACGATGATTGGTCTGTGAGCACAACCTATTGTGTGTGCATTGACAGTTCATATTTTACGGTCGGTACCGTTAGTGTCAAACGTCACGGTCCAGTGTTGTGTCATCTGCAGCTGTTTGGTGAGCTACTCAGATTGATACTCTTAACTCAGTTGACATTCTCGTGGAGAATCATCTCATGAAGTTCTGATGTTTGAATGGCAGAGCTCACCAGAAGTTTCAAAGAATCGGTTGAACAATGTTTACAGAGAAGTGTTATCTCTTGAAGACCTAGACAGCTTGAGCATTGTTACATAATTACGTCAGACTAAACGAGATGAAAAAGAGTCAATTTCTGGTACAAGATAATACCAAAAAACTAAAGATGCATGAGAGAAATAACTTCAGGAAATTCTGTTGGCTATACAGACTATTGTTTATTTCTTTTTTGCTTTGGTAACCTCACCTTGGTGAGCTATTTGTCCGAATTCTCATCTAGGTACTTCATCCGAACGGTCCGAAGCCTTGATTTCTGAGAACCTTATCTCCAGTACGCAGATGACATAAAGCTAAAATCAACGCGTTTCTCGAAAACAACCATTTGATGCGCTCGGATAAACGATTCATTACTTGCGCTCTATTTTTCCACTCCGGAGGATATTGCCCCCGACTTGGAATGCAAAAAAAAACAAAAGCTTCCCAAACGCGTTAGAGTGCGGCATCTAAATTTCATGCTGTGGGCAGCAACAACTACAGAAAAACAAGCATCTTCATTGCGTGGTTACAATTACATTTAAAAAAAAACCCCACAGAACCCAGATCATTAAGAGAGCAAAAAGCTGAATCCTGCTACTTAACTAGCTGACCAACACCCGCACCACGTTTCCCGCTCTTGAAGGATGGCCTCCGTCATCTGTCACCTCCATTAGCTGGGTAACTGCTATTGCTAAATCCTGCATTGCAGCTCTAATCCAACGGCGAGAAAGAAAAACACAATAACTGGACAACCCCACGCCGTCAATGAGGTGCGCAAAAAAAAAAACAAAAACTTAAATCCGAAAAATGATCTTCCTTACTCCGGACCCCACCGGAGCGAACGTACGAGCACCCGAACACCGAACGCCATCCGAATGTTCGGTGCCCGACCGCACCACGCACAACCGCGGGTCGTCTATAAAGCGAAGTACCCCGGGTGGCTGTGAAGTCATTCGAACGCTGGTAACCGTCGCCCACGGAAGGATTGTAGTGTAGCGTACAGCACTCGGTACCATACTCTGTGCAAGCTCAAAGTACCCAGTACCAGCAATCAAAGCTCGAGTAACGCTGCATACTAAGCGCACAGGTTAGTTGAAGGTGTTGACAGTGAGATAGTGTGGTTTTTGAAGTTATTGAGTGGAGTTGAGAGGTATAGTGGAAGTGATGATTAGTTGGAGAAGTTCCAGAAGTGCCTCAGATATTCGCTACAACTGTCAGAATCGAACTCAAAGTGATCTTCACACCTTCAAATCTTTAGACAGACTTGGTCCAAAAAAAAAAAAACCTAACCTCACATTACTTTCTCTACCTGCGACTCCCCTCAAAAGTTCGCAACCGGTCACGTGTGAATCTCGTTCTGCGCCTTGCGCAACCGTACGCCGCACGTGTTCGCCCACGGTGTTACATCTTCCGCGTGGTTAACGAAGTTCCGAGGTTTCCACTTTGTGCCGCTCGTTCGCGCATCTTCTGCAGCCCCGTACGAACCAGCGCACGAACTTTCTCTGTGCCCCTTCCCAGCTGTTCGCGGTGCGCTCATACTTTCACCCGGGGCGCGCATGTGTAGATTGGCCATATTGCGGTTTTTGAACGGGTGGAACTAGGTCTCGCGCACGCTTATGCTTATCGTTGAGTAATATCATGACTCGTCTCTCCCCGGTTTTACATTACACTCGTTGGAGTAAGTGTGTGTGTGTGTGAGTTACAAGACGATAAACTTTCCTTTTCGATCGATGACGTTTGCTGGCCGGCGTGACGTAACTCCTCGAGTTGGAGTGTGCTCGTCCACTCAAAAACCACCCCATAACCTTTTTTTATCGCCAAACCATCTGTTTGAAGGTGTTTCCGGTCCGGTACCGGATCATTCAAACTGTAGCTCTTTGTGTCTGTGTGTGTTTGTTTGTTTTTATTTTAAAGACTGCTTTTAGTGACTTATGCAGATTTTTGAATTTTTCAATATCCGACGTTACCTGATTGAGCCTGATTAAAATGCATCCGTATGCCACTTCGTTTGGGGAGTTATTGTTCGGCTGACGGTGGGGATATGTTTACAGATTTCTCTTTTCGGGGGTTTCCCGCTCCGGTACGGAACGGTTGCGACTCATTCCGTTCCAGCCCGATCGGCAGTACATTGACTTGCAGGCGCGCAGCATCACTGCGTGAGAATTTTGTGCATTGTGGGCGGGAAAACTTGCGGGAAAGCGTGCGACATTAGGAACATACACAATTCCTACTCAATTTTTGGGGTGCTTAAGCTACCAAATGTTATTCGTACAATATTTTAATCCTCCCATTTCTTTTTCTCCTTCTCCATCAGGCAATTCCTCGTTCGCGACGTTGGACGGAAGTGACTATCGGTGCGGGTGTTTAACAGCGTGTGCGTGTTTCTCTGTGTGTATATGTGCCGGTGGTAGATGTCTTGCTGCACGTGGACATTTTGTCCGGGAAGGTAAAAATACACACCGTGCAAGGCAGGTGATAACGAGACATCAGTGCGTAACGTACCGTAACCGTTGGTTGTGGATCGTCCAGTGATTCCGTGTGTCAGGTGAAAGTGTTTGCGTTTGCGGCTTTGTTTGGTGTGTAGCGGTCGCCGCGTGCCCACATCCGTCAGATCAACACCCGAGCTTCCAAACTACAGCCGGACGTACCGCACAATGAAGGTAATTAGTGATGGGCCTCAGTCAGAATTCGACACCCGAAGTTCAGGTTTCGGGAGTTGGTTTTTTTTCCCCCAACTGTGTGCGTGTTTGTGTGGAGATACTTCACCAGAGACTCGAAAATCTCGCGAGGAATGCTTGACTGCAGTGAATAGTCAATCAGCATTGGTTCGCATTCAATCCGACAAGTTCGCCCATCAAATTGGAAATCGACGACTCCACCAAAACCGGAAGGGAGCGAGCAATGTGTGTGTGTGTGTGTTTTTTTTTTATTCCATTTTCGTTGTTGCAGTTTGTTTTGGCATGATTTTCATGTCCCGAACCGGAGGTGAAAAACAAAACCCATGCTCCATCAATTGCAAACGATGATAAATAAACATGTTGCGAAAGCGGACCCCATACTGCCAACCAGATTAAAACCCCTCCTAAAAGGCAATGAAAGCGGTTTAAGCCTCCGCCTGATCCGCTTCCGGTTTTCTGCTGTTGTTGTTGTTGCGCATTGCGTCCTTGTCCTGTCCCGGTCACGCGTGCAGCATCTTCAACCTGACGGTGGACCCCTCGAGGGGTCGCCGACCCCGATTCTTCGGAACCGCCGACTTCAAGTGAAACTCGATAATATAAACAGTGGCAAAATGGCTTATGGCTTTCCATCCAGCTTTCCACCGTATACCCCAGTGTAATACGTAATGAGTGTGCGTGTGATGTAAGGTTGGGTGATCTGTCCTTCCACCAGCGTACGCGCTCATCACCAATCAACCAGCAATACGGACGGAGCCGGTTTTTCGCAGTACCGTCTTCAAACAAAATTACCATCCATCACGGATGGACACCCGCCGATCGGTCCATCGGTAGTGGAGGCAACCGTCGCGCACTGCCCGGGAAAGGGATGGTTCCAGTCTAAATGCGTCACGGAGAAAGTTTCACTCTCGCCTGCCCCGCTTATCAACAACGTATCCGTGTTTCATACGTGTGTTTGTGCGGGCGTGGGTGTGCGTATCACTAAGGTGGACCATGCTTGTGGTCCGTGTATGACGATGAATTCAAAACTCCAACGCAATAAATCGATTAATCAGCTTCAGGGCCGATACTCCACGGCTCGGTACATACGCGGCAATGGATTGGAAACAATAAGGATTAATGGTACAACATCCCAAAACCCCCATACGGGTGCGACTGGAACTCAGGAATTCTGTTTGATTAATGTCAAACAATTGTTGCGAACACAGAGTATCTCTGTCCCTCTGTTTTGTTTTTTCGAATCTCCAAGGCAACTAGACCATTAGGAAAAGTACTGTCTAAAATTCCTAGTAATTGTTTACTGTTTCCCTCATTACGAAATGGAAACTGATATCAACGATATTCGAAATGTTTTTTTCAAGAACTAATTGCAGCTCGTTACATCTGCATGTGTTTGATTTGGTTCCGCTTTGAAACAACAATATCTGCTCTTTGTCCGCCGATGCTATCACAAACATAATTAAGGATCACAGTTTTAGAACTCGCCCAATCCCTATGGTGACGCTTGTATTTTTGTTCAATATCCCATCCGAATGGGTCGAAACAATCTGGCAGCCATCGTTCAATCGGCTCGTGTTAAAGAGCTGAAAGTTATAATTGAAATTTTGCTCTCCCGTAGTCGGCAGCAGTTTGTTGAAAAAAAAATGGTTTCGAACGAAAGTCTGGAACTGTCCGGCCGTCGGCTTCAAGTTCAGCCTTGGTAAGCTCTTACGTCACCGGTGTTTTTGAAGTTCAGCTTCAGCAAGCGCCTGTCGCACTCCACACTCCCACTGATAAGCTCCACCACTCCACGGTGAACCGTACGGTGAGTGAAAGCGCTACCGGTAACGGAATCAGTCAACCGAAAAACCGGCCACCCCGATCGGTGTTCGTTGACATTCACCATCTGGTGGCCGATAGCGTTTGGGTGACTTAACGTTGGAAAGGTGTTTTTGGTGTCTCTCTGGTTTTCTTCGGTTCCGGTCCTTCGGGCAGGCGCACGCACGCTGGAAGGTTACGTTATTAGCCCGATATGTGCAACGTTGCACTGCAGTCACTCGGCTGCATATGGGTGGAGTGAAAACTTCCCTATAGCGCCCCCCCCCCCCCCCCTTCCAGATATGTCCCGATTCGGGGAAGAATTTCCAGTTTCTACTATGGGGAGTAGGGAGTCAACTATTACGCAACCTGAAACGGTTTGGTTGAGGCTTTGCACATATAACAGGGGGAGAAACATGTATCTTCCAAATATACTGTTATAAGGGATGGTAAATAGGAGGGGTCTGGACGAACTGGGATGCACATCTTCCTACTCCACGATTGTACGGGCCATTTGAACATCCGGACAACTCTGCCGGTACCCACGTCACGCAAACCATCATCAGTCAGTCAGACCCTATGGGCTTTTGCTGATTGCGGAGGAAAAAAAGTTAGAGTAGATCAGCTTCACTCAAAATTAGCCCACAGTCCAAGTCATCCACACAACCACACACACGCAAGTGATCCCAGACGGAGTGGAATCGTTTGATGGACGCTTGAACTCGCAAGGACAATAATTGGACGATACGGGTCAGTGATAACTTTTGACTCGTCTCTCAACCCAAACACACACACACACACCCATACGAGTCTTTTCGGTCAGTTATTTTTATTTCAAGGCGAACGAAAGCGTCCTAAACAATTCCGACAACACTTTCCTTTTTTTTTGAGAAAACCCCGAACCCCGAAAGGTGCGTTCTTGAGCGATAGCCGGCTCGGCAGATGATCAAGGATATTGAAGGGAGTTGCCACAACAAAAAAAAAACCCCGCCACCAAAATCCGAAAGACGACCATTCGGCCATTATCACCATCGAAACCCACAAGTCTCAAGTGCTATCGATTCCACAATGCACATCCGTGGCACGTGCTATCGGGTGATACCCGGCATCAAAAGTGGCAAACCGGTTTTCTTCCATTGATTGACGGACGGACGGATCAGTGGCCGTACATAAAGTACAGTAACCAACCAAAAAAAAAGTACAAACATCCCCGACGGAAGAATGGCGAAACGGTACGTCATAAAATCGACGCGTAAAGCTCACATTTGAAGTGATTGAAGGCAAAAACCTTCCTGGTCGCTTTTGTTGTAATTCTGGGGGGGGCCATGCTGACAAATGGCAAAAACCGGGCGAGCGATATGGTTTACTATTTTTTTTTTGTTTTGTTTCGTTGTAAGCCGAATGAATAATACATCCGAGGACGAGGATGCTTTTACAAATCTAAACCCCGATCCGCTGCTGGGAATTGTACCGATCACGACAGCAGCTTAACCGGGGAGGTTATATCGGTTTGATTTTGTTCTTCCCTCTATGCCCGGTTGTGGTTACGTTCCAATTTTTGGATGCCAGGGGGTTTTACCGGCATCGAAGGCAGATTCCAGCCTGTTGATGGTTGGGCAGTAAAGTTCGGGCGATAAAGTTAGTCCCCGGACGCTACCGAAACCGAAAGTTCGGCACTGACTCTTTTTTTTCCTTTCTTTCGGCTAATGGTAGTTCGGTAATGGGAGGTGGTTATTGATTGAATTATCTTCATGGAAAGCTTGCCCGACCACCACGGTGCGCCTGTTTGCTTGTTTAATCCAGTATTACAGGCAATAATAGTATCGGCTTCCAGGGCCCGCAGTCCACCGTTTGATGTTTCCCAGCAGTGTGGAGTGGACCGGGCGCACAGCAAAAAAAAAAAAACCGTCAAGATCAAGAGTAATCAAATCAAACCCGGTTTGCATCGTATCGGGCTAGAATGAAAGTGATATTGAAAGTTTGTTGGAGTTTCCTTCCCCAGCGGGATATATTCGGATGGAGCTGGTAATAAAATTTCCAAATCAACTTTATTTTTCAATAAATCGGAAAGTTTTATTGTACGTACCTTGCAGGCAGGAAACAGTGCAAAATATAGACGACGATAATTAAAACGCAACTTTCACATGCATCGCAACTTCCTTCGTACCCGGGGATACATCGCATTATCCCCGATATATTTGTGAAGTAAATTCCACTGCATGCATTGATGGGGTTTTGTGGATGCGGTAAGACATAAATTCCACCCAGAAACACAGAACTATCCAAAAGTCATCCAAGTCGGTATGCATCCAATGGTTGGGGACGATTTCCGTGATGTCTTCGCCAACTTTTAGGAACTCCACCGAAAGCACATGCAGTGTACATGGACGCGCCTGGAAGGTACCACGAATCGTCCACCATACCGGATAGCTTACCATGGCGTGGCGTGCAATAATCGTACAATTGTGTAATATTTTAGTGCGACGCCAACTGCCTCACGTGCCCGAATGCTCACCCCTTCAGGAAGGCGTCCGTATGCAACGGCAACACACTGGGGCCGATAGGCTTCATAATTGTCGCTTCCTGTTCAGCTGTTAATGCTTCTTTTTCCTTTGGTGTGTTCGCCAAACGAGCACCGGGAACATTTGCAAAAGTGTGCCGTGATGTTCCACGGTGGTTCGTGAGTGGTTGTTTGCTTCGTGCCCGGTTTGTCTAGTGCCACACGTCTAGTGGGTGAACAGTTCCGGCGAAGTCTTACCGCTAACATCTCTACCGAACGAGTAGCAAGAGAAAAGAAAGAAAAAAACTATTCCATACCTGTGTACATGGGGCAAGCGTAGCATGAGTTTATTTCTTCAGCTAGCAACGACCAACATAAAGTCAGTGGAAGGCAATGAGTTTATGAAAAAAATAGTAAACCCCAAGGATATTATGTTTACCACTAGGAAAGATTAAATTCCCGTAAGATTTCATTTCAATTAACGTATCCCCGATTCCATATCGCACAATACGCGAGAAATTGCCACGGAAGACATATTTTGGTGCCGTGACCAGGATGAGAAAAGAAACTTTGGACTAGCACCGCCATTTTAAGCACAGACGAACATTTGCTAACCACTGTTCGTTCCAACCACTTCGTTTGCTTCATATTCCTCAGCCCAGTTGTGCGGGGATGAAAACAAAACTTCTCCACCTGGAACTAAGCCCGGTACGGTAAACTTCACCGTAGAACTTGACAAAAGGATTATGCAGCATTTGAGCGGCCATTTTCCTGTGTGAGGGGGTATTAGTGGCCGCATTCACACTGGGTCTGTTCTTAATAGCTGCAACTAGTGTAACTCGGGTTGTCAGGTTTGTCATAGTAAAGTGCTGCATTTCTCCAGTGTGTGGAGAATCACAACCTGCCGGAGTGAGTGAAGATGGAAATAATTCAATTTAGTGCACATTGGGGAATTGATGTATCAATCATACATCCATTGCGTCATGTATCCGATTAAGTGATTGATAAGTTTTAAATTGATTTAAAACTTTGTGTGAAGCTACTGTTGCTGTACTAGTTTTATTTGCATTCCACAAGCCCATCAAACGGATCTGCATGTCTACCCGTCTGATTAGCATTCGCTACCAATCAAATTCGTGTACTGTCACGTCGCTTTGAGCGACAGGATGTTTTGTTTTTTCTCTTCGCCTTCTAGTTCACCACCCCTAAAACATTGCCCATTAGTAAGGATGCAGCAGCTTTCTTCAATCTTCATCCGTCGCACCGGAATCGCTTATCGGCAATCACGTTGTAATAATAACAAGCGACAACCAGCGAAGCTAACGAAATCAATAATTCAACGGAAATGGACCGCAGCAGTCCACGGTCACCGGGCCTGTCGGGCGGGCATGTTTTTCGGCATTGTCGTGCCGCACCATCCCGTCGTGCGGTTCTAATAAATCTTCATTAAAACCGTCAGCTCGAACCGGCCCCCCGGAATCGGTCGAGGATGGAGGAAGATGTTCGTTGGGTGCGGCAAGCTGCAGAGAGAAAGAGAGCGAAACAAATGTTGAAAAGCAGCAGATAAGGCCCTTTTTACCTTTTCCGCGTACAGCTGAATGTTTGAAGAAAAAGCTAAAAACTCCCGAAAATCATGACGACTCCAAGGTTCATTGCTGTATGCTCCAGTGTCGTCGTTCCCTGCGGCATTGCCAAAGTACGGTGACTTCTTGGGGAGCACACGCTCTATTACCGGAGCTCTGATACAGTACGCGTTCTATTCCGTACCGTTCTTCTAATGCACCGAACGACGAAATGGTGGCAATTCATTTATCATACCGTAGTCTCCGGGTGGAGTGCGCGCAAACACCAGCTTTTTTGTGTGTGTGTATCCCCCACCCCATACCGGGTGGGTTGGGTGCGAAATGTCAAGCATAGACTTAGCAATATCTCGAACATCCGGCACGCCAGCATCTTGCCAGCCAGCCATTTGGCTTTTGGGTGGTGGTTGAAAATAATTCATCACGCCCTGAAGTCATCGGTGGCCAGCTCGCAGTTCGTCAAGAGCAAAAGGTGAATTATTAAAAGTACTTCCAGGGACACTATCTACTGTGTCGATTTTAGTGTTTCTTGTTTTTTGGCGAGGGAAAGAAGTACTTTTTTTTATTGGTACGTACGTAGGCAATTCGTGACAAGCGACCTAATTGGTGATCACCGCACGGTGTTTGCCCACCGTTTCCAACATTTCCAGGGAAATGATATCGGTACTGGTACCGCCGTCTGATTTGCTCGCGCCATAATTGGATAACCGCTGCACCGGGTGGATCTGATTTAGTACTCTGCGTACCGAACGAAGCGGCGTTTGGTGGTTGTGTGCTCTGCTTCAATCGCTACACAAAGCCTCCAAAACGAAAGCGCGTCAGCTCTGTTCCGTCGTGGATAAACTTTCAACCAAACGCACGATGTAAACTTCAAGCACGAATGAGAAATTAATTTATTTGCCTTTGAATCCTACATCCGGCGTTTCGGGAAGTAATTGATACGGTGGTGGAATCGGTTTGGGAAATGGTGTGCTAACTGATCCACCGTATCCACCTTCCGGACGCACAACTGGGTGTTTGGAAATGATTTACATAGGGGAAAAAACCCCCCAATCTTGCAGGAGTTTTGGAATTCTTGTAGAATCTAGCATCGCGAATTACATCACCTTCAATTCAAAGTGGTTTGCAAACATTTTGAGGCATATCTAACGATGTACACATCATTTTGAGCAAACTTCCAGCGAGTACTAAGCGCTCGTCTAGAGTGTGTAGTTTTGCGCGTTAAATTCTAGCACCGAAACAAAAGCACACTGGTCTGATTAGGGCGTTTGCCCTTCTTCTGGTTGGTAATGCGATTGTCTTGAAGCAAAGACACAATTGTGCGTGTTCGAATGTCAGATACTCTTTAAGCCGCTTATTATATGTAGCCTCTAAAAGCACTCAGCCCTCTCCAGACGTTCTGCTGCTATACCGCGTATTAGAAGGCGTATAGCATTTCACCGGAAAAATGAAGGGCGCACGGCGCTTAAACAGAATTAGATGTAAACGATAATTTACCGCGTGTCAAAGTGTCTTTTTACTGTCAATAAGCGAAAGCGAGCACTCATTCATTTATCCTCTCCACCTGTTTACCGGCAGTGTGGCAATGTGAGGAACCGTGCGTGGGAAGCAAAATCGATCCTTCATCTTCCTGCCCGTTTATGATACGACAAAGACCAGGTGTGTGTGTGTGTACGTATGGTGAAGTGACGTAGCACAAAGTTGCTCATAATGTGCTTGATACAGAGTGCTAGTGTCTGCTACCAACCTAAATGGCTGACAGCATCGTTGACGGTACACACGGGGAATATTTTAATTTAGATTGTCACAGCGTACGATCATCTTGCTTTCCGGCCTTGATAAACACTTGACGTAAGACCAGCCGATTTTGTTTACCCGTATGTTCTGGCAGTAAGTGTTTTCTGTTTTCTCTGCCATATAGACTGGCATATGGCACAAAGCGGTGGCGATGCTGTTTTTTTTGTGTTTGTTTCTTCTTTCTTGTTCCCACTCCACAGTTTAAAAGTCAATCCAGTAGTAGCTTTTATCGAACCGGTGACAAAGTTTGGTGTCCGCCTTTTTTCCGTTCGTTCCCGTTCGTTCGCGAACACACCCCGTGGGGAATAATGTTTTATTTTCATTCTACCTACACGTACACGGTTCACGGAAGGAAACTACGCTTGCACTTTTCACCAAAGATGCAACTTTGGAACGAAGGACGACCCAGTGGAAGGGAAAACCGATTGAAAATACTGTAAACTTCTAGCTGCAATGTCCGGGAAATGGATACACCTTTTCGTAGTTTTTTTTTTTTTTTTGTACAAAGTCTAGCAAACTTTTACATCCGCGAAGCGATAACCTTCAATAATCAATTCCAGCGGGAAAAGTTCTCGCGTTCTCGCCGAATTGTTTCCGGTAAGCGAACAAAGATCAATGTGTACCCGGCGGTGTGTCACCTGTTGCCACGGGGTTGGAAGTGTCCCGACTCCCGTGCAGTGGTGCTCGGTTGGAAGTATTGGAAAGAAATGTTCCTCGGAGATTTTATGTATCTATTTTGTTTATTTATTTCCCCACTAACGGCTAGGGCGAATGAGGTACGAATCTCCAAGGAAACGGTAACGGAAACATTCCCGGGATCTCGAATATCCCGCTTCGCTGGGAAACTGGACAAGATTATACGGTTTAATGTTTGATGGGGAAAATTTCGCATTTCGTATGCCATTCCAGCCGGGATGCGGAACAGCTGAATCTTGATGTTCTGGACACTAGCATTAGTCTGGTCGTCGATGACAGAAAGGGTTTTTTTTTCTAGAAATCCAATACTGTCTCTGCTGCAGGATAAATTATGGTACGAATCGGTTCCATTTTCCAAAACCCGAACAGTTTGGAGGAAGAGAAAGCTATCCTGTCAGTGTTTTGCTTCGCTCTAATAAAATGAAAAAGAGAAAATACTTCTGGTCGAATAAAAGGAAAGGATGCAACATCGCCATCACTGCTCGGAGACATTCTAGTGACGAATGTATTTGATTTGGATACTCCAGCCCAAATCTATCCCCCTCCTCCCATTGGTTTTCCCGCCCGAAGATATATGGGCTGGATATCCAGAATTGCTTCTCCAAAAAATAAAGAGCGGCGAAAGAAAATCAAGCTACTATCACGACAAAAAATTGCCTGAAAGCTTCAAAATGTGGAGGGGAACGAGAAAAAAAAGTGCTTAACACGATAATGGCTTCCCGTTGCCACACGTCAGGAGAGATACGATTTATGGGTCGCTTTTTCGGAGGTTCGTCCCGTCGTTTGACGAACCATTGCTTGGGAGAAGGGAGATCAAGGGATGGAGAACACACACACACACGCAGTAAGAAGAAAAAGAATTGGAAAGAGAAAAGGATAACAGCAAATAGAAACGACCGTCACCATATGATTGGGGCTATATTCACATCCTTTCCCAAAGTAGGGCAAATAAGAAGGACGTGTGCGGAGTCTCGCCTACTAGTCGCACCGAGCATCGAGGAAGGTCTTTCGGCTGCGGGAACGGGGCACAAAAAATGTTGGTCCGAAAATTGTCACTTCTAGCCCGGGTACTAAGAATGGCGAAAGCCGAATAAAAGCAAATGGAAGGGTAAGCCAACAACGGCAGAAAAAAACTGTCACATTTGACCAATCAGTCAAGCGGGGACAGTACGGGAAGGAGCTGAACCTACCGGGCATGTACGTGTGTGGGCAGTGTTGGGACGCCTACAACCGGCGAGTACTCGGTAGGTATGTACACACGATTGTTCCTAAGCTACCGGATGCGTTGAAGAAGCCGGATTGAGTTTCTAGTCACATCTAGCGCCGGGTCCAACCATTGTCCGGTGCTGGAATGGAGGTGTTCCCAAACGCCTCGAGGACAAGGTCAAAACCCAGGCCCCCGCCGGTAGGCAACCCATTGGACGGGCTCTGTTTGCTTGTGGGAATGTTTGCTCGGGTGTGCAAATATTTTGCGCCCAAATATTCTAACATTCATCGGCACAGTATGGGCGGGGCAGGTGTAACGCGTCTAGTCTCGGGGCAGTTCAGTATCTCCGGTGCAGAAGCTTGGTCAGCGTTCGTGCACCGGCAAGAATCGCGCCAGAGATATGAAGTGCCACCAGGCTCGTATCTTGATAGTGGTCCGTGTTCGCACTGGACTGGTTCGATGACAGGAAATGGTCCATACCGAATAATAGTGCTAGCGGCTCCGGGCATCACACGACCACCCTGGAAGTATCAATTTTCTATTTCAATACACTCGATCCACACACACACACACATAAACGCAAGCGTGTACAATTGCTTACCGAGACTTTGGGTTTGTGTTTCTGCCGGGATTCCCGTAACACGCACGGCCAGCAGGAAATGTTCTGTGTACTCAGTATGACACAATCGAGAAGTGAGAAGATATGCGCCTGGTGACGAAAGAAAAACAGAACCGAATACCGAGCAAACAAAACTAATCTCACAGGCAGGCAGGCAGGCAAAAAAAAACCCGAACCGTTCGGCGTGGTGTGTATTATCGACTAAAGGCAAACGGGTCCGGTATAGATGGTTAAGCAAACAGGGATTCAATTTTATTACCGTCGAGAAAAAAAAAACATCTTCCCTCTTCTTCCCGGCCACTACTTGCGTACTGTTTGCTTTATACGAGAAATTTGATTTAATGCGACAGTACGAACCGGCTGAGTGTACCTGATGCGAACGATGCTGGATACGGAATCGCACCTGTCCCACGATAGGTAGGCATCCCGAGCGCTGACCCCCAGAACAAAAACCCAGTCGGACAGTGGCCGGCGTGTGGAAGTGTATCTGTGTGTACTCAATTCATTTGCAATAAAACCGATTTCGGGCACACGTTCTCTTTGTTTGATCGTTGCGTGCTGTTTAGTGTATCCGGGCTGTGTTGGTAGTTGTACGGACTGCCGGACGGAATACTACCCAACTACACCAAATCCAGACGTATGCGGTATTGGAATTATTACCTCAAGGTACTACTACACTGCTGGGGGAAAGTATAATGATACATCGTGTCTGTTGTTTTTTGTCTTGTTTTAGGACTAGTCTTCAAGTTTACTGGAAAATAGTTTCATATTAGTTAGTCATATTAGTTTCATATTATCGAAGAGCTCTGATAATATTGGAAACTCCACGTAATTACTAACCATTTCTCAGACCAGATATTACAAGCGTTCAGCTACAGCTGGAACAGATTTTAATAGAAGTTCCTCCAGGAATACCTACCGATATAAGTCAGAAGAGTTTTAAGGTCTCTGGGATAATTTATGACCGATATATGAAGTATCCTCATAATTATTTCATAGGATTCATATGACTTCCAGGATAAAACGTTAGAAGCAAACAACATATTGTATTTTCACAGTTCTTTTTCTCCTCTTTTTCTATCATATTGCAGTATCTAAATATTTTGTAGATTTCCTAAAGTTACGTCCATTAGTGTATTGTCGCTTATCCCTAGTTTCGTCACACACACCCACACCGCTTCTTGGCAAATAGTGTAGTCTACGGCCGGATTGGTGTCTTTGATGGGTTTCCTTGATAGTGTTCGATTCGGTTTGATTGGTGTCCACCACCGCACAGCACCAGGCCAGTTTTGCCACCACGTCCACACGTCACAGGGAGGAGATTTAACGTGTTTAGCAGAGGCGTAATCCACATGCATACAGATGAGTGGTGTTCTGGTGAAGCGATTGCTAATTCCATAAAATCAAAACGCATACAATCGAACCGGGACGACCAGGAACATCCGGTGGACATTCGTTCCCAGGGTGTGGTTTGGAGACGCAGTCACGGGTGCTTTTGTTTTTAGCATTGCTAGTGCTTGTGCAACGGTCCCATCGTGGTACCCAATGGACACGGGAAGCTGCACGACATCGTCATCAGCAGAATCGGTATTGAATGTTCTTTTCCTGTCTCGTTTTTCTTCTCTTTTTTTTTGGTGTTGTGCCGTTGTGTATATTTTATAGCTGCTCATTTTACATTACCAGCATGAAGAGATCTTCATCGCTATATGCACACCTGTGTGCCGGCTCGGGACACCTGCAACGGTAGAGCTGCTCGGTCGGGTTACACTCGCCACTCACCGAACATTACCGCCCTTCGGGAAGGCCTCGATTGTACGGGTGATAAATGCCTGGCGCAGCATGTCATCGTCTGTTGGCGACAACGATGGCATCAGCGTACGTAGAGCGCACACAGGCATTAAGGGTCCCCTCCCACCCAAGTTTATGCTGCAGTCCGAACGGTTTCGGAACGAGGTTGGGAAAAGTTCTCCTTCGGCTTTTCTTTGTATCAGACGACCCTATCTATCTGTTACGCTGCACACACACACACTTAGCTACTCTTTCCGCTTCACGCTCTGGCCATATTGGTGCGTTATACGATGGGGTTGTAATTCCTACAATTTTCTCTTATTAAGGTGCCCTTGTTTTTAAGGGCAGTAATGCACTGGTAGTGCCCTGGCACTGCTGGCTCTATTATTTCTTCCTGCAAGCGTTACCATTAGTGGTACGATTCGTAAAAGAAAGAAAGAAGGAGTAGGAGTGTGGCAGGAAATGGTGAAAGTGCGGGTTGCTCAAAGCACGGCACTCTCGGCGAATGACACTTCGATGGCGTCGTTACATCCGTCACACTGTTTCGTATGCCGCATGTCCAGAATACGCTTATTGCCATCGTACGGGCTACAGGATCCTGGTTGAGTCACATACGCCATTAACATACCCATCCGGGATTAAGTTTTAATCAAAGTGAGCGTCTTTGGGGTCCGTTGGTGACGGTGCGCTAAACTACGGTACGCTGCCACACAAAACCCGTGCATCACCCGAGCGGTTCATTATGAGCGCTTTTTGAGTTATTGGAAAACTTTTTGCCCTACTAGTTTTACTAGCTTTTTTTTTGTTAAAGGAGAAGTATTGGATACGACCCAAATCCCGGAGGGAAGTTTAAAGATGAAGCTCATTGAGAGTTGCAAAACTGACAGCACAGAGTAGCCGCAGGTGGATGGAAGGTTATTTCGAAATACCTCGCAGCCCAATAACCGGAACGCCAATCGGAAATAGTGGTAGAGATAGAAGTTTATTTGAGAACGAAAATTTCTTATCGATCTATTTCATAAAGGTAATTGCTTCGTTTTCTACTTCGGAACAGACAGTTGGAACACATTCTGACATATTCTTTATCAACCAAAAAAAAAGGTGGAATATAGTATATTGCGGGGGATGACACATACGACAAACTTCTGAGCATTTCGCACTGCTCACCGAATGCACTCACAGTAAGAAATTTGAAATCCAAACACCAAGAAGAAACGTTCATGGGTGCAGAAAAATCGCGTTCCAAAATCGACCGGTCGTGATTTTCCCTGGTCTCTTGGTACGGTTGCGTGCCGGTGAACCATTTATCGTACTACTCCTCTCCCTGCACCATCGCACGTGCCCAGGCGTGCGTGTACGTGACGCTTATCAATCGTTTTGCCGTAGGACGTACAGAAGTGGCAATAATACATGGGACGATTGTAATAAACAAAACCCACCAAAGAGGGGGTTTGCGGGAGTTGGTGTTCCCAATGTGGGTGGGAATGGAGGAATATTAGCACAAACAGGAATGCGCAACAAACTCATCAAAAACACGGCCCGCCGAGCAATGGCTGCGAAAGCAACGTACTCGTATGCAAATGTCCTCGATCGATCGGTTGCAGAGAACACAACAACCACTTCACGAGACGGATTACCAGCCGGCACCGGGTGCCTAGCGCACATTCCCAATAGCTGGAATTTGGTTGATACACGAGAATTGGGTTTGGGATTTAAGTATCGCTTCGCGTGTGACAACCAAGCCGTGTGTCACCCGCAGTGTCCGGTTGTAATCGTCTTGTACAGATTACGCAGCAATTACGTTCGAGCAAACACCACTTGAGCGGTCCGTTTGTGTGCCTCCAGAGACACCGGGAGAATGATGATGTTAGTGACAGATTAACCGGTGTATATTGCATGTAATTCACATTCGAGCTGTAATGTTTCGGTTGATTAGTTCGCGATACTAGAGTTACCTTCAGTGATGGAATTCGATGGCAGTAACTCTTCTGCAACGCAGAAATGCGTTTGAATGCTGTGTTCGAGTGAAAAAAAAAAAACAAATCAATCGATACACTTTTAAAGACAAACATCGAGAGCTCCTGAAATGTTGGATTCCAACGAATAACGAACGAAATAAAATTGAGCCAATAAGAGTTTTATCGCGGACAATCAATACTTGCTGCAAAAGGAACATACTTCCGGTACAGTGACCGGAGAAATAAAATATCAAAAGAACAATATGTAAGAAAATCTCTTTTTATAAATCTTGTACGTATCTGAAAAGCTCTAGATGCTTTGCGATGCATTTTAAACGATTTACACATGTGTTTCAATGTACTCGTGTGCATTTTAAAATAATTTACTGCACCGCTTAGATCATTTGCAAAAAATTTTTTTGGAATAATCTTCCTTTTTGCGCCCGTCACTGTAAATTCCATCAGCCTCTGTTCTTGAGCTAACATTTGCCGTATGGCCGCACAGGCATTCGGATGCCGAAAAATCTATATGTATGCATAACGCAACCGAATGGCATCTTGCCAATGGCTCAAATGTCAAAAGCCCTCACACACCACAGCCGATTGTAATTGAGCCTATCGGTATGCGGAGGGAACGCATACGGCACACGAAGCCGGAGAAAGAATCACTTCCAATCATTTGAAGCGAGCGAGATAACGACGTTGTGTGGGCGAATCTGTCGTCACTTCGACACTTTGTGCGTTAGTTCACTTCTCTATCGATTTGGATCACACGCACACATGAAGCGGTAATGAGTTGTACGTCTGCTTACAGCATCTTTGAATTATTCACGAGATGCCAGTCAGAAACTTTTGGACCCAGGAAACTTCCACATGTAACTGGGTCAACTAAACAAATACCACTATCGGAGATTCTTCTTCTTACTATCCTTTCAATATCTATCATCTTACCTGCCGTTCCAAAGCGCAATTACTTTCCTTGGTGTAAGTAATTTGTTTTGTTGCTGATGTTGTCCTGCTCAATCACCGTGAATGTTGCTGTTCACTCGTTCGTTCGCAGTGCTAGCTTTTAAAAGGTGCGAAAGCGAAAGGGTTCACTTGCAGCAATTACTTACCGTACGGTCTATGACCATCGCCGTCATAATCTCCGATGAGACTTTCGACTTTCAAACACATAATCAAAATACCTCCGTCCGAGCGGGCTGATGTTTGGCTTCTCCTAAAACCTCAGCACCACGGGACATACAAATTAGTTGTCGTGTATTTGTAGAAAGCTTCAGCTGAGATATTATCTGCGGGATCGTTGCTGGATACGGACCGGCCCAAAACGGGGCGTACCGGGATTTGAAGATTTGCCTGATGAGCAAATCGGGCCGCTGTGAAAGTCTTGCGCACAGTTGTGCGCATTACGTTGATTTGATCATCATGCGGTCTATTTATTGTGTTTTCGTTTTCTTTATGGGACGATTAGAATTGTGACAGCGACGATCGTTATTGCGTAAGGTGGGGCCGATGTCGATCGGTAATAAACTCCATCAGGTGCGGTGTCCATCTCGTTTCGTTGGCGTTATTCCGAAACTCCTAATGTGCGCTATATTGATCTTCAACGGCAAGCGCATTTTCGTGTGCAACGAGCACACATTACTGACACTGCTCCACAAAATCGTGGAGACCCATAGCGGCTTGTTGTCACCTTGCTGCACCTTCCACCTGAAAATGCCACCGTCGATCATTTCACGGCATTGTCGTGCTGTTGCTCGTTGTTTTGGGCCTTTCAGTTGCACTCAGCGTGTTATGCAACCGTCACATCCATTCTCTTTCGCACTAACCACTGCAGTGAATGCGATTTTCGCGTTGCACAGTGAAAGGCTAAAGTCCATTGTTCCTTTACACGCTCCATACATCCATCTTTCTCTTGGGGGTCGTTTGCAGCGACCGTTCACGCTGACGAGATGATCGCTATGAAACGAGAGAAAGAGTAAAGGAGGCTTTGCAATTGCAAACCGGCGTCTCGCGCCGTCCGATCGGATCAATATGGCCGGTAAACTCATCGGAACTAATGCTCATTTGGAGCGAGATTGCGTAATGAGCTTCCGTCGTTGCCGGTGGATCGTTTCACTCGGTTACGACAAACACACTCTCGTTATTAAAGCTCATTAGAAAATATGGATGAAACGCACACATTACCGTAACAAACAGTAACAAAAAAAGCAAACACACACCGACAGGTAGATTGAGTTAATGTTGCTTTTGTGTGTACAAAACCCGAGTTACTGGTATTGTCATTTACTGAATGATAAATGACACGATGTTTGGCATTCGAAATGAAATACAATTCAGAATTATTGAAAGGCTGGAACAATATGTTATTAAAATATATATTTCAAAGCTGATGTATCATGGTTTATCCCTCGACCGGAATGCTTTCACTTTACAGGAGCCGCAAGCAGTAATTACAGTTCATCACAAAAAGTGAGCGTACAATGATATGCTCTACTTTCAATATATAAGTGAAAGTGAGATTAAAAAACGGAAGATTTTAGCTACACGTTTTAATGTTACAAAACAGTTTTCGCTTGATCAGATCCAGGTGTTTTGGACTGCGGTCGGAAAGTGTTCCTGATTTTTTGTTTTGTTTCGATCGTTATCATTATGAGATCTTAATTGAGCTCCTTTCCACTTCTGTCCAGTAGTTGTTGGTATCCTGAATAATATCTTGAAATATGAGGTTGAGACTGAATTTTTAAATTCATTTTTAGAGAACGATCCCTATCATTGCCATTCTTGGACTTTTACCTGCTCATCTCATGTTATGAAACTGCATTATAACAATAAGTAGAGAATGTTGGACTCCATGAGCAAGTTAGCTCTGAATTCTGTTAAATTATGAATTGTCTGCAAACTACAACCGTAATTGTATGTTCTTCATACTTTAGCTCTTAGTTGACCAGCCTATGTAATGGATAGTTGATCTAAGGATTGATCAAATGCACTTTGAAAGCCACTGAGAAATAAATTCGTTTCCAGAATCAATTTTAAAACCATTGTCATAAACATCTAAGTATTAACAAGACTGAGATTTTTAGGGTTCTACCTGGACAATAAAGAAAAAAAATGGACTAAAGAGAATCAGAATTCTGGAGAGTTCTAAATATACCGTAAACAACATATGTACTTGTCAGTATTCTTCAAACTTTAGTCCTTAAGTGCCCTGCCTGTATAATAGATGGAAATAGTTGGATTTCCAATGTTAATAGTGCACTTTGAATGCATTTTGAAAGCCACTTGAAAATAATTGCAATACATAAAATAAATTTAAAAATCATTGTCGTAAGCATTTTCGTATAAAATCTTCTCATCAATACTCTTGGACGTTTACTCCAGAGACTCCAGGGACATAATGGCTGTTAACTCTGAAAAACTCTGCAGAATGAACTCTTTTATTATTAGTAGGCAAAGTTCTTCAAATTGTCTATATAATAGTTCTCAGAATTTCTATCTTATATTTATATTATTTTCTGGACCTTATAATTATTATAATATAAATTAGCTCTTTGCGGGCATCTGGAGAGATGACAAATTTTCGATATTTTTGAAAACCGCACGCACACAAGAGAACATGTTGGAAGGTAATTATCTGAGGAATCTGACACGTTGTCGTCTGGTGTGATGAACAATTCCCGTAATCTGTTAAATCGATTGATGCATTATACGCTGATTCTTGCATGTTGCTGTTTTCGGTCAGTAAAACAATTCAATACGTTTAATTATCAATTTTGACAGATCACCATGACACGACCGGTCGGTGAGAATTGTTACATTGAATCATTTTCCTATGGAAGCTGGCAACATGATGAACCCTTTATTGTACTCCACCCTCTCTCTCTCCCACCCCTCCATTCCAACCCTTGTCAACTGTTTTCCGAGTGTTATCGATCACCATTATAATACGGTTTCGAGTGCATTTGAGTGGTTTTGTGTGTTTTTTTCCTTCGCCTCATGTTTGCGGTACGGCGGCTTTTATTGGACGTTTGTTCGCCACGGTTCGACAGTACCATTAAATAGACCGGAAAACCGGGAGCTTCGGGCGGCAATTTTCATTTTCATCCACCCAAAAAAAAAAAAACACCCAACACCAATCAGATACCGCCCGAAAAGGGGTTACCAATTTCATTTATTATTTCGTCGTGTTTCCGAACAAACATATTGTGTTGGCCGGTTATCAATTATCGGTGCTGGAAAACCCGTTGACCTGAAACAACCCGGAACCCGGCAAATGGAACGGTTGGTGTGGAAGCGAACGGGGAAGTCGATAGTCGAAAGGGGAAAATGCATCCGATGCACTTTTGCTACGAAATTGCGACGATTGCAAACGTGCAACAGGAAACATTCCTCAAGATAAAACGAATGCTTTTGCCACATCCACTCGACTACGGGCGTTGGTGTGGAAAAATGCATTTTCGTGAACGTTTGCCGTTGCACAAGCAGAAGTGATATTGATACACAACACCTGTGATTGTGAGCCCGAACCCAAAACCCAATCGGAACTGGGTGAAGTGGCCCAACAGCAACAGCAGCAGCAGTTGTACACCTACTGTAAGGTTCGCGTACAACCAAAGGCTCCTCCATAAGGAACGAACATCAGAAGGTGTGCGAAATCTCTACAAGATGGCAAACAAAGTGTACACTGCGAGTGCAAAATACAAAAACGAGTTTTGCATGTACACATACATCATCATCGTGGCGATGCGAAAATACGCTGAATTGGGTTTTTTTCCCCTTCAATTGTGTTTAAAGTGTACCGATCGTCCGCACAACCGACAACCATAGTGGGAGAAAGGATGTCTCCGTTTTCCACCCATTGCACTGCAATGTCTTGGCACGGGTTTGTTGAAATAAATCTAAAGCGTGTTTCATTTGCAGCTCTTTTCCGTGCCACCGGAATGTTTCGCTCCGTTTCGGCATGAGTTTCCCTTCCCTCTCGGGAAAATGGGCAGACGATATGCGGTATGCGATAAAACAATACAATATGAGTTGCATATTTGATGAGCTGATGGTGAAGGGAAGTGATTTTTCTTTCTGCTGCATAATACGTTTGATGTGCGAGCAAAGATTGCGCGATGGTGAACCGATTTGACATGGAAGGATGCCTTTTTTTTCCCCTGTTCGTTTATTTGCTCCTTTCCGGTACCGTCAGCCAGTTTGCTTGGGAGGAATGATTGAGGATATTGTATGTTAGTAATGTTTTGCATTTTTTATTTTAATGTTTTTATTAAATTTTTAAAAATATATTCCCGAAATCTTTGAAAATTCTTAAACTGTTGGAATTTCTTTTTAGAATTCTTATTCCAAATATTATAAGAGCTTCTTCGAAAATGTGTGAAAAATGTCTTAGTTGTCTAGGAAATATAAAAATCTTCCCTTAACACACCCTATAATTTTAAAATTGCAGCTAATAATTTCTAAAAACATATTTTCCTATAAAGTTTCAAACTTGCAAAAACAGTACCTTATTGTTATATTTTTATTGTAAAATAGAAAGTTTTCTAGCATTCTTTATTCCCTTTTTGCTCCTGAACATGTGTCTAAATTAAAGCTGTTAAAAAGGTAGGAAACTCATTCATCCGTTGACAGTCAATCTTGGGCAGATTGCACCTTGCACGTTAGTTTCAATTTGCCATAATAATTTTTAATATTTTATTTAATTCTAAATAATTAATTCTAAATGTCTCAATGCGAAGAAGAATAGTCAGTTTGAGATGGCTTGTTTGGAGGATATGGAATGGCTTTTGCGACTTAGTTATGTTTAATTCTGAATACGCCATAACAATAACATTTCCGAAAAATGATGGTTTTTGAATCTTAACCAAATTAAGCAAAGTAACAATTTGGAATCAGTTTTCATGGTCTTAAGAACGTTTAGAATTTTTTATACATCAAATAATAACCACGTAAGTGTTTATAAAAGATAAATGGCATTCTTTTAGAATGAATTGGGTTATTATAATACGGCTTACCTTAGAGTTAAACTTAAATTTAAATAATTTTTATTTTTGTGTCAAAAATGGAGACTAATATGTCATTCACCCGAAGAAGAAGAACGTCAAATGCGTTAGCGATGAATAAAGGGAGAAGCAAGACCGAGATTTGAACACACGTTATTCGCAGTAGCAAGCGAGAACCCTTACCACAGCTCTATGACGCACGGCACAGAAGGCTACGTTATACATCGATAAAACAAACAGCATACCATCACCTTCATTACAATTATAATGTGTGCTTATAACATTTACTTAAATAGCACTTTTATTCCTTCAAGCAAGATAAATAAACTCGATGAAGATTCGATTTTCTATACCTGAGCAGGTTTAATTACTCGCCCAAGGTGGTCAAGATCCCATGATCGATGGGGCGCCTTGGGAGCTTTCCGAATTTTCTAATTCTCTTTAGGGCGTCTCCCCTAACCTTGGAGCTTTTGCATCGAATTTGGGGCGAAAACTTACATACACAGAAGTCGCCACTCGCCAGCGGGCTTGATGAATTGTGCTGTTGGTGCTACCATGTAAACAGGAATAATTGGAACGGTTGAGTACGGTTGCTGACGCGTGCCCAAAGTGGGCCAGTCCCACTGTGTGCTTGTGCAAAAGCGATAAGTGATGTTTGCTTCGGAATATCTTCGAGAATGGGAGTTTTTTTTTCTCCTTTCCGGGGGTAATGACTATAATTACTCGCGTTTGTCTTACACAGCCAAAAGCCAATGGATGTATATGTGCTGGGGTGGCAAAACAAGAACGGAACAGGAGAAAAATCGTTTCCAATATAGTAGCAACCGAGAGGGAAAGACGGAACTTACACCTACGGAATAAAATCATACCGGATGTCGATGGTGGAGATAATGGAGTTGCAGAACACTGCTCGAGAATTTTGCTTAGTATTGCAAGAAATTCCCGCATGTCTTCAACCACAGATTCAAACACGGAAAGCCTGCAATTAAAATAGAATAAACTGTATAAGGGCGGTGTTCAAAGTATCAGGTGTTGAAGCAGGAAACAATGTGTGGATGATGCAACAGGATAACAAACCAATTTTCCAGGCAACACCATGCAGCCCAAAATCGCTCGAGAAAGCGTACGGAAATGGCTGCTTTCTTCCGGTGAAATTGTTTTCCGATTAAGTGGTAAATGTGTTCGCATTGAAATTCAGCTAAAAATCTCCGTTTCCGTCTATCGAAGAAAATAGCTGTGGATTGACGGTGGTTTTCTTTTGCTTGTTTTCCCAACATTATTCATACCCCTTTATTTTAAGCAGGCCATGTTGCAAGCTGAACATCCCCGAAAGGAAACAACTTGGTTATGTGTGGTAGCAAGGCAACAAAAAAAAAAACAAACGAAATGAAAATGAAACACGCAAATAAATACATGCTACAGAGGACCTTTACCCTTAAGCTGAAGGCAAGCAACAACAGCAAAAAAAATGCGGAAAAGGACAACAACAAACAGCAAGCGAAAGCAAAAATAATACAACATAAATTAAGATAACGCGGGGAGGAAAATTTATGTTCCGGTGCACGTTTCCGGGTAAAGCGAATCCATTTCCCATTCGCCTGATTGAGACACCGATCGTTTCGTGCCGATAAGTGTTGCCCATACGGTTGCTTTAAAGGATTCTTCTTTTTTTTTGGGTGGTGTTGTTGTTGCGGACGCATTATTTGACACCAGACGTGATGTGACGCAAGGATGTGAACAGCTTTCCATCAACATTGTGTTCTGTCGTAACTTTTCTAGTCAATCGTACGAAAATAGAACAAATGTCTCAACATGCCCACGCAGGAAGTCTGATGGGGATGGTTTGGATACGCGTGTGGATGATAAAAATACCAGCTGCAGTACAGATTCCGCCAAGATTCGGCACACATTTTCCCGCGTTCTTGTGAAGAATGAAGTTAAACACTTCGGAAGTCGTAAAAAGTGAAGATGCAAATAAAGATTCATCGGGGCGCTCTCTCTCTCAAAAACAGGTTGAGGGGTTTGCATTTTCTCCCCAGAACAAGTTTTCAAGGCTAATCTCTGCCAGCTTTGGTTGCTCACGCACGGCAAGGATTTGGCCTTATGCCACGTTAAACTACCGGCAACTTGTCCGTGCGGTATTGTCCCAGGTCGTACATTAATCTTCACCTTCGTACGCGAATTCCACCCCGTTAAGCTGCACTTGGGCAGAAACTTCCCGCCGGAAGTTTGGTTGCATCTCCGCAACAAAACCATTTTGTCACCATTACGCGTGATGTCTGTTCAGTAGGCAAAACCGGTCGGTTGTAAATGTAGTTACTGTCCCGTGCTTTGTGCGAAGTATTCTCTGCGTTGAGATACTTGGAATTTATTCGTCCCCCACACAACCACGCATCTGCTTACTGCTCCGAGTCCGAGTTTCGTCGTTCGTTTGGAGCGGTTTTATTGCACGACGGTACAGGCGTTAGATTAGAAAAGTTTCTAACCTCAAACTGTCGGGACATCAGTGGCGGTGGGGGGCGTGAAAAGCGACCGGGAGCACTGAAAACACCCCCCGAGCAATGCCGTTGGCGTAAGAATAAATAAAACTTCAATTAACTCACGCTACATAACCACAAAACATCCACAGACTTCCCGGGACATGCTTGATGTGGATCGTGGCCCAGAAGAAAATTTGAATACACACGGACCGGATTTGTTTTGGACGGGAAAACTTTATCCGGACATTACCCCAGTCTCGGGTAGGATTGTCAGTTTTCGAGGGGATCAATGTGTAGAGCCGTGGTTGTCATGATAAGTACCGAAGATGTTGAAGAAGTCGACGATATAATGTTCCAGTTTTTACTTAAATCCACACGACACTCACTTCGGGAGGGCGCTTGGTAGTGTCCATTACTGACGTCCTTTAAGATGATTAGGGTGCTCGGCACCATCACCATCATCAACATCAACCGGACCAGGTTGTCCTTGGTGAAACAACACACCACAGTGCTGCAAGGATGGATGCTCCAAGTTACCCCGAACACTTCACAAGTGTCTGCCCATATTGTTGAGGATGTAACTTTTTCCGACATTCTCAGGTATCTCCCCGGGTGTGTGGCTTCTCGCAATTCATTTCGGGGAAGGCAATTCCCGCATCAACCCAACCAACGTTACCCGGCGGGTGTCAAGTTACCCGCCAGCAGCGTTAGGCACACGGCACTCCAATTTTATCGCTGCGGTGCAACTGCATTTTATCATCATTTTCTGCTCCACTGTTCGCTTTCCCGGGACGTAGCCCTTGGAAGCCGGTAGTGGATTGGGCCGAAGGATGAAGGCGTTTGAATAAATAATCACTCGATCTCGGGTATCACGTCGGGTTGCATACCGGGAAACAGTGCGGCATCCAAACCGGCGATAAAATATTGCCTCGTTGGGCAGTGGCTGGAGGCGTAAGATTGCACGGTGACGCAGAACCCCGCCCGAGAACTAACTACCTTCGATCGTTCAGAAATTACGCGTGCACTTTGCATGCTAAATTAATTGACGTACGGCATCGGGCGGAGGATAATGGAAGATTTCGTGTTATTTGGTTAATTGCACCTTTCGTCGAATGTGTACCAACAACTGACCTATTAATGAAGCACCTGGGGACTAGGACACTCTAATACGGGCGTTTGATCTGTTGCTTACGGTTGCTCCAGAGCAATCCGGTAATCTTTCCGGCACGCGCCACTAGTGCCGGGTGTCCGATAGCGACTAATGCGAAATTATAGCAATTTGGCGAACTAATTAAAGCCGCTTAGCAGTGTTTCAGCGATCTGTCCAGGTTGGATCAAACCCCTCAACATCCTTTCCTGGAATATAATTTGCAATCCATCGACCGGAGAGATTGGGAAGCTATTTCCATCCGGAAAGCATTGGAATCCTGAAGATGCCTGGTAGCTATTTTTGGGGTTTCCCCATGCAAAACCGGTCATCCAACTTGGTATCTCCCATCCAGCACGCAACAGATCTTTGTCTGGGAAAATTTTCCGCGCCCAGGCACACGAAGTCAACCAAATGCTGATGACAGATAGCTCTGCTTTCTCTTTTACTAGAGCAGATAAAGATGAGGGTCATGTTAACGAAGTTGACGGGCATATTCGAAGGGAGGTAAAGAAAAACCCCGAAGAAATGCAAAGAATGATGTCTGTCGTTACCTCGGCAAATTTTAGCTCCAATCTGTACGGTCCATAGCCGTTCAAGATTTTAACGAACTGCTCAACGTTTTGTGGGCCGTGGTTAATGCTGGCTATCATTATTTTGCCTTCCATCTTCTACTTCTCACCCAGAAAACCCGCCCCTCATGCTTAATAAACAATCGATAGGATTTTATGTTTCCCAATACTCGAAACCTCAATAAAGAAAAAAAGACTCCATCCGAAGCGCCACCACGAGTTTATTTTTATCGAAGAATCGACTGCCGGCGGTCCGGGGTGTAGTAAAACAATATCCGCACGGGGGTTTCCCTAGGAGTTGATTTCACTTTTCGCACCGACTGGACACTTTGGTGTCCGGATGGTTTCGTTTGGGTGCTGCAGACATAAATACCTAATGTCATTATCAGAAACTCGTGCCCAAAACTGACCTCGCGGATGCCTTGAGATCCTTCCTCAAAATAAAAAAAACGCCACAGAACAAAACGAACCAAACAGCAGCGCAGACAATAAATGTCCTGTAATTGCCTATCTATCGGGTCGTTCCGTTTTGGACGCGTGTTTTTTTGGAGGAGAAAAATATTTATTGGATAATATTAGCTGTTGGGCCAATAAAATAGCAATATTGGATTCGAGGTTGGTGCGATGGAATGGGAATTCCTTTTTTTGGCACTCTCCATCTCTCGCCCGCAGGGGTGTTAGGTTTTCTGCAGCAACGTTCGGCACATGATAGCACCATCAGCGATCGTTTCGGATGCAGATGCAATCGATGTTATTGGCTGTGTGGTAGCATCGTTTGTATCGTGCCAGCACTGTGGGAGTTAGTGGTGAAATAGAAGGAAAGAAAAAAAAACCGCCTCTTCCCACCATTACTTCGACAACGTCACGGACGTTCTGGATGAATGAGCGCTACTCATGAAAACTTGCGGATGGTACGATGTTTGCTTCACCGGAATTCGATACCATATTCCCGGCAGAAGTAACACACGCGCGCATTGTGTATACGGCAATAAAAAATCAATCTGTCCTGGCACCTGCCAGGTAGCTCGGTGTATGTACATCTGGTTCCCCATCCGCTTTTTCTTTTGCTGGGAACGTGAGGAACCATCCAGACATTATACCGCACCATGCAAATCTCTATTCGGAATACCGACTGCACAATGGTTCGTCGCCAATGTTCACTTTAATCTCGTGGACATACATACCGGACATCACGTCCCCGAAAATGTAGGATCGGTTTAGAAGGATACAATTTTCTTGGAATTGTAATGGTCATTCACCACTCCAGCGAACGATTCTTCTACACCAGAGATGTCAAACATACGACCAGTGACACATTTTGGACAAGAAAAATATTGTGTCTAGTGCAAGCAATTAGCATAGTTCTAACGCTCGAAGAAAAAAAACAGTGTTTCGTTCCCCTGCTGACAATTTTAGAAAAAAATCCAATAAAAATGGTGAACGTATTCCCCGTTTTTTCTGCCTTCATTGATAGAACCAGTATGCATTAAAAAAGGGGTTTTTTTTCAGATGGATGGCACAAAAAGAACTGAAAAAATAATGTTACAAACAAAACTGCATTTTTCCTCTAAGTTGTTTATAATTCCACAAAATCTATTTTACTCCCTGCCGCACAGTTGACAGGAATATTTGTCATAGGTGTCAAACTAATATATATAAAAAAAAGTTTGTTGGCGTCTCCAATTCCACGGAAGTCTCTTTATCAATTGATCCGTGATTTTGGCCATATGTTGGCCTAATTGCCAATTATTAGCCAACTATTGGACATATGTTTTCCGCTCCCATTTGGCCCAGACATTCTCGATCGGGTGGAGCAGTGAGGCTGGGTTAGATTCGCTCAAAGCACAACCTCCTCATCTTTGAGTTACTTTTTAGTGCTGGTGCCATCTTTCGGGAGGCAATTTGCAGTATAAATCTCGCTGGTCCTTTTTAGTCCCGACGAATGGCAGATGGGACAATCCGTGTTTAAAACGGCCGGAAGGCTAGAAACAGGCTTTCTCTAGTTCAACTATTGTTGCTATAGCTAATGTAAATTAGCGGATCAAGCTGTTAAATTTTGACACCATGTAGTCTTCAAATATAGATGGGAAATTCAGCATTCTACCGACCGGGTTATTTTGTTGCTGTTTTAATGTATTCGTTAATAGAGAATAAGAATAATGTAAATAAAATAGGTAGTATTTAATAAACTAATTATTACACTGGTAAGCGTAATGTTGATAATATTGTACGAATCTGAATTAACTGTTAAAGTTGAAAGAACCTTGATACATACCAATTTTGGCCCGCTAACCAGACTGTGGAACAAATTCGGCCCGCGTGGTCAAACGAGTTTGACATCCCTGTTCTACACAAAGCAAATCAAAGTAAACTGTTTATGCCAGTTGGTGCGTGATTCTTCGACCATGTGCCCACCATAGTTTGGTCGTAAACTTCTCAACCCACTATATAGGTACAGCTGAAAGCAAAATGGCCGTGAGTGTGTGTGTTTTTTTAACGGCAGCAAGATCTCGCATGAGAGATCGTAATGCATTACGGGCGTTCCAAGCAAACGAAATCCGAATGCATATAAATAATGGCTAACCGGCGAGCGCACGTACATTGTTCTTTTTGCTGATACGGTTATATGCGCTTTCTTCAGCCAAACCGTTGAGCACGCCTCCAGTAACGATGGTTGATTGCGATTTATTTCCTAACGCATATCGAAGGTTTTTTTTCCAAAAAGCAAACACCGGAAGTCACAAAGTTACGCCAGCCGAAGGTGCTCTGGGTGGGGTTTTCGGGTCCAATTAATTTACAGGGTCTTTGGGAGCGAAACATGTTGGGGTCCCTTCGGGTAATTGGTTCGGTTTTTGGCGATAATGAGCGACAATAATTGGTTACATTAGTCCCGAGCGTGTGTGGTCGACCGAACGCTGGAGAGGAACGACCGGATAGGCCGGACATTCAATTAACAAGTCACAGTGCCGGATGCAGTTTTGCGGCCGTGAACACCGAAAACCCTCGAATTGTTGAAGGAATTTAATTACATCGCCAGTGCAACCGAGGGACAAAACTTTTGTAGGATGGTCTGACGGATGCACATCTTACACCTGCACCGTACGCATACCTTGGACGCGTAGTTGTCCGGATCTGAACGCGTTCCTGCACGGGCATGGTTTCGTACGACAATCGAAATAATTAAATTTCAATTAAACTTCAACAACTTTGAACTTTGAGAGCCCTTTTGTGTTTGTGTGGGATGTCACGAAGTCCCGGCACCGAGGTGTTGCGAATGTGGAAGCGATTTGTAATGGCCGTGATTATGCCGATACCTGGCAAAACCTGGAAGCCACCCAACACAACGCAAGAGGGTACGTCGCGTGCCACAACCCACTTACCGGAGGGACGCTCTGTCTGGACGATGGGGAAAGGTGTTGCGAGGTGTCGATTGATGGCGCAAGCTTCGATGGCACTTTAATCCTGCCTGTACGATGCCGCAGCACCATCCGAAACCTAATTAGAAGGCAAATGGAAACAAATAACAAAACCGAGAAGTGACAATTAGTCCCCATTTCCTAACCGTGCTGCAGCACGGGAGTTAAGGGCACGGTTGCCATGGTGGAAGCACTGGGAAACTGCGAAGTAATCACATTTCAAAATAGAAAAGGTGTCAACGACGTGTCACCGTGTAAACACACAACAATGATGTGAAGGAGCAGGAGAGATATCTTACAAGACTAACTCTTCTTTTGTCTTAAAGCTACCACCGTATCTGATGTTGTTGGGTGTCTTTACTTTAATCTTTCTTTTGTTTCTTGTTACCCTGCTGAACTCATTATCGTCATTAGCTCAAGTATCAATTAAAACGCGACACAGTGCACGAACACGCAGCGAAGGTTCCCAGTAGTGTATGCACTTGAGCGTGTTTTTTTTCTCCCCCGAAAAGGGGTGGGTTGTTTCTGTATTCTTCGATAACATTGTTCATTCTTTGTATCGTTTTACATCTCGTCCGTAACAGATCATTCTGCTGATCGCTGTGTTGCTGCCGCTGGCATCCTACGCCAAACCCACCACATCGAGCTTGGACCCAACCGACCTGGCCGATATTGCCCTGGCGGAGGACGTCTCAAGAATCAAACGATCCGGGTTCGGTTCTGGCAGTGGTTCGTTCGATTTGCTGTCCGGTCTCAAGAAGGTAAGGTGTGGGAGTTGAGCGTGCAAAAAAAAAAAACCCCCCAACACGGGCTTTCTAACCTTTTGTGGGGATTTTCTTACAGACGCTCCTTTCGGGGATTGGATCCGCTTCGGCGTCGCTGGTTGCGGGCAGCAGTAGCTCATCGCTGAGCTCCGGTTCGGGACACGGAAGTAGCGGTGGTAGCTCCAGCTACAGCTCTTCTGGCCATTCGTACGACAAGCCGCACGTAAGTATGCGAGGAACTGGACGTAAGACTTTAAGGCTTACGCGCGGTTGCTTGGGTGATGTCTAGACACTTAAGCTCCAGGAACGGTAGACGCCTCCATCCTGCCAGAGTTCAGTGGCATTTAATGCTGGCAATATTCTTTTAATTCCAACAAGAAAAATACTCTCCAATGCTGATTCCGGGAGGGAAATATTCGACTCCAATAATCGTGTCCAACGAGCAGTAAACAAATGTGTTGACGTCCTAACTATCAACATGCAAAACACCCTTTTTTTTTTCAACATAAAACGAGCTCCAGCTCTCCCTTCACACAACCTGTTCTATCCTGACAATAAGGGTTTGTTGTTCTGTCACATTTTTCCTCCCCAACCCCCATTCCATTCCAAAAGCCTCGACACTGGGGTGGGCAAACAGAAAACCGGGCTAAATAAGTTATGATTACCATCGAAACCTATGAAATGTGACACTCGGGTCCGCACATTGTCCGCACCTGCCGTAGTACGGGCCGGTTTTAAAAAATTGACTAGATAATAGCACGGGTCGGTAGTAAATGAGGTTAGCCGAACGGTGTCGCGTGTCAAATAAAAATTGTAACCTTCGCTTGGAACCGCAGTGAACCGACACGCGAGTACAAGTAGGTTAAAATTTCATTGGAATTATTTTTAACACAGACACAAATTGTAATTTAATTGTGATGATTGAGTTGAAGCTAAAAATATGACAACATTTTATATATCTTTTTTAAAGCTGTAATGAAACCCCCAAAACGTTGTTAAAGTCTGATAGCGACCTTTAAGACTCAGATTAAATATTTTGTTAAAAAAACATCCCCCCGAAAATAAAAATCCTGCTTATATCCTTAAGTACTGGGCGCCTCCACTGGAACGAATTTCCCATTTTTTTTTCTATTTCAAAAATATTCTTTTTTAAGATGATTTTTTGTGTAAATGCATCGAAGACTGAATCGGATGTTTTTTCAGAATTAAAAGCATTAGCAATCGCTTTACAGCGTAACAGCTGTTCGCTTCAGTATGAGAGTAAGCTTCTTTACAAAGATTCTTGGAAGGCACATAAATCCTTCTTCATTACCAACATCCTGGTTAAATAACTCTAAAAATCCTTCATCTCTTTCGTTCTTAAGCTTATTCCTTTCACCATGGTCTAC
This sequence comes from Anopheles minimus, assembly GCA_000349025.1. Classification (NCBI taxonomy): domain Eukaryota; kingdom Metazoa; phylum Arthropoda; class Insecta; order Diptera; family Culicidae; genus Anopheles; species Anopheles minimus. Next base: position 6,218,457 of record KB664054.1, on the reverse strand, counting down.
GTACTCTAATTGCCTTCAATGACTTTTTTCCTGAGAAGTGCTAATTCGATTTTATGCCATTTAAGATGTCTTTTTTTCATTTTATTACTTAATTACACTCAAATGAATCAGGTTACCTACCGTTTGTTCTCTACACTCTAAAAATCCTTCATGTTAAAAATTCCTGAAATCTTTAACACCAATTTCTGAGATGAACATTATCGAGATGATATTTTTAACAAGAGATCCGCGTTGTTTGTTTTGTCTGACTTTCCGTACCATCTATCATTACCGAGCAGCATTGGTGAACCGTGAAATCAGCGATGAATTTATTTTATGTTTTTGTTTACAAAAGCATTTCTTTCGCATCAAGAATCACGTCAATTTCGGAATGTTTCCCACCCACCTAGTGCTAGCGAAACACGCACCGAAAGATGACATCCTTCAGATGCGTTTCCCAGCATCGGACGCAACAATTCCAATGCTAATTGGCTGACTGTATCTACTCGTTTTGCTCATCTCGCCCCGAAAACAGGAGGACACACACTTCGACGGTTGGTCGCTGAAAAAGTCGATCCTGAACACACTGTTCCAGGCGGTGAAAGCCATCACCGGTGGCGTGACGGCGATCAAGGGTCAGCTGATCAAGGGCTCGGGCTATCTGGTGAGCGGTGCGGGCAAGCTGATCGCCTCCGGCGGTGATGCCGTCACCGGGGTTGGCAAAAAGATCGCCCTCTCGGCCCATCTCATCCCACCGAAGCATGCGTCCCATCCGTTCGCGAAGCTGAGCGGTATCCTGTCGTCCTCGTCGTCCGGATTGTCTGGTCTGTCCGGCTCATCGTCCTCTTCATCGTCATCATCCGGTCACCACCATGGTGATTCGTCCGGTGAAAGTAAGTAACCATCCACCGATTTTGTGACATTTTACATCTCCTCAGTATTTCGCCGAGCTGTTGGAGTTATCTAAGTGATGCGCACTGCCGTAATGAAAGTATTGTCTGCGTAGGGCTTTACCATGTCCTTTCAATTGGACGTAAAATCGAATGTGAAAATGCTAGGCGGTGGTTTTTTATGTTTGGCTCGTGGGAAGTAATATTTTATGCCCGCCCCACTGCGCACTGTGGAAAGGGTGACAAACAAAATGGCAGTATTCTTCGCACCATTTCTCATCCAACCGGAAGCTCCTATCGTCTTCCGGCTCGGTGGATCTGTGCGACAAGCGATGCAAATTATTACCAACTTCCTCCTGGGCCGGATTTCGGTTCGCCGGTCGCGTTGTACAGAAGGCACAATGTCGGTGTACCGGTTTTATACTGTCAGGGACGTGGAGTAAAGGCAGCGAATCTCGCGGGAAAATTTGATCCGGCAACTTACAGACAATTCCTTCCCATGTGTCCTTCGCTGATTCTCCACAAAATGGTGGAGTCAATCACACTGACTGTTTGGCTTGTTCTCCCAACATTAAGCCGTATGAAAGTGATATCTATTGGAAAGAGAGGAAGAGAGAGAGAGATAAAAACAAAACACCCAAAACGTTACCAAGGTTTGCCGCGGTGAAGCAAAACGATAATTAATTAGCTAATTAATTGGAAGCTGATGGTGGTGACTGGAACGCACACAGCGGGAGTTCACGAACAGTGGCACCGGGAATCCAATCCTCACTGTGAAGGCGCTCAACGCCCTGCCGAAAACCATTTCCCGGAACGCAACAATCCAATCACGCACACACACTCGGAAAACCCATTATCTGCAAAACGATTGTTTATAGTTTTAACGATGCTCCAGACATCAGGCACTTGCAAAGCTCCTCCAAATAATAAGCTCGACTTTTGCCCGACCCGCACACGCTAAGCAGTTGAAAGTCGAGAAAACGGATGCCACAAAATAAATCCCTGTCAAAATGGAGCGAACCGGCAAGAAGACTAATCTGCAACGGAATGAAACGGACGAAAAACGAACACGTCAACTAGTTCCGATTTCCATTCACGACTTTTCAGCAGCCGGTACGATAGGGATGCCGTGATACGTGATGATGACGATATTTGCCGAATTTCCTTTTCCGTTTATCTGCAATACATCCATACAACACCGAGAGAAGAGAAAACAAAAAGGGAACGGAAGTGGTCAAAAGGAAAGAAGCAAATGGCAATGCAACACAAAGCAACAGCTAAAGAAAGACGGAATGCCTACCCAGGATGTATCGAACAAGCGTACACCAACCGACCGTGTGCTTTATTTCCCGTTTCCGATATTTCCGTTTGTATTTGTTTTCCCAACCACCATTTCTTACTGCTTTTTCTGACCATTTTTTTTGTTTCGCTCCTTTTTCAAAAGAAACTTCCCGGAGGGCCATTTTCTAGCCACAAAAAGAGAGAGAGAGAGGATGAGGGGAACAAAAAATCTGCTCGATATCGCACCGCCGAAAAAAAAAACCGCAAGAAAGGATAAAGATAAATGTGTCCACCATCCGTTTGTGGGTTGTACCATTTTATCCGTGTGCGCGTGGGTCAACTAATCTGTTGCGTTTGCAAAAAAAAAACCAACCACCGATCGAAGAAAACGATGTGTATGTGCGTTTATTTTGTTTGTTTGTTGTTGCTCCTTTTTTTCCCCCCCCCTGGTGGGTGAAAATTTTTCGATTAAGGCATTCTGGTTCCCTTTTCCACCGCCCACCGTTGGGTCGTAAATTGGTTGCCTCCAGCTCTTTGGTCGGTCGGGTTTTCGCTCCTGTTGCCGTGGAAATGATTCCGATTCCGAGCAGTGCATATCTATGCGTGATGATGGGTTTGGGGAAGATAAAAGGAAATCGATTGATTTTCCACAGAAACGGCAATGGACGAAAAGAGACTACTAGTTGGAATTGTGATGTTTTTGTTTCTTTTATCTGCTTTTGAGCAAAAACGGGTTGTGCGGATGGTTTGGATTAAGCATTGAATGTTTCCTCCACACTGCTCGGTCGGTGAGTAGATGCTATCTGTAGTGAAAATTTCGCCCATTAGAACTTTTCGCCTTGGAAAGACAAATTTGTTGTTAACGAGGCCTTAAAAGAGCAATGCTGTGATGCGGATTGCATACATTTAGGAGGTTTATCAGAGAGATTAAAAAAATCGTAGTTCACTAGAAAAAATGATTTAGTTTTTCTCAATTAATTATGTTTTTCACTATTAGTCGAATGCTTTTTTATCCCTTCAGCAATACAGGAAATATTAAAATTATTAGTGTAATACAATACACAAAGATTTACGGACATTTTTTACGCATTAGAATTTTTAAATATTGTAGGTTGAAAACGTATCACAAAAGTAGTAACCATTGCAAAAATGTTGAAAAATTTAATGCTTTATTTATTATGATTTTTTGTGAGGTTTTGTGAAAAATGACAATCAGTTAAAAACCAACTAAAGATAAATAAAGTTTGCTAATTGCAGCTAATTAAAAGAATTATTAAATTCGTTAGAATATATTTTTAGACTTGGACAGTTAATAAGATAGCTCTTACTGAGAGTATAAAAATAGCACCATAATGTGTTCGGTTTCCTTTGCTCCAAATATGGTGATGCTTTTAGACTCTTAAAAAATATTTTTTTTAACGACGATAACCAAACCCTGCTTGGTATTAGTTAAATTGCATCAAAATCCATTTAAAAAAAAATTAAATATCAATTAAAAGTGAAACAAGTCATGTAGAAAAAGGGGTTTTCTTGGCAAATCGATAAGAAATTGTTGATTTTTTGGGAGCAAAATTAAATATCAATATTTTTCGAAAAACATGAATTCTGAATATTTTGATCTACAATTGGAAATTATGCAAGTAAATCTGCAAAATGGTCGTGTTTTCTTATATAAATTTTTCCGGTGATAGCTCCACAATTTATTGTTACATAAAAGAAAGGAATGCTTCTTAATATGTTGTTGATTGATTTAATTTTTCAACAAAAAATAATACTTTTAAAATTCTTCCCAGAGAAAACGTGAGTTTTTAGAAAGTTAAAACAGAGTCTACAATTCATTCCCACTTTTCCTGAGCGCTTATGTTAAACAAATTTTGCCATGAAAGACTGCAAACTTTGATTTAAAAGTGTGTTTTTTTCCATTAGGTTAGACATTACCTTACCTTACACACAAAACAAATACATTTTAAACTAAAAAGTTTTAGTTTGTTTTCCTTTTTATACGATTTTATCTTTTCCAAAACTGCAGCTTAAGTAATACGCCTATATTTAGGTAATTCGCATGACAAAACTACATTTATTAGGTTAATCTCCCACAAAACAGGTTTTCCAAATTCCCGAGAACGGTGGGGGACATTTCTTGCGATCATTTCTTGTTCACTAATCACCGTGTGTGTGTCGTTCATCGCTCGTTTTAGGCTTCACCAGCTACGAGGGACCGACCAGCTACGGGCACGATTCCTCCCACAGTGCACTGAGCGGTCCATCCGGACCATCCTACATACCACCATCCAAGAGCTCGCACAAATCGCCCTCGATCAACTCGTACGGTCCGGATCTGGACGACCATCATCATCACGGTGGCAGCTATGTGTCCGCCGGCAAATACGGTCACTCGTCCGACGGTAAGTGCCATCCCCAAATCGTACTATCTACTCCGAAGGATTAAACAAAAAAAAAAAAAAGAAATTGAAGAAAGAAAGAAGGAAAATGAAAATTCCAAACCCTTGATGTTGGGAAGCCAAGGTTGTTGGTGTTGTTTTGCCGCTGTTTTGTTTTTCGATTTCTTCCCACCATCAGACTATCCATAATAATAATCGCGCATCACGAACGTACCAACCAGCTCTCATTACAGACAGTATCGAGCCCGCTTTTTACAGTGTCGCAAAACATACGATGGACAATGTCACACGATACGAATGAGATACGACGACGAAAAGTTACGTTGCCACGACGATAAACGTTTAGCGAAGATTATTGGTTTGGGGTAAACTGATCTGCGTTTTTTGTTTTCTTGTTTTGTTTCATTTGTTGCGAAGGGTTGTAGTTGGGTTTTTGCATACGAAAGCCAAAGGGAAAAAAAGGTACCGATCGAATAGGGAATGCAATTATTTGCGCATCATTTACCCGTACGTTTCATGCGTGTATTATGTATGTGTTTTTTCCCCCGAGCTTGTTTTTTTTTCGTTTCGAGCGCTCACCCACTCGTAATGGAGGTTGGAGATGAAAAATAGATCATTAATGAAATAAATTTCATGTTCGTGTACGGCGGTGGCGAGTGAAATGGTTGACACGGGATGAGTAAGGGCAGAAACCGGTAACCGTACTTGTAAACGCAACAATGCAGAAAAATTGCCAACTATTGCACCCGCATAATGCGACCCCCTTTTTTATACTACCCCTCCTAACAGGGGGTGATATGTGTGGGTTTCCGGTTGCTTGTTTTTTGCGTATATGCTTTAAGCACTTTTCCGTTGTACACCTTTTAGTTACGGTGAAGGGAATTAAAATGGAGACAAATCGAACAAAAGTGGAGAATTTTATGGTACAGTAGTACGCAAGCGGAAAAGGCAAAGATGGAGACCATTTACGGAACCGATTTTCTATCGATGGAAATGTTTTCCATTGCGTTGTACCTAGTGAAACATTGAATCTGTGTGAATGGGTTTTTGTTTATCAACGTCCCTGCGGGCTTATCCCGATAAAATAACACCATAGCATAAAGAGAAACCACCATTTAATAGGGTGGAAGAAATTAAAACAAAACTACACTTTCAGTGTGTTTATTTTTATTATTTTTTTTTTTTTTTTTGGTTAGTAAAAATACTTTTCCGGAAGCTATTGGGATTTTACTGGCTGTGAAGCAAAATTTGTTCGCTGTAAGGCAACATAAAGCGATAAAGCATAAAACCGAGTCAGGTGGGTAGGGTTTTTAAAAATGATCAACCACCCCAACCGCACCAATTTCGATCGCGTTGAAAGTTGCACTGTGCAACATTTTTTTTAATAGGAAATGTTGTAACGTTTGCCACACGCGACGCCTCCGACTGTCAACAGACTCGGGCGGTGGGTAAACAATTTGCAATTTAATAAAAGCCAATATCGTGCCAACCAACATATGGCAGCGAGTCCAACGGGCGCTCGTTTTTGCGAAACATTTTATTGAAACGATAAGAATTACATCTCAATTAGTCGAATTATCATCGTTACGAAGTTGCCCACCCGGTGGTGGTGGCAATGTGCAACCATGTAATGGGCTTCACCGGTGACTTATGAACTGAACTGAACGGTACTGAATGGTTGGAATGATAAATTAATTTATTTGTTTTAAATAAATTACTTTGCCGTGAATGGGTGACGTTGGGTAGTGTGGAACTTTTCATCTACAGTCACACACGGACGAAATGATACAAAGTTTAATTAATTCATTTACTACTAATTTTTGGTACTATTTTGATCATCGTAAAGAAAAAAAAATCCATGAAAGTGCTAGGAGTTCTTTATTGTATTAAAAAAACTATTGAGAGTATACTATAAAATATCTATCGTTCGTATAAATGTTCATGTTTTTCTCTACATTACTGAGAAATGCGTTATTATCCTTTTCACAAGTCACAATTATTTTAAATGTCTGACAAAGCCCTTTTCAAGCCTTTAGCCATTCAGTTAAGTTAAATGGTCAGCCTGCTAGAATTTAAAGAATTTAACGCAAGTCTGAAGATATTCGATTTGAAGTCTCTGTTACTGAGGACGTTCTCTATCTCTCGTATATCTATCATATTTTTATTTCTCATATAGCTGTATTTTTCCAAGAACAAAGAATCCAAATACTAGATATCAATAAGTCTAGTAAGCCATTAAATTTCTAGTAAGTCATGTTAATCGTCCAGTAAGTCAAAAAGAGTCAGTAAAGGGAGTCCAATAGAAATCTCAACGAGAGACCTTGCTAGACTAGACTTCAGACATGATCATAATGTCCAAACTGGAGAATCTGGAAAAAGTGCTTGAACAAGATGTAAAAAGTCAGCTGGGACGATTGAAGGTGATAATAGAACATCTTTTTGGCTTGGTAAAGAGCTTTCACCAACTCTCCAAACGACCCTCAGGAACGTCTGACTAACTTTGTTCGGTACATCTCTAATGAAGCCTCTACTCCAATATTTCCAAGATCTCATCCGCTTTTCCTAGAATATCCTTTTACTACTTTCAAGTTGAGTGAAAACGTGCGTTGAACCAGAATAAGCTATTGTAAGTCAAAACGATGTAATTTCGGTAGGTACATTTAAACTTTCATACAGGAAATCCCACTGTACCAAGAGTTCTGTGAACATCTGTACCGCGGTGAATATTCTGTGGAGTCGTTTCCAAAACCACCAGAACCGACAAAACCCCCTCATAATCGGCTCTTGATAAAGCCAAACCCGCTCAGCCGATAAATCGAGTCAACAGTTATGAAACTAGCACTCGTTAAACACTATTAAACATTTTGTGGTGTACCGCACGTTGGCCGGTCCGCTCCGTCCAGCGTGTGGAGGACCCCTCCAGGGCTAACATCCGGTCGGTCGTTATGGAGTGGATGAAAACTCCCTCGCAAACAGAGGTTGGTAATTGAATCTGCGACAATATCTGACCGGGTACCGAATTTTGATGCGATTTATCATATCGATGTCGTAACTAATGAGCGTCCCAATGCACGTAGCCGTAACTCGATAATGCAAACATTGCTAGCACGCTTGCATAATGTCCCGCAAGGTTGGGATGGGAGTTTTTTTTGGGAGACGCTGGAATATGTTAGCAGTGTCACCTGCTGGAATATTTATTACATATCTTTAAAGAGCACCCAAGAACCGGGTATAACAAGCGGTTTGATGGTAAGAACCATCGAACGGTACACAAAATGGAAGAATCTTTCTGCCATGGATAACACTCCGTTTGTTTATCAAAGTCAACCCCTCGGTTGTGGTCGGCTGTTTCGCCTACACCACAGTTCGTGCGTGTCGCGCTTGAAGCGATAGTGATTGGGTACACCGTAGCCGTTCCACTTTCCCTGCTCCTACTCGCTAGATCAGCAATCATTAAGCTGGGCAGGAGATGGCAGGAGCGGGAGAAAGTCTAGCGTAGTGTGTTTGCTTTCGAAAGCCACACCAAACGCCACGGAGCAGAGAATTTGGCTGATGACACATGACGCACAGTCAACGCGACCTCTGGCTCGGTGACTTCAGGGGGAAGGATGTAGGTACGCATGCTGCAAGGGTATAATTTAAATGATTACATCCTTCGGTACCGAAGGTCGGAGGCATGATGTTGGAATGTTACGCACCATGTATCGACTCGCAACGGTGCTGGTACGTTCCAACAGCCATTCTACTCGGTCGGCAAAACACGGGATATGGCACTCGAGCAAAACCGTACCGATCCTTGTGCGGAACGGGCGAAGATTAGGTCATTCGCTTTCGGGTGCAGAGTGTCCAACTTTGCGCTAACGAGCCGATAAGACCGGAAATCGAGCATTAATTACTCGCTTGGTACGGATCATCGATCAATAAAGCTTTTACCCAAAAACGGGAATGTCTGAACGGTGGAACCCGTACGGAAAGGGGAACTTATTTGTTGGTTAGAATATAATGTTCGGCTTATCGTTCGAGCACTGGTGGAATGTCGAACATCGAGCAATTATTCGTGCGTCTAGTAGGAAGACCACAAACAACCATATGCTATGCTCCAATATTAAACCCACATATCTCAACTCTTAGGAGTCGGCGGTTGATACATGCTAGCTTCGTCACAAGTTTGATGGAGTACACTTTGGCCCTATTCCCTTACGGGAACAGGGGGCAGGGAGTGATAAACCGAACCACATACAAGGGAACACCATATCCACAGTTTGACAACAAGCGTATGCCATGGGTAATCCCACTAGCAGCACGGAGTATAGCGAACTGCTTGCCAAATTTATCGCCCAAGCCACAAAATTAATTTCACGCAAAGTTCACACCATTTCGGCGTGTGCAAAATGTGAGGTTAGAATAAAAGGAGCGTTCATGTGTGTTATACGATGACATTCAGTTGTGCAACAGGTAATGTTTGGCATTAACATTTTGAACCTGAAGTATGAAGTATTTCAATCCCTCGGGTAGTATTCTAGCGGACACTAGTAAGCTCGAAAAGCGACGCTCTAACCCGGTGTACGTCTCCGTCACTGTTATCCCTTCCCTACAGTCTCGTCACACCATCAGCAGGAGCAGCACCATCACGATCACTACCCGACCGCGTACGGTAAGGGCCACGGGAACGTGGTCGAAGCGTCGGACGTACTGCGACAGATACTGAACCAGAAGATCCCGCACCATACGGACGGGATACCGAAGAAGGTCGTTGCCCAATACGAGATCCCGTCCGACTCGAACCCGCCGCCGTTCAAACCGATCAAGGGTGGTTATCTGCCGCCGTCGATCTACGGTGTGCCGGCCGGTCCGATCGATTCCGTCACGCATTCGCACTCGATCACCACCTCGTTCGGGACTGGTGGCGGTTACCCGAAGCTGCTCTCGGCGACACACGTCGAGAGTGAGCCGGGACTGCCCAGTTCGTACGATATCTACCGCTCGATGGCACTGAAGCACCACGGTCACGGTGGTGATAAGACGCACCATCACGACTCGCTGCTGAATCCAAGGTCACGTGAGATCGGTCATAGTGCGAGCGGTGTGTCGTACGAGCTGCTGCCCCCCAAGTCATCCTCCTCCGGGGAGCTGGTGCACGAGCAGCAGTTGCGTGACCTGACCAAACATCTCGGCAATGGGATCGAGGTGCAGAAGTCGCTGGCGTACGAGATCGCTGACCCATCCGCGACGCACCAACACCACAAGCGACGCTCCGATGAAACGACGGACACGACGACCGACCAGAACGATGCCAAGCCGCAGAGTACCAACACGTAGACTGCTTGACGCAACTGTGAACGACGATTTCCTTAAGAGACGACTCGATACCCAACGTTTGCAACTATACGCACACACACATACATACATACATGCACGTTGGTGATGAGGAAGCATTCCGGTGCCGCAGCACGCCATCTCAAACTTTAGTCACGTTCTCTAGCATCTAGAAAAGACTTAGTAACATTAGTAAGATCATTTACATTCACATGTGCACGTGTGTATGTATGTGTGTGTGTGTGTTTTTTGTGTTTTAAAGCTTGTGCCTTAACCGTGCGCAAGCGATCGTTCGTCGATACTCAGGTAATTCGCATGACCACAACTTACCGTAAACGCCTAGACACTACTTGCTCACTACACGACGCCTGACAGTTCGCCACCTACTCGCTGTGCTTTCTTTCTCACTCTCACTTCGTTCTCATTCTTTAAACCACGCATGTCAAACTGAAACGAAACCACTATGTCACTAACTCAGGCGTTCATCTCTCACTGTCGCTAATCCCGTCTCGTAGTCGTTGTGTTAGTAAGCGTATCTTGCGGATCTCTCTGTTTCTCTGCCGTTTCCTCTCGATCTGTTCTAATTATTGCTTTCCAATTTTTCTTTCTTTCTCTCTCTCTATCTCGGGTTCTTTCGCAGATTCCGACTACAGCAAGATCGTCGTCGGCTAAGCACACTACGCAGCATTTCTAACGGTGGAACTCCCGAGCTATGATTCCCCTGTCTACGTTCTACCTGTAGTAGCAGTATTGCTTCTTCGTATCGTACTAAATACTCATGCAACGAATCGAACAAAAGGGTACGATCGTGATACAGTTTGTTGTCCGTGTGTTAGTCAGTGTAAGATACCTTCTACTCCGTTCTCCCTCACAACAAAGAAAGGACACGATTTCAAACCATTCCATCTCATTCCCCGTTCCATCCGAGTAGTTGTGGTAGTCTTTGTCGGTGGCAGCGTATATCGTATTGTTAGGACGCGGTACATTTTCCTCCGCACGCGTGTAGAAGCGGCACACACGTGCTTGCAAAACATTGGTGCAGAACCCGTTGAGCAGCAGAAGAGAAAATCCACAACCTAGCCTGTAACTGTGTATCCGTGTAAGATTTTACTCTTAATTTTTCCATTGGTAAGTGGGTCCGTAGGGCCTACCGTCCTGGTGTGGCGGGGTCCATGTTCTACTGTATTTATTCGCCATCGCATTTTATGTTTGCGAAGGTGTTGGCGAGACAATAAAGTATTCAACTAATTTGTAATCTTTGAAAGCGAAACGGTTGCGTGCGTGTGGTTGTTTTGTAGGACGCGTGAAAGAAACGGCACCATGTGCTTGGAAGAGTCGGAACAGATGTAGGATATGTCCTGAAACGAGGTAAGCTATAATATAGGAAAATACATCGCAGCTTTCTATAATCTGAATGTTCTTGGAGGACATCGTTCCAACATCCTTTGTCGACTTTCTGATGAGCATCAATTTATGGATTGATGTTCGAATCGGTATCCAAGTCCATCTTACAGGTTAAGAGAACATGTAGTATGCAACTTTTGTACGCAATGAGCTGCTCCCCAATTGATTGTGTTATCATTTCGCATTCGCTTGCTATGGAGGTTTTATTCCACCTTTAACATTAGCTCCCCTTATTCAAGTAATAACCGATCTAACTCACAACAATTCAAATATATTAGAGTAATTTTCTAAAAGAGTAATGAGAAGATTTGATTAATACTAGCCTGTATTAAATAATCATTATTTAAAAGCTGTGTTAAACCAAATAATGTTCATATTCTTTCTCTCATTCTCTTTGAGCTGTCTATCGCGAAAGCTTTCAAGTTTACTCAACTTTGATGTCAAAACTTGTTGAAACAGATTGAACAGATCGCTTTTGAATAAGTCTTAAAGACAGCTTCCTTTATTTTGAGGGAAGCTTTGCATTTCCGACGAAAAAGACTTAAGCTTCAGCATGGCAAAGCTTTAAGTTGAAGGCAGTTAAGTATTGTTCTGGTGTAATGAAAGAACACGATCAGTTCTGCGTGGTTGGGATACTAATGTGATGCTAATGCTTAACAGAAGAAGCTTTCGAACCTTTACAAGATGAAAGTGTGTGGGTACCCTTCAGAGGATAGCAGATGCTTGAGAATAAATTATTTATAATAATTAATTAATCAATTAGTAAATTATTAAACATCAGTTGAAGACCAAAACATGAGAGTAACGTGCCAGAGAAGCATCTAGCATTCGATTGTGGGTGATTGATAACTTCGCCTTCTCCGTCCTGCAGTGGTCCAATCGCTAGCAGGGACGGCGAAGATGAAGTACACCACCGAGTGTTCGGGCCGCTTATATACTCCGCACTGTGCCATAAAACAAATTCCGCATGCACGCGTGACTCAACGGAGTCGTCACCTGCAAGAAGAAGAAAATTTACCAGCGAGGTAAAGAAGAAAACATCCGTCATAGAATTTACAGCATCTGTATTTTTTTTATTGCATGCGCCTTCTATAAAAGGGCGCTGCATGTTCGGGATCTGCAACACTTCATTATCATCACCGCTAGAGAACGTTGCGATGATGATGATGAAGTAAAAAAAAATCTTCAACCAAACAACCTTGTGCAGGTAAACAGGCACAGGAAACAGGAAGTGTTCTACTTCTTCTTATTCGTTTTTTTTTCCGCGCCTTCTTCCCTTTTATTATTATTATTATTATTATTATTATTATTATTATTATTATTATTATTATTATTATTATTATTATTATTATTATTATTACTATTATTATTATTATTATTATTATTATTGTTATTATTATTATTATTATTATTATTATTATTATTATTATTATTATTATTATTATTATTATTATTATCATTATCATTATTATTATTATTATTATTATTATTATTATTATTATTATTATTATTAT